>CM075853.1:18980468-19435468 GCA_037975125.1 Latrodectus hesperus | reverse complement strand
GGATATTGAAAATTAATAAATTTTACTTAAATAAGATATAGTTTGAACGTTTATTAATATGTTTTGTCTTGAAAATAAAACATGTTAATTAAAAGATATTGAAAACAATATATGTATTTTGGGAAAAAGTTATGGAATATATTTCAAACTAGATTATTTTGGACTTAAGTTAATGTTGATGAGTTCATTTTAATTTATGGGTTTTTGAATATAATGCATTCTTCTAGAATATAACAAGATTCATATTAATATATTTAAAAATAAGTCATTAACGGCTCTATTTCAGGGGCAGAATAAATTATAATGATATGTATGGATGTAATTTTGATAGCAATGGATATTTTTGGAAATAAATGTAGATTATGCTTGAAAACTAATTTTTTTACTATTCGTGTTTTATATTATATTCAAGGAATTTTGGTTGATCAACTATAACTATACGAATCAGTTTACATCGTCATAAAATTATTAACTTCAAAATATTCAAATTTGGAAAGTTATTTAAAATTTACAATTAATGTTGCATTTAAAAATATAAAAAATCAATCAACAGTGCTTATGTTTCATTAATCTATTTAAAAGATAATACAAAATATTTTTTCTAAGCAACAATTAGAAAAATAACTTGAAATTAAAACTTCAAACAATACTTGATGTTTTAAATGTAAACTTAAATCTCTTATTTAATATCTTTGGTTTTTTGTTTAACCATAAGAAAATCCTGAGTACTCTTTTGGAGAGTTGCTCTTTTTGGAAACACACAGAAATCTCCCCAGATTTCTACCGGACTTTTTCTCTGTCTTCTTTTCACTTGAATCAAGAAGGGATGTGAATGAAGGAACGTCCGGATAAAATTTCAAGGTACTTCCAATTTTCCAATTGTTCCCAAGTTTAGTTGTTGTTGTTTACTAATGACGCTTGGACAAGCCAAGCTCGCTATGCTATGCGAATTAAGTCAATTGTGAGTGTTTTTCATTTTAATCAGAGCACCATGAAGGTGAAAGTACGACTTTGCTCTACACACATGCCATAGGTACCCATTTATAAGGTAGGCAACCATTCACACCTCATTCATACAAGGAAAGGACTAAGACAGGATAGATAGAGAGAGAAAGTACATCCATGCCCAAACTGGGATTCGAACCCAGGACCTCCTTATCCGTAGTCAGGCACGCTGACCACTAGACAAGTTGGTCGGATCATATAGTTTTATTCAACTTATAATGCAATTATCATTTTATTATATTTACATTTACTTAAAAATATGAATTTCCTTAAGACAACTAGTTTTAAAGAAAGTACAATAAAGTATTTGATGTATGTAAGAGAAAAAAATTACTTTTGTCAACTTTACTGGGATAATATAATAGTAAATGTTATTCATTGTTAAAATGTTTTATGGAAAACAATCACGAATGCTTAGAAAATTAATATATAATTTGCAAAAAAATATTTTACATTGTATTTTGCATAGTATACTATGCAAAATAACTAAATACTTACATCTAAACTATTAAACTAAAAGCCAATGACTTTTACTATAATCTCACACTAAATAGCATAAGTAAGTAAACATGATTTATTAACTGAAATGTCCTTAAGGCCCAGACCTTTTTTCATGTTTGCTCCAGAGCGTATACAATTCCAGACTGAACTCTTGATGAGGGTGTGTAAAAAGTCAGATATTCCTGAATTCACTAGACAGGTGGCTCTTGGGACAGTACATGGCATCCCTTTCTCAGCAATGAAAATGTACACTGATGGTAGCAGGGGGCTGGTGATGTATCTGGAAGTGGAGTGCATATCGAGACACCTAATAACACAATTGATCTTAAGTTTAGGAATGCTGATGGATGTTCCGTCTTCAGGGCTGAACTTGTGGCAATTTACAAGGGACTAAGTTTTTATACACGACCTCTGAACTTGTCTTCAAGAATATTTGGATTTTATCGACAGTCGTGCCTTTATACAGCACCTCTCTCATTGGATGCCCGTTGGGGATGTGACAAGCCTGGATATACTAGAATTTTTAAATCATCTTGCTAAAAGACACTCTATACACTTTCAATGGGTCCTCTCTCATGTTGGATTGATTGGTAATGAGATTGCCGATAATTAGCCAAGGCTGTTTATACTGAAAACCTGCATGACAATGCTAAGTTTATTTATTCTGAAATCTCCTCAATCAAAAGGAAGGAATTAAGTACACTTTGGAGAATTCCTCTTGCTCACCCCTACTTAGGCAAAATACCTCGTTGGTGCCACAAGCTCAATATATCGAGAATATAGCAGACGGCTCTCACACGCTTTCTGAGCGGACATATCCTTTCACCAGGGCGAGAGGCTCTTTTCAGAGTGTCATTGGTGTGGGGGCTGTTCAAGCCTCCCCCGATCATATTCTTATTTGTCTAAAGTTACAGTTTTTGAGATTTTAAGGGATCCGATTTTATTTTTTGGACCTTCTGGACATTTTGGGTTTTATGGAGAAGTTGTAGCTTAGCAGCATCATCTGGGATTAGAAATAACAACATAAACTGAAATGAAATAGAACACATATAACTACAGTTTAATAATAATATAACAATTAATTCTTTAATATTATAATTAACTAAATAATAAGTCTGTAAAAATTAATAATTATTTAAGAAAGAATTAGTTAAAAATGGTTGCTTACATAATTTAGTAAAAATTGAAAAACGTGAAATTACATTTCAGAATTACATTTGAAAACTGTCTTGTTCCTTTATACCTTCTGCTTGCACATTAAGAAGTAGCCTTATGATACTAATTATTTAAAATGTATTTATAATTTTTACATAAAAGAAAAAATTTAAATTTCATAGGTAGCTAGACTTGTAAGAAAATAGTGAAGCAATGTAGTATAAACAAATAAGTATTATTGGAAAATACTTCAATTATATGCAAGAAAATATTAAAAATGATTTGGTTTGTTTCCAATATGTAATCGCAAAATCTATTTTAAATATTTTCTGAGCAATCTGCATCATCCACTAATGACTACAACATTTTGTGACGACACATAATTAGGATTTGATTTCTTCTAACCAGGTGATTATTGAATTGATAGGACTTATTTTTAGAATTTAGGAAAAGAAAAGAACACTAGAGAGTTATTAAAAAGAAATCTTTCCAAATAGCTAGGACAAGAATTGACATTTTCTTAGTTTATAAAGATTTCTTGAAATAATTGGAACAAAATGACGTAAGAAGTATGAATATTTAAAGTGTGATAACTACTGAAAAAAGTATTATTTAACTATCTTAAATGGTGTAAAATATGTTTAGAATATAAAAATTTCCAAAAACTTCCATCATTAGGAAAAATATATTTTGAATAATAAACTTCATTTAGATTAAAATGCCACTTTTTAAACATATCTCATTTTTAACAAATCAGTTTTCAAATAGTTGAAGTGAAAATGATAAAATATCAGTACTACCTTCATAAATACTTTCTATTTTCTCGAGCCCACTTTTCTTATTAAACTACTTTTAACGATTCTTTCCTGGAAGAAATATTCTACCTGAATCAAGCTTAATCATGGGGAGCCATCTCTCCAGCATTAAGCGAAGTATGGTCATGAAGTTATCGCTGTGGGGTTGCATATGTCTTAATACCCATCTTAAGCAATCCGTTGCGCTGTAGACCTTGACGAAGGGCTTCTCCTCAAACCAGGTCCACTAAAGAGCACTTACTCACGTTTCCCGATAGCTGATTCTCTGTAAATGTATCCCAGCCTATTTACCCAGAAACAAGTTTTTATGAGCAGTGTTGGGGTAATATAGATCCGTTCTACGTCTGTTCTCATGTTAGTGGTCTGTCCTTATGCTTGTTTTTAGAGAGTTATTTCTTGGTGGCTTAGATTTACTCGCGAGGGTAATATTACAACAGGAAGATACTTTTCACCTTAGCCAGGATGTCATATTGATACTTGTGACAAATCCCTCAAATCGAACAAAAGTTTCTGAGCATCGTAAAATTCTAGCATTATTAGTGAGTTCCATTAAAAAGATTGTTGAATTTTTACTGCATATTTGAAGAAAATAATCACTTCATTCAATTCCTTTTGACCAATATTTTTTGTAACATAATAGTTACAAAGAATAGACTGGTTCATAATTTCCATTTAATTCATAATAATTAGTAAAAATATATTTTTTAGCTACCCATTTTTATTATTTTATATTAAAATATGAAAAATTACCCCTGGTGCATCTATATGAATTTTAAACTTTGATTTCAAGTCTAATCTTTAGAAAAATATATCTGAGATATTGGTTTGGTATTCATAGCATGAAATTAAACATACATGTTCATATATGTATAATTTCACATTTTCATTACCAGCTTTAGTGCAAGTCTGAAAAAATCCATTATTAAAATTAAAATTTGAAGTCATACAATAAGTGCATGAATGCAATAATTGAAAGTATTTAGTTTATGGAAAGATAAAAAGTTAGCTTTCATAAGCAAAACTTGGATTAAATACACTGATGGACAATTGTTAAGGACGGATCACAAATTGTAATGTAGCATAACATTAAGCGAGACATGAAGCCTAGTAGGATAAAATATACTTGCCACACTGTTCAGACATAAGAATTAAAGAATATTTATTGTTATGGAAAGTACAAGAGCTGTGAAACATCTGAAAGAAAAAGAAATATTCATTTGATGCTGCATACGGCAAAATGCATCTAAAAGTCAGCAGGCACCTTGAAGAAAAGTATCAGTACGGGATATGTCCACCGTGGAGTGTGATGCAACTTTACACACGTCGTATCATACTTTGTAAAACATTATCCAGCAGCTGTTGAGACAATTTATCCCATTCCTCTGGGAGTGCACGAATGAGGGTGTTCTTGTTTGTCAGAGTATAGTTTCGACCAACAACTTGCCTCCCCAAAGCATCCCACACATTTTCAATGGGTTTCAGATCTGGAGAACGTGATGGCCATACGAGGCGTGGAATACCCTCACTGTCTAGACAATCCTGAACAGCGAGTGTTCGATGACATGTTGGTTATCGTGCATAAAAACAAATTTATCACCAACAGCACCACGGAAAAGACGAACATGAGGAAGTAGAACTTCATTAATGTATCGTTGGCCCGTCATAGTCCCATTCGCAACCACATGTAGGGGCGTGCGGTCTTTGATCATGATGCCGGTCCACACCATGACACTGTATGTCGGATATCGGTCCCTTTCCTGGATATTTTCTGGATGAATAAGAAGTACCACTCTCGTGCCAGATCAGTTGGCGTCTACAATCCGATGACAGACTGAACCTACTCTCAACCGAGAATAATACGCATGCCCAGTCCTGTTCAATCCAATTGCGATGCTCACGACACCATTGCAAACGGTCAGTACGCTGCTGTCTGGTCAATGGGACACACACAACAGGTTTGCGGATGTATAGTCCTCCTCCCCTCAAACGTCTGGCAACAGTTTTCCGGGAGATCTGCTTTCCTGAGGCAGCAAGAAATTGATTTGTCACCTGCTGAGCTGTGGTGCGCCTGTTCCTTTTTGCTGATAGGACGATATATCTGTTTTCTGCAGGCGTCGTACTGCTAACACGACCTCTCCCGTGCTGCCTACTACACATTCCAGTAGTTTTAAATGACTTCCACAGCCGTGAAACAACGCTGTGAGCGATGTCGAATATCCTGGCAATATCTGTTATTTTTCGCACTTATTCGATCTTTCCAATAATTCGACCACGCATAAAATCATCTAAGTGATGTCGAGAAGACATGACAAAAATTTCAAGTTCGTCTATTAAATCTTTCCTGTAAAACTTTGACTTGAAACAACAACTGTCCACACGTGTCAAAACCTTTAAAGCTCTTATGAACGCTATCACGTGATGAACAGACGTGGAAATAAATTTGCATACGCATACTTCTTACTATATCCCACACTTATTCTAATTTTCCACATTTTTCTTCCTTTCATTTTGTGGTTGCTATGGATAGTGTTATCCATAGCAACCACAAAATGGACGGATAGTGTTATCCGTCCTAAGCAATTGTACAGCAGTGTAATTTTTTAAAAATAATTTTAACAAATTAAATTAGGTAGTAAAATTATTCAAATTAAATTGATTTTACGTTAAAGCACATTAACTTAAAGAAATACTTTGTTTTTTTCGGCATAAAAGATATATATATATATATATATATATATATATATATATATATATATATATATATATATATATATATATATATATATACATATTATAATAACTATCATACAATTATGAACCAAATTTAGAAAAATCATTTAGTCATTGATTAAAGAAATTTATTTTAATAACATGTAGTCAATATATAGTATGTGAGGGTGTCAAGACTATACATTTTCGACATAAGTGTGCCTTCAAAGTTGAAATTATTTTGAATTTGGAGTCAATCTTTAATTTACGGTACACAATTAATTGTAAATTTTTCTTACATCAGTAAAAACGTTTCATATTATTTTATCATGTATGTTGCTACTTATAGTGACTACTATCATATAGCTATTGTTGTATAAATATTGGAAATCATTAAAATGCTTAAAGTGTTCTCATTATTTTCATTTGATAATTTCTTCATGTGAAGAAAATGTTTTTAAAATTTTTGTGAATTCTTAAAATATAATTCTTAAATGTGCATTATACTCTTAAAATAATTAAAATGTTTTGTTTTTTTCAAAATAAAATTTTCTAAAATAAGGAATGTTGCAGATACTTTAAAGACTCAAAACGTTATTCTTTCTTTTTTTAATGTAATTGGAATGAATTTTTGTGATATATTTAATTTAATATAAAATTAAATAAATTTCTTCTAAAGTTAAGTGTATATATGTACAAATTTCAAACTGCTTTAAAATATTAAAATCATACTACTTTTTAAAATGTTTATAATTTATTTCTTAAAGTTTTTTTACATATAGAGTATATAATGCATCTTAATTTAATTTAATTCGTGAATTAGAAAACTGTTGAATCGAAACGTATTTTGGGTAGCTTAAAAGGATCTTTGTAAGAAATTAGAAAATGCACTAAGCACTAGCGTTGTAAATAATACTAGTGCATTCTTGGGACTTCAGAATTTAATTTTGTAATGCTCTGAATTTTGAAACAACTACAACACGAGCTTATTTTGAGATGCTCTGGTTGATAAAATTGGATTAGAAATTGTGTTTCAGATGTTCCAATGATGTCAAAGTTTATTACATGGGTGTGTTGAAATTAGGGAAGAGGCTCCAAAATTATTCTTAAGTTTATTTTAAAGTAACATTATTTAACTTTTATATACACATGGCGTTTGTGATGGTGCATAAAGATTTCGATTGAATTGACAACAATTTATAAGAAACATATTTACAAAGTTTTGTAAACTATCCATCCTTATTGCCATGTGTTAATTAAAATATGTAAACTAATGAAAACTTAATTATGACGCAAATGCAATAGTTTTATTAACATGCCCTAAGCATAAAAAATAGCACCATTTCCTTATTACATTTTCACCAATCACTTGACCAAGTTTCTGTGTACATGAATCATGGTTCTATGAACACAATTTTATTGCATACATACTTAGTCGGTTAGGGAATCACAAATATTGTATATTGAATATTTCAGATATATCTAAGTTAATACCTTTCTTTTTAGTAAACAGCTAAAACATTCATTTTGATTATTTTCCATAAAGTTGGGCAATTTATCATAAATAAATTTCGTATCAGTTTAAATGTAAATATTTTGGTATCCGCTTGAATCTGAACTTGAAAATAACGAACAATAAAAGAATGTTATAAAATAAAGTTCCCTCATTAATTTGTTTTTTATCATTTCTACATAAATATAAACGACAATTTCTGTAATAAAACAAAACTTTGATTCTTTATGCAAAATATAACATTCATATCAATAATCACATACATAGTAGAAATGTCACATATTTTGATTTGCAGTTTACCGAAATTACTAGAAATTTCGTATATGAGCATTTAATTTGATTGTAGGCTATAAATTGCTTAACTATCACGCAATTCAAGTGGGTTATTGATTGTGGTAATGATATTTACTATTTCCAGTAGGGACCAAAATGCAGGAGTTACAAGTTTTGGCAATGGAGAAGCTCAGAGAATCTGATAATGTTAAGTGTCAGGCTCATTCATTATACCCCGGATTTTCTGGAAAGCAAGACTGAGGACGTTTTACCCAACCAAAACTCATTACAGAAATAGTGGGAAATACTCTCACTAGGGAAACGGATTTAGCAGGATGGAATTATTGCGGTCAGATTGTGGTGAGTTACGAGATTATATAGTACGCTATTCTTACTTCGTCACTTGAATTAACATTCTATATTAGTAGATTAAATTTATATTCATTGCAGTTCAGCTAATTGAGTCGTCAATAATATAACTTTATATATTTGTAACTATTAAATTTTGCAAAAATATGTATTGACACAACAATAATTTTTATAAAATTGATTTTAAATAATACAAGATATTTTGATCTACATGTATTAAATCATTTTTAAATTAAATTATAAGATTTACATTTAAAATTAACTTTACAATACTATTTATTTTGTAGGAAGTTTGTTATTAATAATATTTAATTTGTGAAGGACATTAAATTTTCTCTGTATTTAAAATTAGCTTTCGTAAACAATATTGCTACCCAAATAACGTTATTCGTTTTTGAAATAATATTCAGTTCACAGACTAAATATAAGAAGACCTTAAGTTTTAATATACATCTTTTTTTAAAAGTGTTTTTCATCAAAAGTTATACAATTAGGGTGATTTTTTGATAAAATCACAAACGGTTTATTAAGTTATGTAATTATTTATAAAGGTTATATGTGGAAAATAAATCAAAAATGAATATTTTTAACCAATATTAATAAAATACAAGTATTTATAAGAACGACTATCGGTAAAATACTTTTTAAAAATAATTTTCGTATTGTATTTTATAATAGAAATTTATGCAGTTGAAACAAAATATTACGCAATTAAAAACATATGTTATTCTTTTTGTACTAAGTTATATCGAGATGTATAATATCTTGCTATTTTATAAGCTTTAGAAAACTTTTGCTATTGTTAAATAATTGAAATTAATTCTTAAAATGCGTTATACTTTGATTTGAATTCTTAAAGATTTATTTTTAATATGCGTTACAATTAATATGTATATAGAGAAAATTTTATAAATAATCTCTATATAATGCCAATTCATAAAAAATGCAATTCATTATAGAAAACGAAGAAAATATTAGAAACTAAAAAATATTAATTTCCAACAAAATCACATTACGTATAATGTGAAATATGTTTAATATGTTTATCCAGCATTTGCGTGTGTAATTGATAATTTCATCTTTTTTAAATTAACTAACTCGTATATATATATATATATATATATATATATATATATATATATATATATATATAGTATTTTAAGACAGATATATATATATATATATATATATATATATATATATATATATATATATATATATATATATATATATATATATATATATATATATATATATATATATATATTATATCTGTCTTAAAATACTTAAAAAATTATGATATTATAAATTTATATGATTCTGCATTGTGACTTGAACTTTTATTGTAACACTGCATTTATAAACTTAGTGTATCCAGTTAGAATTTGCTTACAAAAAATGTTATTTAATATGTTTTAAATTTTCTATTCAGTTTCTAAACTGCATTAAAAACAAATATTAGAATGTTCTCTTATTTCTTTCCATTATTTTAAATGTGACACTTGCTAACAGCTTACCTATATATGCTAGATTCATATTAGCACTAATACAACTCTGTTGGCAGACAGAATAAAATTTCGAAAAAACGGCTTAGCAAAACCAAGAGTTGTTATGCAATTTTATCTGATGTTTCAATTTACTTAGCGACTTTTAATGCTTACTTGTTATTGGCTGGTGTTTTGTGTCATCTCTATCACTCTAAGAAAGCCAAGGATTTTTTAGCAAACATACATTGCTATGTAATTTCCCCTAATACTGGTATAATCAATATCTTTTGAAAGTTTGTAACCATTGTACTCATCAGATAAGAAGTCATTGAAATATTTCTTCTTATGTTAAATTACTTCCTAGATTAAATGCATTTTTCTAATTTTCTGCAATGTTTAACGCATTAAATTTATTTTTGTCTCAACTTAAAAAAGGTACAGGGAAACTGCTACAAAATATTTAACGTTTCTTTTAATATTCAGAAGTAAAACAATTCTCAGACGTCAGCAATTTATTCATTATCACACAAATGCTTGTTTTACTTCCTCAAATATTATAATTTTATTTTTGGTAATAATATATAACAGCATAATTTTTATACAGAACTTTAAAAAACCATAAAACTTATTTTGCTTAAAATGATCTATCAAACAAGAATTTTTGTGCCTAATTTTCTTTGATATTTTACGTTTATGAATACATTAAGATAGCTGTTATAAATAAAAAAATTTTAAATTGATTTCGTATAAATTTTTTCTATGAATAAATATCTTTACTTTTAAGATCTAGGAAAATATAGTCTATGTGAATTGATTTTAATAAAATAAAACTTTTTTTATTTA
The DNA here is from genome assembly GCA_037975125.1 of Latrodectus hesperus. Classification (NCBI taxonomy): domain Eukaryota; kingdom Metazoa; phylum Arthropoda; class Arachnida; order Araneae; family Theridiidae; genus Latrodectus; species Latrodectus hesperus. Next base: position 19,424,798 of record CM075853.1, on the reverse strand, counting down.
TATGTTTTATAAAAAGTAACTGAATTCTTCATTTTCAAAATTATTTTAATTGAAATTAAATATTATTCATAAAATATAAGGAGATATGATATATTTATGTCAACTCAAATATATTTTTAGTTTAATTATTTTAATTATTATAATTTAACAAATTTTACTCTTTGTATATATATATATATATATATATATATATATATATATATATATATATATATATATATATATATATATATATATATATATATATATATATATATATATATATATATATATATATATATATATATATATATATATGTATGTATACATATATATATATATATATATATATATATATATATATATATATATATATATATATATATATATATATATATATATATATATATATATATATATATATATATATATATATATATATATATATATATATATACATACATATAAATATATATATATATATATATATATATATATATATATATATATATATATATATATATATATGTTTCTGTAATTACTTTCAAATTTTAAATACTGCAATTATTTTAAAAATACATTACCCACTTTAGCTTTTCTTTATTTTATTAATTATGAATTTCTTAAAATGATTTATGTGAATGAAAATATCTAAATGTGTATGAACATCTAAATACATATATCTTGTTTTACAGTAAGTGATTTTCTGAATTTAAAAGTACTGATTTCATGAAAGTAATATATTGAATGGGAATAAAACCTTTTTCTTTTCCAATGCTTAGCTGCAGTTAGGATATGTCTATTCAGCGCTACAAGGCGTAAGTGGGATGGCAACTTACACAGAGGGGTGCCCAGTGGGTGTGTCATCTTCACCCTAAAAGTGAAAGGATAAAAAAACGTACAGAGAGAAAGGAACATCCATGCCCGAACCAAGATCAGGAACGCTGACCACTCCACAAACTTTTTGCGAAAGAATAAAAATCATTTTTTAGAAATATTATAAAAACCATTTAAGTGCTTCTCCAATAATTGAAAAAAATGAACCAGACTGGTGATTATCTAAGATTTCTGTTAGATAATTAGCAGTCTGGTTCATTTAAACTATCAGTGTATGTAACTAAATAGCAAAGTACTCTATTTAACTAAATGTAAAGGTTTTGGTAAATTTCTGACTCAATAAAATAAACTATATTAAAAACATGTTAATTTATTCGACAGAGTTAATAAGAACCAACAAGATGAGAGAGATAAAAAAGTGTGCGTTTAGCAGAAAATTTTCTGTTTACTGTTTGATTTCTTAATATAGATCATCGATTGTATATTTATAAGAGAGAAAGAGAAAGAGAGAGAGAGAAAGAGAGAAAGAGAAAGAGAGAATGAATTTTCACATAAATATATTTTTGCATTGTATGAATTCTTGGAAGGTTTTCATTAAATTGATCAAGAAAACCAAATATTTAATGATAATATAATATTTAATACTATATAAAATTACTAAAATAATTTGTTAAGTATATTTAGACATTTTTAGCAGAATTTATTTATTTGTTTCAAACAAAATTTTATCATTAGTGTAAATCTAAAATTCATTCACCAAAAATATATAATGTGATATTTCTTTACACATTAAATTATGTTATCACAATTATAATCATAATTTTCTAATAAATAGGTTTAACCTTTAATTACAGCAAACCAACCGTTTTAAATATTCCAGTAATTAATGAAAAATCATTAATTTCATATTATATAGCCTAAAGCTATTTAAAGAAGCTATATTTTATTTAAAAAAAAGTTTAAACATCAGTTAAATGGAATGTTGCTAATTACATGCCATAAATATCTGTAATTAAAAATTATATAGGTTTAATTTCATATAAAAAAGGTATTTTTATTTGGTATAAGAGTTCTACATTAAATTTAATTGATTATTGTCGATTACATTTTTAATGAATATATTTATCCGCAAATTTCATCATTAAATCCAAAAATGTAATTGTTAAAAAGTATTTTGAAAATTTAATTATAAGGATTCCGCTTCCTTCTAATGTAAGAATTTTAGTTGAAATAAAATCTTCAGCTGTCGTTGTAGCACAAGTTCCATGTTGTTTATCTTTTTTACTACTTTCAAAAATTTTGATTAATTATTTGATATAGTATCTTTTAATAAGTAAAGTTTTATTATTTCAATTTTTCTTTCATCCTGAGAAATTTGTTTAATACGATAATTTACATATTACAAAAAATATATTCAAAATATTTGTTTAATTTTATTCACTTTATTTCTCCGAAAATCTGATTAATGAATATACGATATTCTTAATTAATTAATTATTATTGCTTATATTTATCGTGTTTAATTATGTATAAAATAAAATAAATGTTTTTTTGTTTTTTGCGTGCGCAAATGCTTTTCAGATTTTATGTTTAAAATTTTTTTAAATGATATCAATATAAGCTTTTGGTGATGTCCTTTACAGTTATGTTATTGAATAGATTATTTGATTGATAGTTGGGAGGTTTAGAATAAAAATTCTTTCATTTAAGAAACTATTGAAATTTTGAAAGTTTTAATAGCTATAATCAAAAGAAATTATAAAGAAAAGAAAACTCTATAAAACATATAGCTATAGATGATTATTAATATATAGATGCTTTCGAAATATTCTTTGAAAATATAAAAAAAAATATTCCGTAAAAAGAATTCAGTTTTCATAAAATGTGAAAATATATTTACAGCTTTTGTAAGGGACAAAAATTGTTTTATATTTTATTAAAACCATTTTACATTTATTCGCTTTTGTAGTTAGTAAATAATTTAAGCACAATTTCAGATGTCAATATGTATGGAAATTTCGGTCCAAAATCTTTGCCACTTATAGAAACAAATTTATATTAAAAAATTAATTGCTTGTATAATTATATGTTTTCATACACTAAAAGTTAACTATTTAGAACATTTATAGATTGGTCTATCACTGTTAGGTCTTAAAATATGTTTCAGAGCCTCATCATGCTATAGCAAGAAATTTCACTATGCATATTCCTCTTTCTATAAGTTTTATTTGTATATAATTTATTATATCAATTGCGATCCACCCTGTCTATTGCTCAGTGTGCCTGACTGCGAATAGGTAGGCTCTGGGTTCGAATCCAGGTTTCTGCATGGATATACTTTCTCTCTCATTCTCCTGTCTTTGTCCTTTCTTTGTACGAATGGGTTGTGAATGGTTGCTTACCCCAGTAAGGGTTCCTTGGCATGTGTGCTCTGGGGAAGTCGGACTCCACACCAAATTAGATTCCATTGGAAAAGTGGAGCAGCGCACACCATATTGCCAACCTAGCTGGAACAAAACAACTACAACAACTATGTCTGTTTACTATAAAATTTTAGATTGAAATACGTTATTCCGAACTATTTACAGTAAAAAAACGGTCAATTCGCTTAGCAATAGAATTCTTCTGATATAATTTAAGAAACTTTAAATTTATTCGGTGTATTTCGTTGTCTACATCAATTGTTATTTTAACATTTCAGCTAAATTATAACGTGTTTTGGATTTCAAGCACATTGATGATTTTGAGAAAAACAATAAAGCTGTTATATTTATCATATTTAGTAAAATATGTGATTTCAAATTCTGAAACCACAACTGTTGTCTTGTTCTATTGCTAAAATCATCGTTGAATTTAAAATGTTAAAAAAGTAATTAAGATATTTATAACATAGTTTTTAATCTTTTTAGAGTTCAATAACTTGTGAATTTGACAAAATTTATAGCCTTCCAAGAGTGAAGAGTATAATATAAGAAAAAGTTCATGAAACTTCACTGAACAGCACCCGTTGTAAGCTATCTGTTGTTACTTTAAAATTAAGATAACGAAAATTATACATTGTATACTTCGTTATGAGTCAGGATATAATACAGCAAATGAAACTGAATAGGCAATGCAGGAGAATAATAGCGATGCATTATGAATTGACTTATTCATTGGCTGTAACTCTAAGAGAGGTAAGTTTTCTTGTATTAATCATTGAGCTAGATATTAAGATATAATCTTATATAAGCTTTGCAGAAACAAATTCCATTTCACTTCTATGAAATTAATTTCGATATTTCTTTATTGCTTTATGAAGTAAACGGCCCTGATTCAATTAATGTTTTTTGAGGGTACTACTTAGAGAGTTAAATATATTGAATCTACTCTGCTTCTGTGAGCATCTATATTAAATGTTAATTCACAATAAATAAATTAAAATAAACTTAAAATATTCAAATTAAGTTAAAAACTGTTTTCCTTCATGTTGTAATGTCTCATCGTCAACTTCAAATTTTAAGAGCCTCTGATGGGGAGGGTAAGTAGGAAGACGGTTGGTGCCAGGAAGTTTGACGAAGCTGTGTTTTGTTTTGTAATACTTATACTCTTGTACGCGAAGCAGGCGCGAGAGATGTTAGCGAACTCCGATATGACTCCTTTGTAAATTTTGTTTCTTTATTAATTAAATGTGTTTGCTTAAAAATTTGGAGTCTTTAGTTTGTTTTATAACAAACTTATGTTTTGGTGGTAGCAGTTAAGATGCTTTTATAATGCTTTGCATTAGCATCCACTATGGAAATTAATTATGTGCACTATAATGGATTACGTGCCGAAATGTTGGAATATAGGTAGGCCATTTTGATCAATCTTTCTCTGGCTACTATTGAAAATAAATAGTTTGGAATTTTATATAAATTAATAGAATATTTAGTTCCAATCTTATTTACGTGGTTTTTCATGTTATAGCAATTAGTTTTGTTTATAAGTTTGTAAATGGTGTATTCCATATTACAAATCTAATTTCTGTATTTCGTGTATTCAAATTTACAGTGTTCATGCTGTATCAACTAATTTTCTTTATAAGTTTGTAAATGGTGTATTCCATATTACACAGCTAATTTCTGTATTTCGTGTATTCGTATTTACAGTGTAATATTTTTTTAAAGAAAAGTGTATCTTATATAAATTTGTATTTCATAAGTTTTATGTGGTTGGTGTATTTCAATTCACGTAGGAATCTGTTAAAATAACTATGTTGTTATAGATTAATGTGTAAAATTGAAAGTACACTTATATTCATAATTTTTTGAATGCTTCACTGATATAGAAAGTTGATTTTACGAAAGTAATATATACTTTAGAAAGGTTTTGATTTCGTTATGTGAAAACGAAAGTACATGATTACAAATAGGTTTGAATTTAAAGTAATGTGAGATTTATTGATGTGGTTTCGATTTTTGTTTGCAATGTATCAAACTAATTTATTTGATATTTAAAACGCATATGTTTTTTTTCATTGATAAAAATTTGAAAAGATATTTTCTTAATGCTTAAAATATCATACGTTATAATCATTTTGATGTCGTGTATGATTAACTAACTAAGTTTATTGATTTGAAATCGAAAGCTGATTTTTGGTTTAGATTAGTTAAAGCTTTTAATTTATATTGTTGTTCAGAATTGTAGTGTTCTATATTTTGAATTAAATAAGGATTCAAAAATAATATTATTTCATTTTCTGTTTTAATATAGTAGTATTTGTATAAGAATCTCATTTTATAAAATTTATACATTTTCGATTGATAATTCAATTTATCTGAGTATCAAGCATTAGCTTGGTGATAAAAAAACTTGAAATCGAGAGTAGAAGATTTAATATTAAACTTGTTCTTCTTTTCAAAATATATGATTTTCTATTTATACACTATTTATTGTATTACAATATAGTTTGTTTTCATTTAAGTTTTTTAAATGTTATGGATATATGTTTTATATTAGTAGAGTGTGTTAAATAATTTCTATAATTATTGACGAAATTTTGCATATAGGTGGATGTAGTCTGTTTTTTTTCTCTCATTGCATCTCTTCTGAGATAAAGCGTTTAATAAATAAAATGGCTTTTTTAGCGTGGGGAAAAAAGGGAGATTTAGTAAAAGTAGCTGATGAGTTAGGGGAAAAGGTTCCAGATTCTTTTAAAATTCCAGATATTAAAAAATTAATTTTAACTAGTAAAAACTTTAACGAGGAAGAAGTAAAATGTATATTAGATAGGGTAATCGAGGAAAGAGTTAAAAGGGAACAGGAAGAAAAAGAGGAAAGAATTAGGCGAGAAGAAATAGAAAAAGAAGAAAGACGTGAAGAAAGAGAACATATTTTGGAAATGAAACGTCTGGAAATCTCTTCAAATGCTGCAATTTCAAACACAGAATCAGTTACAAATAGGACTGAACATGATCAAAAAATTCAATTAATGCAAATAACGCCAAAATTTGATGAAAGGAAAGATGCGATGAGTTTATACTTAATAAATTTTGAGCGTAGAGCAGAAATGGCTCATATTCCAAAAAACAAATGGGTAGTTTATCTTGTAAGTGCTTTACCTTCAGAGATATCTAACATGTTAGCTAAAGAACCTCCAGAAAGGGCTGATGATTACGATTACGTGAAGGAACTTATTCTTAAATGATTCAAGTTAAATAGCGAAAAATTAAGACAATTGTTTCCAAAATACCAGAAAACACCAGAAAAATCATGGAGAAATTATGCACAAGAATTGAATAGTTACTTTACGGAATGGCTTACGGAATTAGAAATAACGGCATTTGAAGAGCTTAAGGAACTAATGGTAACAGATCAATTGAAACGTCATGTGCCAATTGAAATTAAGGAACATTTTATGGCGGAATGGCTTAAAATAAATTCGCCGTATGATCTGGAAGAGAAAATAGATGAATATGAAAGTTTAAGTGATAGTTTTAAGACGAAAGATTTTACAAAACTCCCTCGAAATAATTTTGGTTTTCGTCAACAAAATGAAAACCGAGCCTTTAAGTTTAATGAAGTAGCTCGAAATCATAAATCTCATGTTCCTAAAAGAGTCCAGAATAAAAATTCTAATTATTCACATGAAAAGGAATTTGAAAAACGAAAACAACTCCGATGTTATGAGTGTGGTTCTTATAGTCATTTGCGGCCTCAGTGTGACAAAATAAAAAAAGAACTTAGAATCGGTAGCATCCTACGAAATTGCTAGAAGTACATTTAATGAGTTGATGGCTCCTTACACTAGTATCGACACTGTTAATGGAATTTAAATGCCAATCTTAAGAAACACTGGAGCAACTCTTGATTTCATTTGTGGAAAATATGCGAAACCTGATATGTTCACGAAGGAAAAGGTTTGGCTAAGAACACCTCTTGATGAAACTTTAGTATGCTTACCTATTGCCGAGGTTGAAATAAATTGTAAATTAGGTTACATTTTGACAAAGGCAGCAGTTCCTCGAGATTCTTTGGATCAAGGAAGATATTTACTGGGAAACAAAACAGCCGCTATATTTGAGGAAATTAAAAGGCATGAAGAGGTGAAAATACATTTGCTAAATACAATAGAAACTCGAGCTCAAAAAAGACGGAAGGAAAATAGCACGAATAAAGAGATTATTGATTCTGAAATCTAGGTCTTGCGTCAAAACTAAAGAAAATGAAGAATTAGAGCAAAATGCAATTTTGCCACCATTAGAAATCGAAGTTGAAGGGATGGATTTGATAAAGACATCTCCCGAAGAATTTGCTCGGGAACAAAAGGTGTGCGAAGATTTGAAACCTCTTTTTGAGCAAGCTAAATGACTATCTTCAAAAGACAATAAATATATTATAATAAATCAAATGTTGTTTTATAATAAAATGGACAATGATGGAACTGTAAGAAGATTATCAGTTGTGCCCAAGAAGTTTCGCAACCAACTAAAAGGGATCTGCCATGAGATAACTGCAGCTCATTTAGGTATAACTAAAACAAAAGATACGCTGTGCAAAACTTTCTACTGGCCTAACTGCTTTAAAGAAATTGAAAATTTTGTTAAATCTTGTGACAAATGTCAACGAGTAGGAAAGCCTCAAGATAAGAAAAGGGCTCTTGAAACTGGTTCCAGTAATTCCGGAAATAATTACAAGAATTAACGTTGATGCATGTGTTCCTTTACCTATAACTTCCTGTGGTAACCAGTATATTATAACACCCATTTGCATGTCATCCAAGTATCCAGATGTCATCCCAGTACCAGATATACGTTCTACTACTGAGATTGATGCTTTTCTTTAGATATTTAGCCACATGGGTTTTTCTAGGGAGTTGCAAAGTGATCAAGAAACATCTTTCGTGAGTGTCCTGACATCAGAATTTTTAGAAAAATTTGGAACTAAAGTAGAGCATAGTTCTGTTCAGCATCCCCAAAGCAATACTGTAGAGAGATTGCATAGAACTTTAAAGAGAATACTGAAAGCCCTTTTGCTTAGAAAAAGGTACAGATTGGGAGAAGATTTTACCTCAGGCACTTTTTGCTCTTAGAACTTGCATTCATGATAGCACTGGATATTCTCCTGCAGAATTAGTCCATGGTCGGAACTTAAGAACACCCGTAACACTGTTATATGAAAATCTAACTGGTAAAATCATTGAAGAAGATAGTGTGATTGCTTAGGTTCTTAATCTTTTAAATAGAATGAAAAGATGCCAAGAATTAGCTGTGCAAAATATGACAGATACTAAAGAAAAACAGAAACTTTGGTATGATCATAAGGCTACGAAAAGAAAATTTAAAGAAACTGGTCTTGTGTTAGTTGTTGCACCTTATAGATCAAATAAATTTTCCGTTCATTGGATAGGTCCAGGAAAAGTAGTAAATGACTATCAGACACAAATTACATAATACAATTTCCCGATAAGGAAAAATTACATGTATACCATGTAAATTTGTTAAAATATTATTTTTAGCGTCCAGAAGATGTTAATTTAATTTTTACCCCTAATTCTGATAATGAAGATATTGATTCTGAGAAAAAAGATATCCCTAGTTTTGAAATTAATTCACATCTACCCTTTTAGAGACTTTTCCTGAAAGCTGTTTTAAGGAAAAGTTAGGGGATGAGCAGAAGAAGCAATTGAGTAGATTTTTGATTCAATTTATTGATATTTTTCAAATGAACCGGGTTGTACAGAACTGGCTGAACTGGACATCGAGTTAGAATCTAATAAACATATTATAGCTAAACCAAATCGAATGTCCCCACGACAGACAGAAATTCTGAAATCGGAAGTAGACAAGATGTTGAAATTGAATGTGGTGGAACCAGGTGAATCCGATTACACATCACCTTTAATATTAGTTGAAGCTCCTGGAAAAGAACCTCGTTTGCACATTGATTATCGCAGGTTAAATGAGGTTACCAGAACGCAATATTATCCATTACCAAATATTGAAGAGCGTGTTGAATCCGTTTCGAAAGCAAAGTTCATATCTTTATTAGACTTAACACGAGGTTATTGGCAGATACCTTTGAGTCCTAAGGCTCAAAGATATGCTGCATTTACGACGACATTTGGTGTTTATAAACCTTTGAGAATGGCATTCTGTTTGAAGAATGCTCCTTACTATTTCAGTAAGTTAATGGCTGATTTATTAATAAATTGCGAACATTTTGCTGTGCCTTATTTAGATGACATAGCTATATATTCACTTATTTGGTCTGATCACATCCAGCATCTTAAATGTGTTCTGGAGAAGACTCGATTTGCGAAATTGACTGTGTAAAACCCCTTAAGTGCAAATTCGCTCAACTTCGTGTTAAATATTTGGGACACTTTGTAGAACAAGGCCAAAGAACACCAGGTGATATTAAAGTGAAAGCCATTACCGATTTTGAACGTCCCTCGAGCAAAACCGAAGTACGTGCTTTCCTATGTTGGGTACTATCACAAGTATATACCAGAATTTTCGGTAGTTGCTGCGCCTTTAACCGACCTGTTAAAAGGGAAGTCCAAGAGGGGAACTGTAATATGGAATAATAACTGCGAAAAGGCATTCATAGAATTAAAGAACACTTTAATAAAGAAGCCTGTACTTTACAGTCCAGACTTTCAAAAACAATTTATCATTCAATGTGATGCCTCAAACTTAGGAATAGGTGTAGTTTTATCTCAGAGAGATCAAAATGAAAATGAACACCCTATCCTATTTCTGAGTAAAAAATTTTCAAAATCTGAGAAAAATTATAGCACTATAGAAAAGGAATGTGCAGCAATAATTTTTGCTGTTACTAAATTAAAATATTATTTAGATGGTCAGTATAAATTTATTATCGAAACTGATCACAACCCTTTAGTTTGGTTAAAACATCATACAGGATCTAATCCCAGACTTTTAAGATGGGCTTTGGTACTTCAAATCCTAAATTTTGATATTTTTCACAGAAAGGGCAAATTACATCAGAATGCCAATAGTCTTAGTAGAATGCTGAATAACCAAACATAATTATTTTCCTTTTTTCTCAGATATTAAATTAAAATGTTTTTTAATACAAATTTCAATTGTTGTTACATGCGTACATAATAAAAAAAATGTTTTTTATAATAACAATGTGTCTATTTGTAAATTTAGTTAGTGTTGAAAATTCTGTTGTGTTAGATAATTATTTTGTGCTATTTTGATATATTTTTATTTTATATTTAATATTATATAATTCCATATAATTTTGTGTATCAGCCAGAGTCCGATTGATCAGGGCTATCTGTAATACTAAATTTTGCTCTTTGTTGTTTGTGTGTGTTTTTTTCTTTTTTATTTGCAGGTTAATTTCCGTAGAATGAGAAGAAAAAAAAAAGAAAAAAACTCCGGGGAAGGAAGGAATAATTTAGTCTGTAATGTCTCATCGTCAATTCAGATTTTAAGAGCCTCTGATGGGGGAGGGTGAGTAGGGAGACGGTTGGTGCCAGGAAGTCTGACGAAGCTGTGTTTTGTTTTGTAATAGATACTTACTTTTGTACACGATGCAGGCGCGAGAGATGTTAGCAAACCCCGATATGACTCCTTTGTAAATTTTGTTTCTTTATTAATTAAATGTGTTTGTTTAAAAATTTGGAGTCTTTAGTTTGTTTCATAACAATGTATATTCTTTTACGCTTATGCCGGAGACAGCTTAGCATTGTATTTATTATAAAATCGAGCAATAATTAATATATTATATATGTAAGAATATTTTGTTCAAAATTGGAGGAAAAGTAGAGGTACGTTTAATGACAGAACATAGTATGATTTATTTCCTGATAAAATAATGCTAAATTATTTACAAACAAGATAAGATACTTAAAATTGCAGCACTTCTATTTACGCACATTTACTTAATCTGAGTTTGCAATATTTGTTGTTGTTACTTATGACATTTGGACAAGCCAATCTCGGTAGCCAATGGCTATGTGAAACTTAGTCAGAAAGATGCGTTAAGATTTTCGCATCACAAAGGTGAAAATATTTCTTTGCTCTAATACTCCTCCAATAGATGGCACCACTACAGGATCCACTCCCTCAACTTTGACTTTCATCTGGTGGGGGAGGAAATTTACTCCAGAACGGCAAGTATCTTTAAAGTTGAATAGTATTTATTGAATCCCAGCTAATATGATCGTCAGTTTTGCCATTGTACCATTTTTAGAATATTTCGTGTAGTTTGCTTTTCCTGTTTTTCAAGATATTCCCTAAGAATGTCATAAGAAGTATGAATATCATGAGGAGATAACCTTGAGGGGACAAATCAGATAATTTGAGGTTACGTTTCTTTACTATCATGTAAAATTCTATGGCTTACAAAAGTCCAGTTTGGTATGGTAATTTTTTAACAACGTGAAAGTTATTCATTAATGTGATAGAAAATTGGCCTGACATAAGACATTTAGATGAAATCAAGTAACCCATGATATCAAGTATATTACGACAATACTGAATAATATTCTTTTTCTACAAAGTTTAATTTGTAAGAGATCAAACATCTGACAATTCGGATTTCTTTTATTGAATACTGTTCTCGACACAGCAATCGATGTGTCCATTACCTCCAGTTAAGCTATTAATGAGATAAATATCCGTCAATTCGAAATTCGTAAGATAATTTTGATTATCTCCAATTTTTGGTATATCTAAATAGGAAGGGACATTCAAGAAATCTTACCAGAATTTGACATTTTAGGACTAGATACTTAAATAGCAAAATTACATTTGTGATTTGGAAATAAAAAATTCAAATTATATATTAAACTGAGGTTGTTCAAAAGCAATCTCTGTATCTATTTAAAGTCAGGAGAATCAAAAAAATTTTACAAGTGATTATAAATGTTCATACTGACAGAAATATTAACATGTTTTTCAGATATGTAATAAAGCTTAGTGCTGCATATATAGAATAATTTTTATATAATGTGTTATAACTGAGAAACTCCTATTCTTAAAAATGCATTTTCAGTAGAGTCCTTAATGCGATGGAAAAATCTACGTCTTTACATATATTAATAATATTACAGTTTCAAAGTTTTCGTTATAGTTCATAAATAACTTGTAATGATTAATAATGAACTATTATGTCATGTATTTTTCAGGCTGAACCTGTAGCCGAAAGGTTAGTGCTCTTGCCTTTGGTTACACAGTTCGAGGGTTCGAATCCCATTGTGGAATCAGTTGTTTGCGCTGCTTTGGAATCTACTTTAAACAGTAAGTCCCACTCTAATTGGACTTTGTTTGAAAAATCATCGGTGAGTGGCAAACAAACCAGAAATTTATAGCTTGTAATCAAAACTGCTTATATGAATCTTGAATTAACTTAATCATTGTAACTAATTAAGAATTAAATGACAATATGACAAAATCCATATTTACTAAACACTAAATACTTTTTATTTCCATAATTAGTACTGGAAGCCTCCTGGTCTTAAAAATTGGAATTTCTAATATGATGGAAGTAAAATATTATCTTCATCTTTATACATAGTTATAATTTTACATTCACAAAGCTTTCGAGTTGCATTACGTATAACTTGTGATGATTATAAATTAACACATTTGTCAGATATTATTCACCTTGTATTGAAAATGTTTATATCTGTCTGACACTCAATCAATTTAAAAAATATCAGAAGAGAGTATAATATGATACATTTTTGCTAATTATCTCATACAACTACATATCAAAGTTATGAAATCAAATTTTATTTGACTCAATATAATTTCTAACTGCTCATTTGAACTTACTGTTTTATAATTATTGCAGCATAATTACTTCAGTTAGTTCCCTGTTTCTGAGTGACAGTTGTCGAAAATTTTGAAGTATGTATGGGATAACTTCGTATTGTTATTTAATTGTTAAAAACATGTTGACATGCTATTTTATTCAGAGAGAACCCTTTATTGTTCATGAAAAGGCATGTGCGAATATGAAAAGTCATGCAGTTATCATAGATGCGCTTATATTACTTGCCAGTAAATGAAACCACCAGAAAACAATGAATTGTAATTAAAGAGAAATATAATGTGGAAGTTATAGAACAACTAAAACAATTCTAAAAATGAAAATTAGTTAAAAATAAAACTAAGCACATTTAAAATAAAACGTGAAATAAAATTTATTGTTTTTATTTATATGCTCAATGGAAAATAACCATTTGACTTTTCTCCTTAAAGACACTGTTCTGCATAATGAATAAATATAATTAAAAGTTAGCTTATTTTAAGAATTAAATAAAAACATTTCTCATCCATATGAACCTTTGCATACAATTTCAAGAATTATGTATTAAAGTAAATAACATTATTAAAGCATTTTTTGATATACTTATTTCATAACATCTGAATTCTGTTTTAATAAAATAATTTAACCGATTTAATTCATAAATTTGTACCTTAGTTTAATATCTCATTATTTTTAGTTCAATAGTAGTGGAATCAAATATTTTAAATTTTATTACATTCATTTCAAAAATGATATATTTGAAAAGTATGGAAACTTGTTACTTTATAAATTATGAAAATATCCAAAAGAAAGATATTTGTGAAATAATTAGATTAGATATTTTCTGTGATCAGTAGAAATCACTGCAAAATGAATTTATTCTTATAAATTTAAAGCTCATTCAACGTTTAAAGAATTTAAACGATTTATACAAAACATTTGAAATAATTTTTATATCGTTATTCTTAAATTTTTAAACAAATAAGTTTTTAACTATTTATCTTTTTATGCAAATATCATAAATAAATATGAGTTCTTCGATTCTATAAAATAACAGGGATTTGTTATCCTGCATAAGTACTCCTTCGGTGATAGACTGCATTAATAAAATTTAAGTTATTTCAAACATTTAGTTTATAATATTAGAGCATAAAGGAAAGGTTAATACAGAATAGCATGTTTATTAAAAGAATTATTTTGTCAAATGTGTATGCAGGTCTACAATGTAAATTGAAATTACAAATATTTATCTTTAAATTAAATGTGCATTTATTCATTTATTATTTTTATCCTTTAGATTTTGTCGAACTTCAAATTTCTTTTTTTAACTGTATGTATTATTTACATTTTACATCAGCAAGAAAGGCACTATATATATAATCTTGAAATACTATTGTTCCTTAGAAAAAATGCATCATTTTTTTGTAACTATTACTTACTCTTCAGGGAATAAATAAAAACCGTGCAATATTTGATAATATATTTATTTATTTAATATGGAAAAATATTTTTGAATGTGTTGTTGAAGGTTTTATTTACTTCCACTTATATTTATTTAAGGCCGATATAACGTGGCTTCTCATAAATTAACAAACATACTAATAAGTAAAAATTTTGTAACTTTATTTATACACACACATATTGGAAAAGAGAGATTAAAACATCGATTTTAAAATTGATCTTGAGTTTGAAAATTATGAATAAAATATCGCCATATACTAAGTATCATTAGATTAAGATGTATTTTATAAGTAACATGCAGTATTGTTTTGTAAGTAAATATATATTTTATGAATCATGAAACTGCCGTAGTACTGAAGTTATCTTTTCTAATAAATTCTATGAATCAGAAGAAACACTTAAATCACATTGTATAAAATAATTAACATCTCTCTGCTCCCCTATGGATCCAACATTTAGACACTTACTAAATCCCAGGCAGAATAATCTTTAAACGAAAGTTCATTTGTGAAAAAAACCTTTAAAGCTGTGACTGAAAATGTAGTTTTTTGATATCGACACAATTTTGAACTGTACAAATAATTTAAGAATACAGATATCATCAAATTCATCAAGAGAAGCCGTTTGAAATGTGTATGACACGTAAGCAAAATGAACACCTTATATTTTATTTTACGTTAAAAAATTTTCTCATTGAACATCTAAAATTTTCGAATAATAGTGAAATTTATCATTTTCTCATTACAATTCTTGCGTGCATTAAATATATTTCACTAGCATTTTTTAAATAATTTTATGACCTTCTATATTTCGTACAATTATTAAGCAAAAGTGAAATTGAAATTTTGAATGTATGGATATCTTATCATAGGAGTTGTACATGCTTTGCCTGGTATGCTTCTGTTCCATTTTTCCATATTTTCTTGCTGTACATGAATACTTGCAATACTTGAATGTAACTTAATGCCACAATATATAGCTTTTTATGAGGAATAAGAAACTGTGCTATGTAAACAGTCTATGAACGTCGGATTAAGTTAAAGCTATATTTATTCTTTATCAAATTATTAGAAATCTTCTGGAAATTGTGCGTACTGGTCTTTGGAAAATTAGATCTTAACGCATTTGTTACCCTTCTATGATGATGAATGTTTCATTTCGAGCTATATAACAATCATTAACGCTCCCGCATTTCGCAATCTATCATTTCATTGGTTCAATACCCACTTAGGATACAAATTCTTGTAGTGATTTAGAATCCACTTTGAATTGTAGGGCTCGGTCCATTTAGCCTTGGTGTGTGAAAATATGACATTGAGAGACAAAGAAATTGATTAAATCATGAACTCTTTTTTTATTACACAATTATGTTACAGTTATGTAGTTGAGTAGTCAACTCACCCTATTTCAATGCTAATGATTTATCTTGCATTTAAATTAATTCCACCACTATGTAACTGGAGTTCATTAAGATAAGCTAATTCATTATATATACATCAAAATTTGAAAGGGCCATTGAAGTCTGTTTTAAAATGAAACTATCAAATTTCCCTAATATTATATAAATTGTGACACTTTTAAGATACATTAATACTTAAAGGATTAATAAAGATGTGTGTGTATGAATAGGATTCTTATCGTTGCAATAATTTAGAAATGAAGCGAAATCATTCAGCATATGCGAAAAAAATAATCATAATTTGAAAAGCAAATGAAATGGAAAATTTATTTCCTTTATAGTAAAATTAATTATTCCTTTTTATTTTAAAAGAATTATATGAAGATATATATATATATATATATATATATATATATATATATATATATATATATATATATATATATATATATATATATATATATATATATATATATATATATATATATATATATATATATATATATATATATATATATATATATATATATATATATATATATATATATATATATATATATATATATATATATTTAAGATTATTTGATGTTTGTTTTTTTCTTTATTTTGGCTAACAGAGCAATCTATCAAATATTTGTTGGTATAACTTATTTCTATTGGAAGTTTGGTAGATTTCTAAATCGTCTTCCAGAAATTTTCTTTCCTTCCGTACAATTCCCAAATGTCAGGAAAATACCGCCAAGGTACAAGGAAATATATAAGCACCACATCTGAAGAAACGAAGCTAAAAATAAATTTAACTGACGCAGGTTGTGAAAAATCCATCGATGGTTGAATTATATTTATTCGTGTGTACCTTAAAATACTCTCTTTACTCTTGTTATCCAACATAAGTGATCACAGCTGCAGGAACTTTAGTTTACTGATTTTATTGCCAAAAAGACTTATTTTAGATTCAAAAAGATTGCACAGTTGTTGAAACACCGTGTTTTATTCTATTTTATGCGAAACAAAAATACTGCTCTTCCTGGTTTAGGAAAAACAAATTTCATCTATTTTCTAAGTTTTTGATTCAAAGCTTAGAATATCTGCCAGAAAATATAGAGATACATTCCTTGAATAATAAATGAATATTTTGTATTGTAAAATATTGAAAGAAAAGTATTACACAATTTACGGCGCACTTTGTTTGTTTTA
Organism: Latrodectus hesperus; assembly: GCA_037975125.1. Classification (NCBI taxonomy): domain Eukaryota; kingdom Metazoa; phylum Arthropoda; class Arachnida; order Araneae; family Theridiidae; genus Latrodectus; species Latrodectus hesperus. The sequence continues at coordinate 19,407,670 of CM075853.1, read as the reverse complement.
ATTCAATTAACATTAAAAAGTGGAAAATATAGGCTTACTATTATTAAAATTACTTTATTAAAACTGCATTAACTATCATAAATGCAAAATGTTTTGCATGAATAAGTATTCTATGATATTGAATCTAAAATTGATGCCATATGTATCTAAAAATTTATTCTTTATATTTAATAAATATGTATGTAAAATTCTGATTAATTATAATTCAATGCAATATTACATATGTGTTTCAAAAGTAATAAGTAAAGAAAGACAACGAGTTTCGTTTTCAAGTAATACGTTTAAATATTATTCAATGTTTGGATTGTATAAATTGTTAATTTAATTTTCATAAAATATAATCACCCTTTGTGTCTTGTTCTCAAGGGACTTTTTAATATTTTAAGCACTTGAAATTCTTGTTAATTTCAAAATCCGAAAGCCCGTATGTATATCACTATTTGAGTCAATTTTTTACTAATTATCTTTTTGCTTGAGTTGAATATTTGATTATGTTTTTTGAAAAATGCTTACAAGTTTGAATCTCTTTTGAAAAATAATTTAGTAATTTTACAAATAAATAAATAAAAAAATACTACATATCATGTTAATTTTTTTGAAAGAAATATTCTAAATTTAAGAGCACACACACACAACCTCGTATATTCAATCCACACTTATTTATTAATTTTTCGTGATTAATAACTTTTCGATACTGCAATTCTTTTTGTCTAAAAATCTTCAATCTTGTTAAATTATATCTTAATCATAGGGAAAGAAATTTTGGTATATTATTTTCTTGAGATAAATTTATGTGTATTACAATTTACATGAGATTACTTGTCATAAAAGTGCTTTATTTACGCTATGCAAAAATTTATTAATATAAAAATTGTGTCTATATTTTATATCAAACTTTATTGATATATTATTCTGAATTACATCAAATACTCTATTTGTAAGACCTACCATTTTATGGTTATTAATTATTCAATAATTTTCACTTTATTTAATAAAATAATTTAGTAATATAATTTGATAAATTTTAATTAATTTCTTAATTTAATAATTTAGTAATTAATCAATATATAAAATTATAAATATATTTTTACATTTGTTATTAATATATTCATTCGAAATCTTGAAAATTTATTCTTATATGTGAACAACTTTTGATTGTATTCTTACTCTGAATTAAAAATAACAAATGTTTCATTAGTTAGTTCAACTTGGCATTTTTAAATTGAACGGAAATTATTTAAATAACAGATTTTTAATCAGATATGTTGCTTGCCTGAGCCAAAATCCTCAATAAAGTTTTTAAAAGCAAAGTAAAATTTAATTCTTTTGAATTAAGAAGAAAAGTGCCTCTATGTATCTATATACATAGAGATCTATGATATCAAATGCTTGACTTGACTTTGATTGACTTTGACACAAAAGTAAATTCCAGTTTATCTTTGTTTGGGTATCCTTGGGATGTATCCAATAACGTTTCCAATAATCACTTTATTCGAAATTGTCTGATGAGTCTTCATCAAACATTAAATTCATACCCAATTAGTTTTGAACTTCATCTCATGGATATAATGACAATATTTACAGAAATAAGAATGTACTAGATAAAACTAAATTACATTAATAATTATTAAATTTAATATGTGTGTATAGATAAATTAAAAAAAGGGGAAATTCCATGAAAAAATAGTTATATTTGATATTGGTCATCTTTTTTGTTTTCGTCAAAACAAATAGCAATCATGTGGAGGTGATTTTATATTTTTACGTCTTTTGCTCAAGAATCTTGGAGTTATAACTTAAGCACTTTCAACTGATTTTTATAAGTGACCGAGACATCTTGAGTATTCAGTTTTATTCTTAAGAATTCCACGTTGCTTTATACAATTGAATATATAAGATATCGGCTCTTAAAAATGCTAACATAAAATGCTTTTTTCTTAATTTTTTTATTTTTTGTTAAGTATTAACTCATTAAGCTGTCTTTGTAGACTCATGCCAGTTTTCGCCGAGCAAATGTGTAAAAGAATGCAATATTTTTGTAAAAAGATGCTTAGTTTAAAATAGATGATCTAATTTATGCAAGTGTTTTCTCTACGAAACATGCATGCTCCATGTCACAATACATTTTATTTGATTTAATGTCTACTTATAACTCATACATATTGAGTATAAAATATAACATCTCGATTATATATTATCCAAAATGCATTTTAAGTAGATTTATAGTGCCGTATCTATAGAGAGATTCAATATATTTATAAAATTCTAAGATCTTACATTCTCATGCTTTTTATTAAGTCAAAGAACTTGAGTGAAATTTTCTAAATATCTTATCTATGCATATAAGTTTTAACTCTCAAATAAGAGGATAATTTTTCTAATCAATACAGATCTCGCTGTAAAAATTTAAAAGATTTTGTAAAAGACGAATTCATCTGTAAATATACCGAGAATGTGTAGACATAACAACACTTGGTTCATCTACCTTTTACGAACCTCATAAAGAGAGGAGTTCTTATGTGAACCAGTTGCGATACTTAATTTTATTTAATAACTGGAAGAACTCAGATAAATATAATTACAGAATTTAACTATAGCAATAAATTTTTGAAAAAATGATATGATTCGAGAAAATGTTTTTCTATTTTAAAGTCCTGATTTTCTTACGAATAATGAACCTCAATGGAAATTTAGAATGTCCACCTGTGGCTGAGGGGTCAGCCTTCTTGACTCCTAAACTTTTGGTTCCTAGTTTGAATCCCAGTTCGGGCATTTCTGTTAGGTGGTGTGGCCTGGGTAATGCTACTCGCCTCTATGACTTGGTTCACAGGTGCTCACCGGTTAACAATAAATGAGAAGCAATTTTTAACTTTGTTGTAGCTAAGAGTTAGTCACCTAGTGCCTGCTATTAGAAAAAAGGAAGCTTAAAATATCAAACTAATTATTAAATTCGTTGATGTTTTAGATATTTTGTCTATTAAGGATGTCATTAATTCATCTTTGAGAAAGGGGCGAAAAATGATGGCAATTCCTTAATAAAACAAGGGATGAAGAATGATAAAATAAGGGCGGAGTATGGTGACAAATCTTTACAGTAAGGCACTCATTGGGTATGCCATCTTTTATCCTAAAGTAAAAGGATAAAAACACTCGTAGAGAGAGAAAGGAGCATCCATGCCTGAACCAGGGTTCGAACCCGGATCCTATTGCTTCGAAGTTAGGTGCTCTTCTTATTAATCCCTCTCCCATCGCGCGTTCGGCTGATTTACAACATAAAATAAATTATAATTCTAAGATGATGTAAATAAATGAACTGAAAATAATAAAGAAAAATATTTAAAAATGAATATTTTCATTTTTCAATTATTAAAAAGCTCTTAACAATTATAATCCTTTTTAAATAAAAAAAAATATTAATGTAGTTAACATCGAAGTATTATGAGGAAAGACATAAAATTAGAGATGTACTGATTTCTGAAATAAATTATTTATATTACAGAAATAACTAATTTCCTCTTGAGAAGACGTGAAAAGTATGAATATTTTTATCTCATTGACTGTTGGAGCAATGTGTCCTTGTAGATAAAGCTATGTCTGACGAAGACGAAAGTTTGTCAGTTTTACACAAAATAATAACGATGTGGTCTTTACACAAATAATAATGATGATGCGTGGTTTATACAAATTGATATCTTTGGCAGCGGAGATAAAATTTGCTCAATGGACGTATATTTCTCATCTCATGACAGAGACTTAAAACAGTTTAAAATTGTTTTCAAACATTGAAAATGTACTTTAAAATACAATCAAATGCTGATTCTAATATGCAGTTATTATGCGAACGGAATTCAGAAGTACAAAATTATTTATGATCTAAATGATAACATTTTCTGTCTAGTTGCTTATTTTAAAATGAAAGAATATGGTAATAATTAAAATAATTATTTTATCACATATCAATTATTTATTGGATTTTCAATTAAAATAATTACATTTCATAACCATTCGAAGTAACAAAATTTGAGTATAGTAATGCTTTATGTGAATGCCAAAGATAAATGTTATTTGAGGTAATTATTCTGGAAAAGCATAAGATTTGAACAAGTTAAATTTATTAGCATTATTAATAGTTAATAAAATCTAGAATTATACTCTGCGTCGATGGACTCTAAAATCCATTATTAACGAACTTTAATCTGAAATTATATAACTTCAGTTAATTGTAATTATTATTTAATAATATACCCCCCATTTCTTTTGCTGAATGTTGTATACATACATATATTGCAGTGCATGCGTGATCCCCAGACTATACTTTAAAAAGTTAACATCCAGAAATACTTATCTATCACTAACTGCCCGATGCTTTCTTACAATTGTTGATCTTAATACGAAGCGACTTGATGCTAGTGAGCCACTGGGACTAATATTACGATTATAAAATAACTGACTGGTAATTAGGAATAAATAATTACCATTAATTATAATAATTATAATAAAATAACTGACTGGTAATTGTAGAATTTATTTCTGAGATGGAAACGCTACTGAGCCATTGGAACTCAATGTTATATCTAGGAATATTTACCGCCTACATTTCCTTTATTCTAGGTTCTAACATTGAAATTTCTTCTTGTCAAACGAAAAGTTTTTGTTACTCTCTTCAATATTATCTACATGGTTCCTGGAGCCTGAGCAGCTACCAGGCGTGTCAGTAGGTTATGGATCACTGAACGTCCTGTAGTAATGACAGGATAGCCCTGAATATAGAATCAGAGGCCGCGAACCAGCTCCCGTAAACCCTGGTGTTATGCGATCCGTGCCTAGGGCTAATTGGCACCGCGGTATTGGTGTCTTAACGGAGCCTCTAGTTGCCTGGCAAACTTCTTGAGTAATTTGCCTTGCCCAGTATCTCAGGCAATGCTGGGAGGACTTATATTACCTGAGCTTATAAATTGTTATCTTGTGGCTGAAAAGACACAAGAAATAACAAACCTTTCTGCATCTGCAGGTGATGCCTCTGAAGTAGACCTTGCTGAAAAAGACAAGGGAACTCAGAGGCAGTCTTGTAAAGGGGCAGTAATGAATCCTTCACTTGAGGTAGAAATGACCTCCAAACCATCTTCTGGTGAAAGTCAGGAAGCTATCCCTAGTATGACTGACTCTCTGACCAGATGGGACTGTTTCAGCAAGACCCTATCTGCTGGAAATGCCATACGCAAGAGGAAATGGCAGAGCATATCATTTATGAATGCGAGGCTCTTGCCCTCCCTAGATTAACCACTTTAGGCTTCATCCATACTAGAGAGTTACACCTAGACTCCATTAAAGGGTTATCGGACTTTATTAATAAAGTGGGTGACCCGAGCAACTGGAACTAGGAAACATTGGGTTTGGAGTTAATGGTACAAAATGCTGATAAAAGCAGAGGTACCCAATGACATACAAACCCAATTCGAAGAAGAAGAAGAAGATCTACATGGTTATTTTGTCATTTATGTGCCATAAATTCACATATAATTTTTAAAACTCTCACTGTTCACAGATATCATTTATCTCAAATTAAATTTTTATGTTAACAGATCCAATTTTTATGGAGAATAACATTTATCTCATATTAAATTTTTATGGAAAATTTAAAATCAATTGGTTAACAAATTTAACATATCAATTTATAACCTTAAACTTAATTAGGTTTTACTGTATTCTTGATTTGATTATTCTCAAATATCCAAACATTTTTCCGCTCTAAATGTTGATGTTATATCATAGACACCAAATTGAATATTGAATTGATTTGTTTAAAGCTGTAATTGTTTGAATGAATTGAAATTGTTTAAAATCACTTTGTGTGAGGTCTTTTATTAGTCATTTTTTTATCCAATGGCGGGCACACAAGGGTGACTGAACCCTATGCCACAACAAGGCCAGAAACTGCTACTCATTTGTCGTTACCCAGCGGCAACCTGTGAACCTAGTCACGGAGGCGAGGAGCGTTACCCGCGCCATACCACCACAAACCCATTTATAGGGCGGGCCACATTCATACAACATCACAGAAGAAAGGACAGAGAAACACAGAGAAGGAAAGAAACATCCATGCCCGAACCGGGATTCGAATCCGGGACCAACAGCTCAGGAGTCAGGAACGCTAACCACTCAGCCAATCGGTCACCCTTTTTATTAGTCATGATTATATTAAAATAAAAAAAATAAGTGTTCTTACCTTTAGATGTAAGAATTGTATCGTGAGCAACAAAATGCACGTATATAAATTTATTTAAACTAAACTCATTTTCGTTAAAATTTCAGATTCTAATTTTTTTATTCAAAACAGAATTAATATTGTTTTTAATATATATTCCAAGGAAAAATTAATAATATTATTATCTATTATTTTATAGGTAATTATGGTATTAGCATTTAAAACTAATTATTATTTTTTATGATGTTAAGAAAATAACCATTAAAATTTCAGAAGGGTTTAAATGGCTCTTAATGAAAAAAGTGACAAGTCATTATTTTCTTAGATAATTTTCAAATGAAAATAATATCAATTGAGCATCGAGTTTTCCAGAAAACTGAATTCTTGAAAGAAAATTTGATTTTAAAGCCACTCAACTATCTTAAGCGCACACATTCAATAAAGCAAACATAAACCACACGATGCACAGAAACAAATTAAAAATTTTCCGAGAAATCTCATTAAATCTGACATTTTTTGGAAAAGCTAGACCGTATTTGAATATTTATGATTTCTATCTATCGACAAACAAAAACGATATTTTCATAGAATTTCTTTGTTGTCTGACACATCATTTTTTTGCGTTACGCTCGAAAGATTAAAATTAGAAATCTTGACAAATGTTTTTCGAAACAAATAAATTTTCTCTAAGAAATATTCTTGGTTTTTGAAGATAAAACTCGAGAAACCAATAATTTTCTGAACTCGGTGTTCAAGATAGGGAAAAATGGATTTGAAGCATTGAAAAAATATTTTTTATGAATCCCATGAATTATATGCATTTATTGTTTAATATTTTGAAAATTATTTCTGCCAAAACTTTTCGAGACAAATATTGCTTTGATACATTTGCAGCTTATTTTAGTTACCTGGGATATAACATTAATATCATTAGATTAATTTTGATCACATTAATTTTCCAAAATAGATGCAGTTTATAATAGAATAAGTTATGACACAAAAGTTGTTTTTTTCACTGATTACGATATATTTTAACTCTTAACTTAAAAATAAAATAAAAAAATAAAAATAAAATATTTCATGCACAAAATAAAATGATAAAGGCATCATCCGAAGTGAAAGAATATATAGGATTATTCTATTCTGACTTTAGAATTACTAATGAAAATTTATTAATTATCAGCAAAATGTAAAAAACGTTAAAAAAATAGGATAGATAAATATTTAAAATATTCTCAATATTACGTTACTTAAGACCATAAAGTAATAAAAATACCATAGCAATTTGTTAGATAAAAAATAAAAATTAATTTATTAGAACACATTGTGACTTGAATTACAAATAAACACTCAAAATTTACATCCAATTAATGCATACAAACTTTGTCTCAAAAATATTCATAATCTCCATTGCACATAGCTTGAAACATGTGCTAAAAACATTCAGTATAAAAAATATTTAAAATGTTTATCTATCCTAGAAAATTGTTTACTTCCTTAATACAACAATGAAAATTGTGATTTTATGATTCCTAAGAAGAAATAAAATAGAGCTTTGCCACTTTTTAGAAAAACATTAAACACAAACAACGATTTATGATTAGAAATGTGTCTTGAATATCTTGCGGTGGTTGCTCGCCATGCCATAATAGTAGGGCAGAGCTATTTGCAGTACAAGTTTTAGAGTTCGATACCAGACACAGTTGAACAACGAGAGATGAAGGTTACACTCTATTCCAAATATATAGGAGTGGGTGCTTGGAGGTTTTCTAACTTGTGACAAGTGATTACGGCTTACTATCTCCAAAAAGTCCTCCTCGAAGTTAATTTATGAAGTTGATATGAAAATTCTTTAGAGTGGGGTAATGTAGTTAGGTTGGCCATCGCCAAGTATCAAATTTATCTCTGGTGACTCTAATATTTTCCATTTTAAAGATAATTTCACAATGTATTTTCTTCTATTGACTTTGAAAAAGTCTCAAAGAGTTATACAACGAGTGATCGGTTAACTAATATAAACTGCTACAAGACCCTGTTAGCTATCCAAATTGTTCGTAAACTAATTATTAATTTACCATAGGTTTTATTGGGAAATCAATTTATTCACACACGCACATTCTGGAGACCCTAAAAATGAAATTAAAAAAGGGTGTATTGTTTTTTAATCAGTTCATTAAAAACCAATACATACATATAGTCTTGGATATTCATCAGTCCTTTTCATTTTTTTGTTTATTGGATGTTAAAAAACATGTCCGATGCCTATTGATTTTCTTTCTTCTTGATAATTTTCCGAAAGTGATTGATAGCATTGTCGTTGTAAAGATACCCAACACTACTGACATTAGTTTGGTTCGGGTGCTATTCTAAAACCATTTCTCTGACATCCTCCCAAAATGAAATCACGAGATGCTCAGAATGAAATCAGTTTCGGTTTTTAATGAAAGAAAAACCAATGGTCTACTTTGGCTACATATATTTTATTGGTAAAAATGTTTTTACAATATAGATCTTTGAAATTTAATACACATGCAACATAATTCAAGAGAGATGAAAAACGATTTTTGGTACATTGAGTTTGGCAATTCTGCACATTATGCTCCAATTGTTGAGAAGTGTTCGTTAGAATTCATTTAAATTCGTTATTCGAATGTATGTTCGTTGTCAGAACACAAAAATCTTTCGCGTGTAAGTGTTCAATGTCTAATTTGCTTGCAGTCAGAATTGTTCGTTAACAGATCACCCAATGCAGTTTTTATAGTTCAAAAATGCAGATGTTTCGCACCTTTTATAAAACTGTTAAAGTAATCATCTTATATAATTACTACCTGGGGCCTGAGCAGCTAACAGGCGCGTCGGTAGGTGGTGGATCACCGAACGTCCTGTAGGAATGACAGGATAGACTTGAATATAGAATCAGAGGCCGCGAACCAGCTCCCGTAAACCTTGGTGTTATGCGATCCGTGCCTAGGGCTAATTGGCACCGCGGTATTGGTGTCTTAACGGAGTCTCTAGTTGCCTGGCAAACTTCTAGAGTAATTTGCCTTGCCCAGTATCTCAGGCAATGCTGGGTGGACTTATATTACCTGAGCTTATAAATTGTTATCTTGTGGCTGAAAAGACACAAGAAATAACAAACCTTTCTGCATCTGCAGGTGATGCCTCTGAAGTAGACCTTGCTGAAAAAGACAAGGGAACTCAGAGGCAGTCTTGTAAAGGGACAGTAATGAATCCTTCACTTGAGGTAGAAATGACCTCCAAACCATCTTCTGGTGAAAGTCAGGAAGCTATCCCTAGTATGACTGACTCTCTGACCAGATGGGACTGTTTCAGCAAGACCCTATCTGCTGGAAATGTCATACGCAAGAGGAAACGGCAGAGCATATCATTTATGAATACGAGGCTCTTGCCCTCCCTAGATTAACCTCTTTAGGCATCATCCATTCTAGAGAGTTACACCTAGACTCCATTAAAGGGTTATCGGACTTTATTAATAAAGTGGATGACCCGAGCAACTGGAACTAGGAAACATTGGGTTTGGAGTTAATGGTACAAAATGCTGATAAAAGCAGAGGTGCCCAATGACATACAAACCCAATTCTAAGAAGAAGAAGAATATAATTACTAACCCCTTATAAGAAAAATTTAATTTAATCAGAGAGTATAAGGCTCATTTTTTTATTGATTTCATTTTTATTATTTATTTCTTCTCATTGATTGAACAATGTTCTTAAACAATAAAAAAAATGACTTGCAAGTTTTTAACTTTCAAAATATTTCATATGCATATTATATCTGCTTGCGTTTCATAAATAATAATATTATCAAGCTTCTCATACTTTTTTCATTAACAATAAATATTTGTTTAATAAAATAAGACATTAAAAATTTGAGATTTTTTATCACTTAATTTATTTTTCATATTAATGGTCAGTTATGCACTTGAATTCAAATTTTTAATTACATTGAATGATTAATTTTATTTTTCCTTTAATATCATTATTTTACTTTCTTCTAATAACTGTTCTCATTTAAAGAAATTTATTTTTACAGAATGAGATGAGATTTATATTATTTTATTTATGTCATGAAACTGATCGAGTATGTTATATTGCAATTGCAATCACATAGACATCTTACATTAATTTCCGGAAGCATCACTTAGAGCGATTTCTCTTACATTTAGTGAGACTCCAATTGGTTTTATTTACTTTTAAAGTAAAATTTCCTAAATTATAACATTTGATAACATTTTATTTCTTATTGTAAAATTTTCTCTTTGATTTCTTTTGAAATTAATTTTTAGTTTACATGAAAACATATTTCAGATATGCTCTTCTATTAAAATCTAAAATACGATAACATATTTTTAGTGTCAAAGTACACACCAAAATGTTATCGCAACTTTAGATTTAACTTAGACTCATTTTTTGGTTTTTGATGTATATAGTTGTGTTTTATATATTAATATTTTGAGAAAAGAAATATTTGGATGTTGGTGTTTTTACATCCTAAAATGACTTGTGATACATGCAATGCTTTATTTAATATCATATTTGATAATTCATTAAATTCTTTTAATATTAGTTTGTATATGACAAATATAAATTTAACTTTAGTTAATTCATGGACATTTCGAAAATATATTCACATTAAAGTTGTTTGAATTTCTAAGTTTTAACAAGCAAAGTTTTCTGATGACTACAATAGTTTTATGCTAAACCTTTCAAACCATTTCTATGTAATTCTTTTATTTCTCGTTTTCCAACATTACACACTTCACTTGGTACATTTAAGAATCGAGATATTGAGCAAAACTTGGAATATTTATCTTTAACACAATAGTGTGAGTTTCAGGAACACGTGAATGACATGGAAGGATAAAAAAGTTATGCAAAATAGGGAAACATTAAACAGATTTAAATTCCCTTTCAGGACAGAGAAAGAACTTCAGGAGTGCAGTAAGTGCACTGAAGGGGAAAATTTAATAAAAATAGTGTTATATTCAAATGAACTTTATTGTTGCATTAGGCTTAGAGAGGAACAAAATTTTATGTTCATTGACTTTATAGAATATTCTAATTTTATTCATTTATAATCTAAAATTCTTAATAAGGATAGTTTCTAATTCAATAGTTACTAGTCACTTCTCTATAAAAAGCGATATGAGCAAAAAATATGAAAATGTATAATTTAAGTAAAACTAAATTATTTAAATTTGAGGAATAAAATATAAACAAGATTTATACAATTAAAATTTAACAATAAATAGAAAATGTCTTCTTCTTCTTAGAAATAAAGTCTTAAAAAATCTGCTTATATAATTAATCTACACTAATTTTTTTTATTTCTGAGTGTGTGTGTGAAAAAAGTCAAAGTATGGAAACAATGAACAGAATAACATATTTTTGCTATATTCCAAATATTTAACATAGTCGTATAATATATCTCCGAAGAGAATATGAGCATTCAAAAAATTTGCTTCAAATATAATGTGTTGCAAGGAAACATCTATAGGTAATGGTATTATATACTCACATACATAATGAATTAACAAAATCAATTGAGACAAAACCAAACATTTACTATAAGAAATTATCAATTTCTCGGGTAATAAAAGATCCTGTAAATATATAAAGACATACCTGAATAAGTTCTGTAAATAATACTATTAAAACGCCATACTCTTTGTGTATTTATTACGTAAAATTAAAAATCCAAATAAGAAAAAGGCTAAAAGAAGAAATTGTATTTTAGAATAGTAATGAAATATTGGTTTGTTCGGAAAGTAATTTCGTTCTTTATGAAAATGGCAAACGTATAACGAATAAATATTTTATTAAATTGTATATTATCAGTTTCAGTCCAATATTTTTTACCATCTTTCAGGTGGTAGCTTGATTCCACACTCATAAAATGGTTGGTTTTTACTAGCAAAAAACTGATTGAGGTGGATAAAATGAAATTACTTTCCGAACAACCCAATACAATTGAGCGTGTTTTGTTCATGTAATTTCACGATAATTGAAATATTGTTCTATATCTTCTAGTCATCATGGTAGTTTAAAATTCAAAGACATTGCAGAGTTTTAAAGACTAAAATATATTTCATATTAAGCAAATGAGATTCATCCGTGAAGGCACTGATTTCCAGAAACGACTTTGAAAATCCAAAATTTTGTAATGTCTCAAAAGAATAAATTACGATAGAACAGGTATTCAAAATTTAATACATTTTCGGTCACAGCATTAATAAAATACAAGTAAATAAAACAATTTTTAAAAACTTGTTAAGGTAATTCAAAGAATAGTTTTCGTAAAGATTTAAGTAAATAAATATTGAATAAAAAGTAAACTTTTCCCCAGTAATAGCTAATTTTTTTTATTTTGCTTCAAAATTTTCAATGAGAAGTTGAATAACAACATTTATTTATAAGGAAATTTGCATTATCTAGTAAGAGTGCTTCAGTGGCGTTGAATTGTGAATTACTTTATTACAGTGAACGTTCTGATTGGACAGTTGATATCAAGTAATTTATTTGACATTCTATAGTATTCTGGGCTCTTTTTTGACAAACTCAGTATAATAGTTTAAATTTTTTTATCATTTCAGATGAAGCTATTTTTTCTGTCGGAAATATTCATATCCCTCCCATATATATTTTATTTCCAACGACCATGCAAAATAAAAGAAACTAAATGTTACAAAAAGTAAACTACAGAAAATAGATCGAAGTCATTTGGCTAAGGAGTCATCTTGCCTAACAATATCTCACTTCCTCCGTCGAGCAGCAATGGAGCACATGATCCCTGTCCATTACATTCTGCAGAGCCGTAGAGTGGACAGTAGTAAGAATGCCCAAGGGCTTCAAATGAGAGGCTAGGAAGTCATTTCCTGTTGTTAGACTAAAGGTGGCAACTGGATTTCGTCTTGGTAAATCAGGAATAAGAGAAGGACCTAGATTACTCCCATTGTTACTGAGCTATACGAGTTTATAGGTCTACGTGAGTACACTAGAAGCAAATAGATGCTTTTGAAATAGTTTAATCTTCCCGAACGAGAGGGGTGTGGAAGGATGTTGTAGGAGGCCCACAGCTTTCTTTGCAAGGAGGCCTGCTTACTCATCGCCCCATAAGCCACAGTACCAGGGCATCCACTGGAGAACAATTTGCTTCCCTCTCAAAGCAAGAGTTCCCAGGAATTCTTGACATTGTTGAATTTCAGGCATTCGTGGGTGTTCAGCAGTAGAGACTGAGTGGATGGTTACCCTCCTATATCTATATTTGCAGGACTTTATTTCTTTCTTTACACGTCAGATCATACATAATATTGCTAAAAGTAAATCGAAATTAGTTATGATTTCATCTATAAAAACGATAATGTCACTTGTAATTTTTTTCATTGGATCTTGCATAAAAGTTTTGCAGATTTAATCTTTAAAGTATTTTATCATTATTTTTAAATGCTTATTCTAACTTTGCAATTTTTCAGCAAATTTGTCTGATTGGCACAATGTTGATAGAAAGAATTAAACATTGTCAGAAGAATAAAATTTACATCATATTCTAATAAGGAACAAAAAGTTTTTTTTCTTAAAAAACATTTCAACAGGGAACTACAAAAGCAAATTTGCTAATGTCAAAATAGGGGATGTTTGTCAAGTTGAGTTGCAAGAATTCAGTAGGGTGTAAGAGAAGTTTGAATTCTTTTACTAACAAACATCTGTATACTTAATTTTTTTCAAAAAAAGTTTTTCAGCTAGTTTCCTTTAATATTGTATTTTAGAACTGATTTTTAAATTTACATTATGCTACAGGAAAATTATTTATTAATACGCTAATACCTATAGCATATTTCAAAAGTCATTGTTACTATATTATTTAGCTATACATACTATATGATTTGTTTGTAAATTAGCGTGATTGGAAATATCATTGAAAATAAAGATATATTCTATTAGTTAAATCGCACCCATTCTAACAAAAACTTAATAATATAGATAAATTAATTCCCGTACAAAAGCAACATTATCCAAATTTATATTAAAAACATTAAACATTATATTTTTTACGTAAGATTTAAAACTATCACTTTTCTTTACTCTATATTAAAAGAAGTATTAACAAATGTTTTAAAAAAAGAACAATTTAATTGACAGTCCTTTTAGATACTGCTTATCAAGTGATGTCACTGAAACTCTTTTTGTCAGCATTTTTTATAATACGCTTAAAAAATCTCGTAATTCTGAGGAATTTAGAATATTTATCTTCAGTACAACACTTTCAAGAATTCTAGTCTGATGTGAAGTAAAAAGAAGATAAGCGTATCAAAAGATGGTAAAAAATTTCATCGGGGGAAATTACCGTCTCTGGAGTGAAAAGTAAGAATTTTTACAGCAATTTCGCAACTGCATGCTCAGACAAGAAAAAGATTGTCACTGAGATAAAGTGTAAAAATATAAATAATGTGATGTGAACTGAAATAGTTTCAGATGTATAATCAAATATAAAAGTAGTCACCTTTGACGCGAAATATAAAATAAAGAATACATTTTATTAAAATATGGCTACTTATTCTAGACTTATTGAATGATTGTAACTAATTCTTATTTTACATGCATTTTTATAATATATATTATTAATATATATAAATGATTTAACCTGCATAATAAATTTTAAAGAAGCCTTATATCACGGAAAATATAAAATAAATAAAAATACAGTTGATTAAAATAAAGCTATTTGTTCTAGCTAGTTACTTTTGTAGAGAAAATAAAGAGATTATATTGGTTAAAATAAGATGAGTATAGAGAAAAATTGTACAAAACGTATTAAGAGATAAATTCATATTAAAATTTTTTTCAATTTAAAAAAATTGTATAAATAGATTCAAATTGTTTTATAAATACATCTAAATACATTTTAATGTTTTAAATTTTAATATTTAATTAATTTTAATCAAAATAGTTTTGATAACTTATTTAAATCTATTTATAAATATAAAATTATTTTATGAAAAGAATACATGGTATATAGCTTGAACATCTAAGATTGCTGTGAATTTGTAAGATTATCAACAAAATCAAGATACTCTCCTGCAAGCAATCTTCATGTTTGAAACGGCACTAATTTTTAATATCACAGCAACAACTTTTCTGGTTGTGACCCAAACATACCCAAATTGATATGTACTGGGTAACATACTGATTCTTCCAAACAGTAGTTGATAGGGCATCGGCGTTCTATCCGAAACGGCTGAGTTCGATTCCTATTTCCGCCAAAGACATACCGAGTACTTGCGATATACGTGCTCTTTGAATCTGTAGAATCAAAAGTCGTGTTGTCGGTGTGCTTGAGCAGTTACCATGGGTGCAATGATAAGGAGAAAAGTTCCTACCCCTCCAGATCAAAGTTAAAATTGAGGGAGCGGACCCTCTGGTGGTGCCATCTATCGGAGAAGTTTAGAGCAAAGTCATACTTTCACCTTTACAGTACTCAAGCTAAATGAAAGACTTTCCCTTTTGACTTAATTTTGCATTGCCGTCAGCTAGTGATCTTGGCTTGTACAAGTGTCATATAAATAGCAACTAACAATTTATTACCTTATCTTAAAAGTTCTTTTAAAGATGACCTATTTGAAGGTCAATATTATCACCAATTGAAAAAAGAAGTTACCAGTGGCTGTGCACAGTGAGGAATTTTAATAGGTCTCAATATTTCATGAGCTTGAAATTGGTACATAAAATTATCATTCCAAATGGTATACAATTCTATGCCTGCATTTATGCTGTTTCCATATCAAATAACAAAACTACATCATCTTCAAGAACGTCAATTTACAAAGTCATATTTTACCAACGAATGGAGATAACCTTAAGGTCACATTTACTGTCTCTATACCAAAACTATTCTGCTATATATACAAAATAATCAGAATTAGACAATAAGTAATTAACGTTAACATTTTCCCCCAATCGATTTCGCTCTCTCTCTCTCAATGTTCAGTAACTTATTTCTATTTCACTCAATATCTTATCAACATGGCGTACAACATTTCTTTGGAACATAGATATTTTCTAACGTTTATATGTTATAATTTTTTCTATTACTTGTTTTAAGAAAATTTGTTCTGTTGGATAATAAATTAAATTTACAGCTGAATGAAGGTACCTGTTCGGTCTCCAATAATTATGAACAGATTACGTAAGTTTTTGCTTATTATTGTGGCACATGGGTGACTTTATGTTCATGTTCATCAAATACACTTAAATTATTTTTCCTAAAATTTAAATGACTTCTGTTCCTACCCATGTCAACATTCTTTTCCACTCTTTATGTTAGCTCACATTCAAGTTACTGAGTAAGACACCTAGGTAAGAATTAAGCTGTTATTGTGACACAGCAGGCATATTATATTCAATTTATATTATGAATGTTGCAACTGGAATTTTGCACATTTAATAACTATTGAAAGCTAAAATATTCATGAAGCAAAATTAATATGGTAATTTATGGCATGAGCAAACAAGTGTAATAGTAAAAAAATATTTTTCGCTAATATTTTACTGTGAGATAAATTCAATCGAAATTTATAGTAGAACATAGTACTAATTATTAATCTTAATGTGTGTGGTAATGTTTACATCTAAATAAAAATTTGTTCAATGACATATTAAGCAAGTTACTATTGTGTCATAAGAAATACGAAGTTTATTTTCGAATATTTCAATAAACGATCAACATCGATAAAATAAAGTGAATAGGTAACAGCTGAAGTCCGTCGCTAGACATTTATATATATATATATATATATATATATATATATATATATATATATATATATATATATATATATATATATATATATATATATATATATATATATATATATATATATATATATATATATATATATATATATATATATATATATATATATTGAATTAGAAACTTTCGAGATTTTGGGAGCTTTTTTTTAGGTCGTACATTACATGTCATTAGAATGGTTCCATAAAAATGTGGAAAGAATGCATTTCCAGATGAATTTAGTAAAATAGGAAAAAAATGACATCAATCCTTCATCATTTGAAAATTGTTGGTTTTCGTTTAGAAGGGGCCTTGATTCCGAAGACAGCAAATCTGATTGGGTTTTCACAAGCAATCATATTAAATGTTTTCAAAAGTTAATGTTAGATCATGCGGTTTTTATATGAAAGTTATATTTGTGGGCTTGAGCACAGTTTTCCAAGATCATGATAGACCTTTTTTCCGAGGAGTTGAATGGTAAAATGGAGACTTTACTGTGCTTTTAATGACTGAAATCGTCAACCGAGACTCTTTCCAACAGATTTCTACTTGAACTATGCACAGAGGATTGCAGAAGAAAGAAATGTATAGGCAAATACCTGTGAGAAAATCTCTCATTTCTCCCCGAAGTACAAACATTCGTTTGCAGAAGAAAAAAGAAAAGATTATAGGATTAAAAACGAGTAATGTTGTCGGATGATTAAGCCATTCATTATTAGCTTTCTTGGAAAATGTCAAATTTTGTGAAACCTCTTAGAAATCATCAATTTATCAAGCTTTAGTTTTCTTACTAAGCAAGGGTTTGATGGGAGAATCCTGATATGCAGCATATTCTAATGCCGTTGAAGAGAGGAAATGGTGTTCTTCAATTGAAAACACAGTGTAATGTCTCATAGCCAGCACTTGAGATTTCAAGAGTCTCTGATGGGGAGGGTAAAGTAGAGAGACGGTTGGTGCCAGCAGCAGTCTGAAGAAGATGCGTTTTTTTCTTTGTATTGATTCTTACTTTTGTGCACTACGCTGGAGTGAGAAAGTTGTTAGCGAACCCATATGATTCCTTTGTAATTGTGTTTCTTTGTTAATTAAATGTGTTTGTTTTCAAAATTTGGAGTCATTTGTTTGTTTCATAACAACAGCCAGGAGACACTAAGACACCCTGATTGAAAAAGAGTAAAACTGTAACATTTCAGAGAAGTCTGCAATATTGCTGCAAACTTTCAACATCTCCGCTTGTCGCAGCAGAGCCCAGACATCAATCTCCAAAAACATATATTGGACATGATAAAAATACGCATTTGACTACTCACTTTTGTTCCATTAAATTTATAGAGGATCTGAAAAGCTACAAGTCTAACACAGGATATTATCTGGACATAAATGTACTTCAAAAGCATATAGGCTCGATTCCAAAATAAATAAAAATAATTCGTGAAAAAGGAATTCCAGTGAAGTCTTAATATTCAAATTCATTGTCCAGATTCCTTGCTTAAAATCATCAAATGACGTCACCACATTGAAAGCCGCCAGAACATCTTACAGACAGTGAAATGTGTGAGTGAATAAAGAGAGAAATAATACTAAATTCCCTAGAATTTCTCGAAACAGGGAAGTACACATAAAAACAAAAACCCGACATGTGTCTTCTATGACAAAAAAGTACAATGATCAAATCCGTAGCTTTTACATCTTAGAATATGGCCATTTAATAGGCTCAGTCAAACATTCAACAATAAGCTCAGTCAAAATATTTAAAAAATTAATTAATCATATAGTTTTTCTCTCTGTTATCCTTTTCTTTACATTTCCTTACATTTATAAAAGAAATTCGTTTAAGAAGGAAAGCTGCATACTTAGTATACTCCTATAGTACATGAATTCTGATATTGTTTACAAATCACTGGCATTAGTATATCATGCTAAACTGTTGAAATCATTCATTATATTAATAAATATATATATCACTACGAAGAAAATATTCTTATTATTTTTAAAAGATATTTTTATATTATTTATACTCATTAACACACACACATACTGAATTAAAAAAATCAGATACATTTTTTAGCATTTTATCCACAGACGTTTCAGATAATATTAATGAATATGTGAATATGATGTTTCACCTAAGTTTATTTTTATTTTGTCCTCTGAAGATTAATTGAATTAATTAAATTTAAATTAATTTAAAGATAATATATTAATTGATGTTACATTTCAGATTTGATTTTAAGTAAAAAATATCCGCACTACAAGTGCAACCATGAAAGCAATTACTTTATATTGGATTAAAATATTGTGAATTTTAATTTAAAGTAGTTGTTATTTTATATATTTACTAAAATAGTTTTTGATATTAATTTTATAAAGAATAAATATGAAATTTATATTTTGAAAGAACAATAATATTTTTTACAACGAATGCAGGTATACTTATGTGTATCTATGAAATTAATATAAAATTTAATATATTACTTAAAAATATAAACGCAAAATAAAATTTTATTAATTAAAGTGAAAATTCCTTTGATGTATTTCAAAATAAGAAATTGATGTCTAAATTTGAAGAGATTAAGAATTTTGAGTTTGAAAGATATTTCGTATAAGAGCAGAGTTGATTGTTACATAACTGATTAAAAAACAATAAATATTGCTGAAAACTCATTAAAAACTGCCAATTTTCACGAGAGTTCATTATTAATAAATATTTACGATGTTTTTAGACTGCACATGTCTGGAAGTTATTTTATTACTTTAGGAAAGAAGATTGTGTAGAAAAATGTGAAAATATTTTCTAATCTTTATTTTAAATTTTATATTTTAAAAATGCACATGAAGAAGTCTTGACATGAAAAAAATTATTATTTCATCAGATTACGTATAATTTTATTACTTTATATTACTTAAAATTAAAAGTATTTCAAATAAACGAGAAAGTTTAAAAAGATTCATTATGGAAGTTTTGAGTTAATAGGGCCACCAGGAGCTGAGTTACTATAGAAGTGTTCTAGAAACTTCCATGGCCTGTTCCGAAGAGATATAAATATCAGCCTCAATCAACCAGTGAGTTAAATGAAAGTAAGAATTTGTTTCACAAGAAGTGAATTACGCATGCCTGAGTCATCAACTCTGAAAGTTGCAGTGAGTTCAGTTTCATGATAATAAATTGTATAGATTTTTAACCTGTGGTAAAGCTTCAATTTGTAATAAAAGTAATCATTAAGATAGAAAGAAATAAGACAATAGGATTTTTATTTAGAAGAAAACTAATCTTCTTTATTTCTGGTTAATTGCATCCTGTTCCCAATAAAAGAGCTAAAATTGAAAATAAATTTTTTAATGCTGTGATATTTTAAGTCAAAAATTAAAATAATAATTTGGCAAGGTTATTCATATTCCATAAGATTTTATGAATGATTAAAGGCAAAATGTTCGTTTGTTCTTATTTTCCATTTTCAGAAACAATGCATTGGACAAGAATTGAATGTATTATTTACATTCTTGTAACATCTTCAGTTACCTCACGGATAGCTCACGCACTCCGCGGATTCTTAAACATAAAACATCGATGCAATTTAGCATATTTATAAATATTTTCAATTATTAACTTTTTAAAAAATAAATATTGAAGTTAAAAGTTACTATATTGTCTTATTTATATAAAATATGCTTTGGAGGTATTTTTTGTTAATATCCAATATATATTAGTTTATAAATTGTATTTTGCAATTGTTTCATAATGAATATGCAGCGATTGTAAATTTACTGGAAAAAAATTTATAATTCTTTCTCTAAATAAAATATAACTAGAAAATAATATTTTTAAAAAACTAATATTGGAAGATTCTGCATCTTTATGCATTAAAATAGATAACTGATAAAATTTAAGTTCTTTTTTTCTGAAAGTTTAGTTAATTAATTCTTGTAAATTTTTATTGCAGACATTATTGACTGACATTTAACTAATAATATTTATGATGAATTTTAACGTTTAATGTGCACAAAACGTTCCATTAAAATTATTCATAAATGTTGAAATTTTTACTTTATTTAACTATTTAAATTCACATATTTTCTTTGTAGGAAAACTGAACACAGGAAGTCTTTTCAAAAAAATAAAAGCAAATAAATGAACTCATTTGCATCGTAAATTACAAGTATGAAGTAAAAAATAAAGGATTAATTTAAATATGATGCCACACTTAATAATGTTTTGACATTCTTTCGTTTCATTTGAAATTTCAGTTTCCATAAACTTCACTTTGATCTTCTAAATCTCCACTCTTTTTATTATTAAAATGATTTTGTCTAGTTTTTAAATATTATTTATACGCTTCAACTTAACAACAGAATGTCAAAAAGCTTCCAATATAAAAATATTAAAAAATAAAAGAATTTCATATTCTTTTTGCTTTACTTAGTATCCCTTTCTGTTAAACATGATCAATAAAGTTAATTAATTTTCTTAATATTTAAGAAAATTTACATTTGCTTTGATGGTAACATATTTTAAATATTCCCAAAAGAGATATAAAGATATAAAGAATTTCGATTGTATCTCACTTTTTTTTACCAATCTTATGATTCAAAGTAATTTTTCAAACAAGGAAAGTGAGATGATATTAGAGTTTATTAAATCATTAAAATTAAATTGCATTTCCAATGTTGCAGTATATCATTTCACATTATTTTTTATAAGTAAGAGTTAAATATTTTGAGTTGCTTTAACATTTGTTTAGTCTAAACATTTAAACTTTGCTTAAAAATACAAATCCATCATTTCATATGTGCTAAAATTTAATGTATGCAGTCATATTTGATTAATTTATGCAAATATTTATTAAAATTGTTAAATATTATGGAAATATTTGGAAAAATTTGAATTCATTTATATTTTCGCAATATTGGGTAAAATTAAAGTATGCTTTTATAAATTATAAAATTTAAATTTCTATTTTAAATTCTATGTAATTTTTGAGTCGTAACAGTCATATTTAAAAATAAGTAAAATAATTATAATTAAATAATTGTTCTCAACATTTTATGTAAAAAATTTGATTTACAGGCAACGTATGTATTATACAAAAATTATAGTCTTTTTAAAAATCATAAACATTTTGAATTATTGCCATATGTACTTAAATTGGTGAATTAAAAAAATAGAAACTATTTTTTGACTGAAATCTTCACATAAGTAGATAAGTTCAGTAATTTCTTTTTAAAAAAAATTTGAAATGATTTATACTAATTAGCATTTAGCCTGGTATTGTAAAAATGTGTAATATTTTTACAATTCATTTGATAATATATAATTAAGAGAAGTGAGAACAAATCAAGTGAACTCATTAATACGAGACAATAATTAAACTTTATTGTTCAGTAATGAATAATTAAATCTAAAAATACAGAGAACTATTAATTGACACACACATTCTTTTAAGGAACATCGTAAGAAAAACGAATCGTATCTTTAAAATAAACAAGTAGATAAATAAAAATAAAGGTATCAACATTCGGTTTATGAAAACTGATGTGCTCTTGTATTTCAACTATAATGGTTCTCTTATTAATTCTAATTGTATTTACACCTGATCTGACTCGAGCAAGGTACAATATCAAACATCCTTGGAAATATTTTTAATTTGGATATAGCATAATCCTTTTAATAAAGAGAAATCAATGTTAAAAAATAAATATTTGTTTAAGAAAACTAAAAACTTGGGATTTCAGAATGGGTAGTTTTTACAAATTTTCTTGAAATAAATAGTTACAGAAAAAAAAATAGTTACAGACTTATCCATCCTTACAATAATTGAACTTCCGTGTGTAATGTAGTTCTAATTATGGTTAGACAGACAATTTCAAACTAAATTGAAGTGATAGAGGCCGTTTTGAAATGAATAATTGAAATTTCTGACAAAAAAGGATGAGTTAAGGCTTAACTACTCACAGTAGGCAAGATTTCTTACAATAAAGAAACATATCTTGAGATTTAAAAAAAAAGTTCCAGACAATAATTTTTTACATACATTCTTTTATATTTTAAACTACAAAATATCAATAATTCACTGCATAAAAATGTGACAGAGTTGAAAAACACATGTATAAAACATATATCAAAACAACAAATTATTCATAATGATAGGCAATTTAGAGGAAGGAATCAAATATTGACATTGTTAAATTTTGTGTTATTGCTAATCTTAATCCAAGTCTGACAAAATCACCCACATCCATACATTTTCTGAACTTTAAAAAATCAAAGACATGAAATAAATTTCTTTCCAAAAAGGTGCTCCAAGCATTTCAAGACGTTCTTGGCAGAAGAATGTTATTTGTGGTATTTTGGACAAAGAGGATAGCATTTCTGATCTTCAAATTGTACGATATTTCCGATGGCCCTCTGCTGTCAAGTTTTACACCCAATAAGCAGAATTAGTATTATTTTAAAAAAGCTATAATTCATTGGCAGTGCATTTTTTTTCAATCTGATTTTACTTTAATATCATCGTCATAAAATTAACTGGAGAAAATAGTAAAAGCGGTCCACATTCAAATGGTATACATGGAAAATTTTAAAAAACAAATGGAACTTAGTATATTTTATATCAAGTCATCTTTATTATAAAGGATAGGATCTTTGGAAGTATTGATAATTTAGGAAAAATTGTTTATATCTTACCGTTTGCTGAGGAAGATAAAACACTGTCAAAACTGTAGAACCACATATCTGCATTACAGTCGAGATTAATGTGAGTACAATAAATGAAGTATTTCCTTTTTTTGACTGGTGTCATATATCAAGTGATATTTCTATTTAATTTAGATAAATATTTTAAGCCATAATCTGACAAATATTCACTCACATGAACGTCTAGAATTTTTCTTGTGAATATTTTTCTGCTCAGTACACATTAATTAGAGTGAGGATCATTAACAAATTACACAAATTACATCTCTTTGCAAATATTATGACTTTTATATCATCAATAGCAAAAATATCAAAGAATAAAAGAAAACTATTACAAACAAGTCAAAAAATAACATAAAATCAATGGTGCCATGTAAAATATTTCAAGAATTTGTATTCACTCCCACAATGTCTAAATATCAATTCCGATTAGCTAAAAAACAGCTATAAGATATATGGTGATGAAATAAAATAAAAAAATATAATGGAAATGAATTATTTTATATTTCATAATTTATCATTTGTGTCCGGGTATCATTTTCTTCATTTTTTGTGTGGGTATTTTGCATATATTATGTGCTACTTGTTAGAATTTTGTTAGCATTTATTTAAAAAAAATCGAATGTAAATTAACAAAATTTTAACATTTATTTGAATGCCTTTCCTACTAATACTGAGGGAAAATCATTCGCACATAATTTAAGCTCAAATTTTCATAAAAGTTCAGACAGTTTTTAAAATAAAGCGCTTAATTTATGGTAGTGACTATGAGTTTTGTGACATATATTTTAAATTATCAAACCAAACATAGAGGAACTCTTATTTGAAGTAAGAATAAAATTTCACGCAGAAATATTAAATGAGACAATAAAACCAAAGAGCAGAAAAAATACGGAATACTATATAATTATTTTGTCATAAATATAGTTTATAAATCAACAACAAAAGTATGATGTCAAAATGCATAAATATTCAAAGGAGTGTTTCTCTTAATTACTGAAAATATTTTTTTGATTTACATTACAGAACAGGAATTTAAATCTCATGAAATACAGGGAAGCTTTAAGTCAAAATTGTAAATTCATTTTATTTATTTTATGTAAAGATTGTTTTAAATTAAATAATTCAAGTATCAAAAATAATATAATACTAAGATATTACACATGAAGACTTCTAAAAATAATTGTATTTTAACACTAAAAATGTTTTAATTTAAAAAATATAATTTTGCTTTGAAATTAGCAAAATTTGTTCTACCAATTAGCACGAATTGCTATATTATGTTTCTAAAATTAAAATCTTCTGAAGTATTTGGGATGTTGATAGATTTTAAAATATTGCTTTTTGTTAATTTTCATACTGCATAAGTTGAGTAGAATTCAATATAAATTGAAATATTTTGAAAACAAAAAATAAATATTACTTTTAAAGTTGAAAGTAAATTTTTATTAACAGCAAAATATTCAGAAAAAATGCAAGTATACCAGCACTATGCATTATGAAATGAAGTGAATTTTAACAAGGTAGAAATAATGGTTGGTTGATTTTGAGAAGCCTAAAATATTTCTCATATTACTCAAAAGTTTTAAGAATTGAAAAATGTAAATGGATATTTGGATTTTTTAGTTATGCCTTTCTCTAGGAATAAGAAACCTGACAAAATGCTTGTAAAAATATGAATAAGAAGGAAATGTACTTTTTCAAAAAACATTTACTTTCTTAATATTTACAGTTGACTTTCATTTTCTAAACTTATCCATCTTAGCATGACGTAAACGCTTCATTTATTTTTTTGTTCCTGCTTAGATCTGCTTCCTCAATAAATTACGCCAAGCAGAGCATAAGTTTATTGTTTTCGCTACAAAGTTGCTAAATTTTCTTTACACATTGAAATTTGTATTCGGAACTAAAATCGATACTCATAAAGGGAAACAAACAAAGAAACATTTCTAAGAAAATTACTTATAATTTTTTTTGGTTTGTTTAATGGGCTAGTATTGAATTCCGTAAGAAGTGAAATTCTATACAAACTTTCTTATCTATTTCTTCTTATATGTTTTTGGTATTGAATAGCAGACGTAGATCACAGGTAATATTTTATTTTTTATTAGAATTTATAAGAATTATTTTAGAATTTTTCATTTATTAGAATATTTTAACAAAAATTGCTAAGTCTTGAGACAAATGAAATTTTATTCTAACTTGGCTACATGAATTCATTAAATACTGGTAAAACACATAATTTAATTTTTGGCATTGATGAGAATGTTGCATTCAAATGTGCACTATCAAAATAATTAAAATAATTTTTAAGTAAACACTATGAATTAGAAACTATTTATATCAGAGTCATTACAAAAGTTTGTAACAATAAACTTACATTACTGTCTTTTAAAGTAACTACATTGAGAATTTTTACAAATAATAGATGATATTTATTATGTAAATATATTGAAAATAACAAATGATAAACTTTCTAGATATTCGAGACTTAGATTCTAAGAAATCTGAGAAAAATCAATCACTTTTTTAGTAATTACATGATACTATATACCTGATCTTTGATTGAGAGATGAGATGGTAAGTACGAGTGGTAAGTACACACAATGCCACACAACACAATTTATAAACCGTGAAGACGGATGTATGATGTCAGCCCTAGAAGCCTGGCAACAGTTGACTAAATATTTCTATGGGTTAGAGTCATGGAGATTATTCTGGCCAAGGCAGTAGCTGATTTTTTGTATATAAAAAACTCGTAAAATACTACCAAAATGTGATCATGCATTAACCGGCTGAAACCTAGTGCTTTACAAGACTTGGATAAATAATGAAACTACAAGCTTCAACAGAACAAAAATACCATGATGACTGCTTAAGTGCTGTCAGTGTGAGAAAAAGGTGACCGATTCGTGTGTTCAGTGGCACTCTCTACCATCACTCTAGATGATGTTATGATCACGTCTAATTCACTCTGTTTGAATTGTCCCGCCCTGTGCTTTCTTCATGATAATTCATGCTACGGATGTGTTTGTCATGATACTGTAAATAGAATCGATATTCTCCTGAAAACACGACGTCATGCCCTTTCTGCATTAAAATTCCTCATGGATCACAGCGCTGCAGTGCTCATGTCGATCATAAATACATTTTATCTTTCAAGCGACACCATTTGTTGACTCAGGGCACGTGATTTGGTGATATGATGCCTTGAAGTCATGGGAGTTACAACCTCTGTTTCTTCGCCCCTGTCGAAAATCAAATCATTTTCATAGCACAATGCCTTCTTTTTGCTATGTGAATTAAACTTGAATAACTTGCAATCTTTTATGTGCAGCAACTTAAGTATCCATTAATGTAACATATAATATCTATTTCATAGTAGTAGCTTTACAACGACATGTTGACAATATGTTTGTTTTTTTCTAAAAAAGCACACGTAATATGCAAGCACTGTAATCAGCTTCTTAACTGATGATTATCATTTTTGACAATACATGACATTAAAAAATAATTCAACATTTAATTTCGTTAGAATAAAATGTAGTCAAATAATTTAACTAATTATATATTTCTTCATAGCCTGTAGGAATACATATTTTTTCACAATTTAGATATTAAATACTAAATTTTCTTTCGAATAATATCATATAATTAATATTGTCCAGATACTTAAATAACAGATTACATGTTCAACGTACTTACAGGCACTGCAGAGTTTAAATTTACTTTTTTTAATAAAATACTTTAAATTAAATATATGGGAATAGGAATTAATTATATCAAATGTACAAGAGAAAATTATTTTCTCAAACTGTAAAATTTTGGAAATCACGAAGTACTTTATTTTCGTTTTCCTCTTTGTTAACTAAATTTATTTAACAGTGTAATGAAATATTTAGTTAAATATATACTCATAATAATATTTAAAATAAAGTATAATAAATTGTTTTTCTCCAATAGGAAACTTTAAAATCACTAATCTTAAATTTGTAGGCAATAAACCTTTGGAATTGAAAAAAAGAATTATTAAGGTAATAATATATTGAATGCCGACTGATGGTGGAGAGGTTAGAGTGCCCAACTTCTAAGCAGCAATTCCAGGGTTCGAGTCCTGGTTCGAACAGGGATGTTTCTTTCTCTCTGTGTGTTTGTCTTTATTTACCATTTCACTTTCGGGACGAAAATGACAGGCCCACTGGTTGCTCCTCTGTATGAGATGGCATCACTACCCCCATTATAGAGTTGAATAGGGCAAAAGCCTAAGGGCAGTCAAGCATTAGGAAAAATTTACTAGAATACATTATCAATGTAATAAAATGTGATTAACACTTATTTATACCAAAAAGCATTTTTCACATTCGATAGGGTAATGATTTGATTTGATTTTGTGAGGTTTACTGATGCAAGATCCAATATTGGACATTTCTGCACTTTACAATATTTAAAACTATTGGTGAAAATTCTATATTAAAAGACTAGTCAGATGTATACAATGGAATGTATTAAAAGTTCAAGAAAAGCATAGGTAAAAGATTATTTTGGATAAAAATCTTAAATAGAATTCAAGAAAACTATTGCACGTAAAAAATCAAACAAATTTCTATGCAGTTTAAACCCAATCAAGTCTGATAAAATTAACTTTGTGGTATTAAAAAACACTATGTATAAATCATTGAAATTAAGACAGACAGTTAAAATGTGATATACTGTATATGGTACATTACGCATGTCACAAATTGGAGTACTCCGAGACAAAAATAAGTGCTTGTGTGTAAATCTAGTATGCTCCAATACGAAGCATTGTGAGTTTTACATCAACTCTTCGCATGGGAGCAACTGGGAATGGAAAAATGTGGGAGGATATACTATATTATTTATTGTTCTTCTGCAAATCCCATGTTTTTTCGCCAGTGGGAGGAAATGAAATCTTAGATAACTTGTTTAATGTCAAAAAATGTTAATGCTTTATGTAAAATGTCAGAGGCATTTTTAGCAGTATTATCTGAAAGTTCTTTCCCAGCAATGTCAACATGACTTGGAATCCAACTAAAACAAGGTGTCAAATCCTTTATTCTTCAATACGTTTAAAATACTATATATTTCCACAATAATTGGATGAAACTTATCATTAAAATAGTCTAATTGCATGACCACACTCATGCTATCTGTATAAATACCGTATTTTCGATGAGAGCTGAATTGTATTATTATTAGAGCACGTTTAATAGCAACAGCTTCGGCTGTATACACAGAATATGTCGCATGCAGTTTATAGCTGTAAACTGTATTTCCAACAACAATACCACAACCTACATGACCACTTGATTTTGAGCCATCTGTATATACAGAGATGTGGGAGGAATAATTAGAATGAATGTGAGAAAAAATCTGTTGCAAAATAAGAAGAGATGTAGCTGATTTATTGTATGCAGTAAAGGGTTTGATTATATTGACAACAGGAATATTCCAAGGAGGAAATCTTAGAGCATCTGTGATTTGAATATGTAAATCGGGGAGCTCATATTAAGACAGGAATGAATTTGTACGCTCGTAAAATGATAATATGTTATGTGGCCGTGCATTATATAGCCTTTTTAAAGAGAGACAAATAATCATCGATCTCAAAGGTGTTGTGATACTGATAGCATTTTAAAATAATGTAGAGAGAGTTGCTGGCTGATCGATAAACTATGCTACCATAGTCAATTCGAGATAGAATAACTGACTGATACACTTGAAGTAATGCTTTACGATCTGCATCCCAAGAGGTATTAGAGTGAACTTTCAGAATATTTAGTGATTTTTCGAATATTTTGCGCAAATTAAAGATATGTGGTAGGAAGGTTAACTTTTTATCAAATATTAGCCCAAGAAATAATGATATCTGATTAACTACGGGAATAGTTGTGCCTGATATCTTAATTTCTGGATCAGGATGAGGCCCAGTTTTTCTGCAAAAATGAATACAATTGGTTTTACAAGGGGACAAAGTATGCCCATTTTCATTACTAAGCAACTAGATTATTGACAGCAGTTTGTAATTGCCGTTCAATCAGTCGCATATTGGAACCTTGGCAAAAAATTTGGAGATCATCAACATATAATGTTCCATGGACAGATGGTTGCAATACATAAAGGATGTTGCTGATGCAAATATTAAAAACAGTAACACGTAAGACACTTCGCTGAGGAACCCTTTCACATTGGATAAGTGGATTAGATAAAACAGATCCTATACGGACATTAAAAATGCGAGAACTTAAAAAACTCTGAATAAAAATGGTAAACCATTAATCAAAACAATTTATTTTATAAAATTAAACAGATATTGATCCACCATTCTACTAAATGATCTTCAAGAATCACATTTTTCTTTGAATGAATCAGATTTTTGAACAGAAATTTAGAAACATATAACGTTTTGTTTTTAAAACGACCTTCAAATCGTCCAGAATAATATTGTGAGTTATTTGCACACACTTGATGAACCATATGATCACACGTTTCCTATGCAATTCAGGTTTGAACAATACAGAATCATATTGTTGATTATTTGCGTACATTTCAGGAACCATATGATCACCTGTTTCCTATATCTACAGCATAAAAATGTCGATTAATTATAATTGAAATTGAATTCATAAAATTTTTAATCGTATTATTTTTGGAATTTTATAATTTCTAATGAGGTAAAGGAATGTCTGCTGGTGTTTACTTTACTTAAAAAATTATTTGGAAATAAATTGTACTAATAGTTTACTTAATAATAGTTCCTTAAAATTTACTTCATAATGAAATCTATATGATTTATAAGTGTTATACATTTATTATTTTCATACATTTACTAAATTTCCAATACAATGAAGGCAAAATTGAATTTATATTTTACTCTTGATATTCTTCTCATTGCTATCTTAGATAATTTTAAAATGGAAATACAAAGTAGATACTTTTGTTTGACATTGCTTAATTTTGTGTAAAATACAATCAATTTTCTAAAGGTATATACAAAGAAATACATAATATATACAATTATTGTTCGTGAAGAATTTACACTTTCGTAGAAAGGAATTATTAATTCATTCACATTAAGAAAAACTGTGTTTTAAGAAATAAAATTTCTTCTTTTATATTTAAGAGCTAAGATTTAAAAGAAGAAAAAAAAAAGACTATCAAGTTTGTGCAAAATATATGAAATCGGTATCAAAAATATTCTTATTTTATTAAAACTACTCTCTTTGCTTATCAACAAATATAAAAATTAATATTGTTGTAATTCGAAGGCCAGTGGCATAGTGTTAGAACCTCACGTTCCCCAAACATAGGTCCGAAATTCTATCCACGGGCAGAGCAATGTTGACTCATCCTTTCATCCGTTCAGTGGGTCGATAAAACGAGCATAATCAGGAACTTAACACTGGGGATTTCCCGTTAGGCTGATCACCTAACAGGGCCGTAAGCTTCGCACCCCTGGGACCTCAGTCAAGAAAACAGATATGAGCTCTGTAAGCTTTGGCAAACATTGGCTCTCTTGTCAAAAGTTTAATATTGTTAATCAGATTGATGATTTAGAACCATAAATGATGTAACTTTCTCTAACAAGTGGCATGTCTTGTCATTTGAATGTAAAATATATATTAGGGCATTAAACGTTGTGAGGAAATTTTTTTAAGATGAAACAAAATAAGTTTACATTTTATCATAAAGGACTTTATTCAGATGAAACCTGCGTTTATCTTTGCTAAGCACTTCTTAGATATTGATTTACAAAATTTTGCAAATATTTTAGTAAACTAAATTTACAGATACTATAAAATAATTTTTTACTCGTAAAGTGCCATAGAATTTGTTCTGAAAACATTTTGAGTTCTAAAAGATATTGTAATGCAAGAGATCACTCAGCTTAAACTTCATGTATGGAATAAGCAATTCGTCGTTTTAGAATAAAATATATTGTTGTTGTTGCATATCCCCAGTGTTTACCAATGCTAAATCAGGTCTATGGTATGTGAAACTCAAAAGAAAATATAACCATAAAATTGGGTTTTTGAAAAGACCAATTATGGAAAGCTCCAGACAGTCTAGAGTATGGTCAGGAGGGGCTTGTGTGTGACGGTCAGTACACTTCAAACGGGCCGGGAAAACTTTTCTTCCATAAGAATAGGACACAGATCTCAAATCTCCACTTGATAAGTTTGGTGATGGCTGTCTGGGTCCGCCTACAATACTTGAGTGATAACGCTCCCCCAGGGGTTAGAATAAAATATAAAACACACTATTCAATTTAGGAATTCTGCATCCGGAATTTAAAAAGAATATTATTGTTTATATGATCTTGCAATCTTTTTCTGAGTTTACTTTACTAAGTTTTCACTACGATTTGAAACATGAATTTCTGAATTTTTCTTTAAAATTGAAGGTAATTCATAGAGTATTTGAAGAAAATGGTATAAATTTTTTTACATTAAGATTTTAACTGAGCAAACGGTGATAAAGCAAACATTTAAGAGGATTTTTATAGACTGGCAGATTAAAAAAATTGTATAAGGCTTAAGACATCTAAATTTGAAAAAAATGAGAATTCTTTATTCATTAACTTCATAGGAATTATAAAAATTATTATTTTTCTTTAAAATATTTAAATAAATTAAAATTTAAAGATTAATTTTCATTAGTCTTACCCAGTCTGTAAATATTTCATTTTTTTCTTAACTCTATGATAAGAAACGGTAATAATTTTCATTTACCTGTTTCAGTTTTGTTAGAAATTTTGCATAAATAAAATAAGCTATTTAAAAATTGTGATATAAATGGAAATTATTCGTTTTTATATAAACATGATTACTTTACGCAGAGAAATACTATTATGGAACTTCCATAATTTTCAAATTTATTCTCTTTATTCGTATTATTTTCAAAGAAATACCACTGTATGGGTTCTGATTTTAATAATATAGTTGTTAATCATGAATTAGAAATTAAAAATTAATTTTAACAAGTTGGAGGTCATGTGGGGCACTCAGTCACTGCATGCTTCGAAAATCAGCAAGCTGATTAAAACTATTTATCTGTAATCAGTCATCCTTTCAGTATCCTCTTGTTTTATAATTTCCTTGGAATATGCATTGTTATTTTTCACCTGTTTTTTCTTTCCTCGAAGGCACCAATCGTTTCTTGGAACTCATGTTATTGGGGTGATTCTGGAACTCATGTGACCAGCTTTGACTCAAAATTTCTACAGCTTTGACTCAAATTTAAGCTTAAGTAGAAAATTTGACTCAAATTTTCTATTAAAGCTTCATTTTCCGGAGAATTTTCTTACTTTTGTTTGTCAATTTTTTACTAAGCAATAGCGTATGAATGTAAATTAAAAGAGTATATAAAAAGGAAGACATGTTTGAGATACTATTAGATGCAGAAAGTGTTCATCAACTCCGTAAGATTGAACCTACGAAAAAATATGCAGTGCTCATGATAGTGACAGTGAATTTATGCAGAGCGATGAAAATAAAGAAGAATCTGAAGATGAAAATATTTCTCTACGAACAATTCAAACAGTTTGAAATAAATTAAGACCAAATCAAAATATTAAAATATATTCTCAAAATGTGTTCATAGGGGAAACTAATAAGAAAAAAAACATAATTTATTCAATTTCATAATGCGACAAAAAGAGGAATGGATACAGTTGATGAAATGTCTGTATCATAGCCTACGCATACAAAGCTCAAAAAACAAAACAAAGGCCGATGGTTGTATTTATTATACATTGAACCGCAAAAAATATGTCCCATTATTTATTATAAAAAAGTACCATCCAAAGCAGTAAGTAACTTAAAGAAAATTCCTTAAGAATTAAGTATTATCTTTAATTGAATTACACATGAAAGCAGTAACTATGCAAATGCTTTCCAGAGACCCCTGTCAAAATCAACGAAGCCAATTCCAGGGAAACAGAAAAGATCCAAATTCATACAAAAAGTCCCTAAACCAGCAATATCTGATGCATTATGTGTCCCAGATCCTAGGATAACAAATCTATAATTTTTTATACAAAATACAATAATTTTACAAGCAAGAAGCATCCTTCTAATGTTTGACAGAAGTGTATGTCGTTTTTAGAATCCTTAATGCATGTACGTAACTCTGCTTTTATAATTTATGAGTGTTATATCTTCTTAAATATATTAAAAACATTTTCTTAAAAATAGAAATAAAGTTTCACAATTAAATAGTGTAATCATTGTTTATAATAAAATACTTGATTTTTACATTTAAAGCTCACTTTTAATAAAAGTGATTGGGGTAAATACATACCAATCAACCTTTACTATCAGCAGTGCGCCTTTTGAAGAATTGGATAATCGCTACAATTTATAATCGCCATTGTAAATTGACAATTTATTCTGGAAACATTGGTTTTTTACCTCCTCCTACGTTGGTTATCTTCCTAACTTTCATTATATTAATGTGTTTAATTTTAAATATTTCAAATTTATTTGCGTAACACTATCTGAATTTTAAGCCAAAGATATCGTAAACAATACATATAGAAACCTTAATATAGTATTTCTATCGAATGCTCTATATTTTAATAATTAATGAAATCATATTACATAAAAACATACTTTTTGTTTTTGATGAATTGTTAAAATGCTGATATGAATTTCAATAAAAAACTGAACAAAATTAATTTTTCATTTGAATTCCAAATTTTAAACACAAAGATCAAAGAAGTATCTTTTGTCAGTTTCAGGGAGAATATGTGTTCATATCTACATAGCTTCATCAAAGAGGGGGGCTAAACTGACCTCGGAGCACATTTTTAGCTGCCCGGCCATCATAAGAAGTTTACAGGCTATTGACGAATTTCCCTTTCATGGAAATCTCTATAATGATAAAATTGTACAAATTGCCAAGTCCGTGTTTTGGAACATGGATTAATTTGACTGGACTTCAAATGGACTCGAAATCAACTAACCATACACTATTCTTAGGATACAAGCACGCATGTCATTTTACTTTTTTTCATTGGGACACGAAAATGCTGCCGTTATCAATGAAGTATCTACCAAAACAAAAATTTATAAAGGATGTTCAAATGCTTTAAATGTCTTCAAATATAGACTTTCTTCTCCAAAGTATCACATAAATGAGACTAGTTTAAATCAACAGCATCAGTTTTAAGTCAGTTTCAATGTATCACTGTTAAATAAGCATCATTATTATATATATATTTATATTGAGATATGTATACATTTCCATATTTACTTATAATTTTCACTGGTGCCGCACAACTTGTCTCTATTGGT
Source organism: Latrodectus hesperus (assembly GCA_037975125.1). NCBI lineage: Eukaryota > Metazoa > Arthropoda > Arachnida > Araneae > Theridiidae > Latrodectus > Latrodectus hesperus. The sequence continues at coordinate 19,372,656 of CM075853.1, read as the reverse complement.
CGGCGTTCTTGACTAAGGATAGGGAGGTCCTGAGTTTGAATCTCGGTTCAGGCACGGATGTACTTTCTCTATCTAGAGTATCTTTGTCCTTTCCTCGTGTGAATGGTGTGTCTACTCAATAAACGGGTACCTATAGCTTGTGTGTACTGAGGAAGTGGGACTCCAAAACAAAATATGGTTTACTTGGAATAGTAGAGCAGCACACCCCATAATGCCAACCTAGTTAGCACACAACAACAGCATTTTCACTGGTAGATTTTAGTACTGATTTTTTTTAATTATTGTAATTTTTGCAATATTACTTTTTATTATATTTTGTAAATTTCTGCATCAGTACTAGCAAGATCATTTCTAGAAAATTTATGACATATTTACTAAAATCATATATGCATCTGTAATTACAAACATTCATAACTTACAAAAAGTATTTGAATAATATCTAATATTTTATAAAGAGAAAAATATTACGTTTCACAAAAAATCGTTTTTAATTCAAATTCAAATTTTTATTAGAAATCATGGCTTATCAAAAGGTTCCAAAACTTTTGGTAACATACAAAGATTTAAAGTAACTATAATCTCGTACGACTGTTATTCAAAGAATGCATTAGTAAGTGTAACTAGCTACAAAATATGATTTCGCCACTGTCCATTATCTTCAGCAGAAATGAAATTATAATTCAACTTTAATCATGTGAGCAAAATTTAACATAGTAATATATGAATGAAACTTGTAAATGAAGAATATCTTTTGAATTAAAAATGTAAAATGTATGATGATGTATTATTTACTAATGAACAATTTTATTAGGTTTCAAGAATGTTTTATGAGGCCTTTCTTCGAATTTAATGAGGATTTTTTTCAAATATTTCATCGAATTCTATTTTTGTTCAATATAAAGCAAATCCCACTTATTTAGGTTGTAAGCCGATTACCCTAAATTTATAATGCTATACATTTAAAGTATTTTTATGTGTTAAAAACGAGGTAAAAATTGTTAGGTTATGCAATGTTGTAGCCTACAATAATTTTTCTGTTCTTGAGAGCCAATCTGTCTTCTATTGAAAGACGCTAAAAATCATTTAATCGTATTCAGTGAGTAAAGCGTTTTTTTCCATTTGCAAGCATTAACTGCATATATTTTGATAGGAATTAAATCACTTTCCTTACTTTATATTATTTTACTCAAACAGAAATTTCATTAAAACTGAAAAAATATCAAACGAAAAAATATTTTTCACTTTCAAAAATTTGTTTTTCGCATTTAACTATTTCTGTTGAGGAAAACTTTGTCAGAAATTTATTTTGCTTCTACAATAATACTTCTGTTTACTTTCTTCGCCAAAAATAAATATTAAAACTGACATCTAAAATGAAACATTTTGAAACAAAAAGGAATTAATTTTATTACTTATATATAATAGTAATAATTTACTGAAACATTTCCCTGAAAATAAAAGCTTATTCTCTAAATTCATACCTTAAGCTCTTAAAAATGCCGAGTGCTTTGAAAAATAAATAATCTCAAATAATCATTTTAACATTTTAAAGATTTTCAAGCCACTGCATGCAATTTGAAATTATATATTTCGAATATTTGAGTACAGTTAATTATGTTATTAAATATTCTTTTTTGTGTGTATGTGTGTGTAAAAGATATATGCTAATTCTGTACCAGAATGTAAATGAGTGCAGTATCGAGGTTCCACAATATTATTTAGAGAAGCTGAATCGAAAGTGGTGAACTGCGGACCATCTGCGTTTCACGAGAAAACTTCGCTGGTTCCCCAAAAAACGTGGAATATACTCGCTCATCCATTAAGTTATATTTTTAAGTGAATTTAAACATATAATTCAATTCATAATAATATGGGAAATGTTATAGAAACACTGCTTCTTAGAATAACGATAAAGTAAATAAGTCGTACTGCATTGTTTTGTCTCGTCTCGTGTTTCGCACTTTTCAATGGTTTCACTCTTCTGTGGGTCGCATTTGTGTGTATCAGTTCAAGTATTTAAAGGTGGGTTTACAAATGTATTAAGTTGAATATGAAATATATTAAATATATTAATTGGGTTATTAAGGGTTTTTTTAAATGGTGTTTTTTAAGAAGGTATGATCTTAAATATTCACCAAGTGCATATATTTTTATATTTTTTTTATATTATTATTTTTTTATTTTTTATATTTCATTTTTTTATTTTTTATATATATATTTTACATATTTTTTATTTTTTATATATATTTATTTATTTTTATTTTTTATTCAACATAGGGTTGATATTCATAAGTTTATTGGGATTTTATGATATTTGTTAGGGTCTTATTTCAAGTAAACATTAACATCCATCATACAAGGATAATATAATGTTAAAAGTTTGATATACTTAAAAAACTTTTGAATTGTTTTGTTTTTATAGTTTTTGTGAATTGTGTATATTTTATAATGATTTTTTAATAAAGATATCCTAATTTGGTTACAAATAATATTTAAATTTGTTAACTAGGAGCATTTTTTGTGCTCTTAGAACACAATTTTTTATAAATATATTTGGCACTTTAAAACCTTATTACGGATCCACGGGATTTAAATTATGAATGTACTGGTCCATGAATTCAGAAAATTTGGTGACCGCTGATTTAGAGTATACTAAAGATTGTGTGAAAATGGAAAAGGAATTATATGTTTGTCAATATATATAAATAGTTGACATAAATATGAGATAGTTTGGATTAATTTCTTATTAGAATAGTTTTATAAAGTGAAAGCTAATATAGGGTTAAAGAAAGGTATTGTCATATCTTCAACTATTTTCCTTGATTTTAGTCAATCTAAATGCTATACTCAGAAGATGTTCATTAATAATTCTCACTTTAAACAAATATGCATTTCACAATGGAAGTATGCGTTAAGAACAAACATTAAAAACAGAATACCAAAATTACCAATGATAATTAAATTAAAAAAAAGAATAAAACGTGAAATGGAGTAAAATATTAATATAGCCAGCATAATCAAAGATTGTTGATCACATTGGCAAAAATCATGTATTTTCTGTAATGACTAAAGGCAATTATCGAAACTAAGTTATGCTACACCAAAAACAAACTAAACCAATCCTAAACAAGACCACAAAATACATGAAAGCGTATAGATACAGACATAAAAAAGTTGTATGTCATCATATAAATAGCAAAATTCATTTGAGTTTTTAGATGTTTTCACTTTTTTATATTCTAACTCTAAACCACGTATATTTGCAAAATAAATACAGATACTAAATGACTAAGTTTAAATCTTATTGTCAGCTTCAAAGTACTTGCAAGACCTTCAATATTTGATTAAACTTTTGTAGTTAATAACTACGTCTTTCTTCACTCTTAGAATTATATCTCCATTTATCAAAATATGGTTTAATGAAGCTTATCGGGATATTATTTTATTGTATGAAGTAATTTTAACATATATATAGGAAAAATCAAACAAAATTTTTGAGTCAAGATTTTACATTAATTTTTTTATATTTTTTATGCAAATCGTAATTATTATAAAATGTAATTTTCAAAATTGTTGTCTTAAAATTAAAGGAAGTTCTTGAAATTACAAAAAAATATTTGTTAAAATATTAGTTAAAAGAATAAATAAATTACTGAATATGGAATAGTGATTGCCTGTGTTTTTATGTTTTATCATTTGTGATTGTACAAAAATCTCGCAGATGTTTTTAGTATATTTTTATCAATTTTTGTCATGTATTTCTCGTTAAGACTAAAGCATATTTCTTTCAGTTATCATTCCTACTCAATACAATTTTTCCATTTGATTTAAGCTTAAAAATTCTAGTATATTAATAAAAAGAATGAATAATTATCATCAATGAAATTGCTTTATGGATTTAGAAAATTTTCTTTATTTTCTTTTTATAATTGCACTTTTTTACAGTTTATAAGTGAGTCATTTTTAACGTCGTATTTGAAACGAAATAAAAAATTGAAACGTAGGTAATTTATTTAATAGGATAGATAAAAAATAACCATTTATATATTTTTTCAATGGTAAAATTCCAATTTATTACATTATATTTACTAAAGCACATATATTTCTTAGAGGAAATCAGGTTGATGTTATTGATTAAAAAAATCAATAATTAAAAAAAGTTATCATATATTTCATGAAAGATAATATATATGTTTTTTGAGTTTTTATTCATAAAGTATAAAAATATTCTGTAAATAAGTTATCATGACAAAATACGTATATTAATTCGTGATTAATGGTGAAAGCTATTAAATATTTGATTAAATTGAATTTTATTACAACCAGTATCTATTAATTTCCAGAGTATGTGACATATTTATAAAATCAATTAGGAAAAGAACAATACTAATATATATATATATATATATATATATATATATATATATATATATATATATATATATATATATATATATATATATATATATATATATATATATATATATATATATATATATATATATATATATATATATATATATATATATATATATATATATATATATATACAAATATATACGAAATTTGGTATGAAAATTACCATGGAAAATTATTTCTTCAACAATAAACTACATAAAGTTTCATTTTAGGATGGTAAGTTTCAATAAATACTTATTCAAATTATCATCTCTACAAAGAGATTTGCTATCAGAACCGGAAAATTAATCTGCAAAATCATGTTTTATGTCATCTTGTTCTTTGGTGGCCTCACACAAGCGTTACTGGTGAAATTGCTTGAACAGAATGGGGGCAATATATCAGCTGTACTAGGTAAATATCATCAATTAAATCATTTGAAAAAAAACCCATGTATAAAAATACTATGATGAAAATGAAAAAGAATTTTGAAGGGACTACAGACGAGGTATTCTGTCAGAAAAAGCGTGGAAAACAGTAACAAACGAAACTATCAAAAACAGCGAAGAAACTATCGAAGAACGATGTACTAGTACACCAGTGCAGTAGCAACCTAAAAACCTCCATTTCTCGCTGTTAATGATTTAGATGGTACAAATCTTCAATCTAAAGAGCACCAAACGCTTAATTTTGTTTCTTAATTTTTAGTAACAATGGCAGATTATAATAAGGGGCTTTTGAAAATTCTATGATTAGTGGAAAATCGCTTTTCTACATATATATTTGTGAATATTCAAATTTTCCGTATATGTTTCCCTTATATTTTCTTGTACTAACAACCACTATATATTGGTTATGTGATTGCATCGTGTGTATTCTTTATTAATTTTTCTTTCCTGTCATTTTCCCTTGAAATTTCCCTTCTCAAAGTTCTAAGACGAGCTCTGTTTCAAGTGCATGATAGCTTCGGTTGCCAGATTGGTAAGGCAGTCATTTTCATTAACATAATGTAGTGAGTGACTATCTCCTAATTGAAAATCTGTAGTGCTCAATAAAAGTGACAGGAGGACGTTGAATAAGTAATGATCGCAACCTCCTGCAAGTGAAGGTCAAGATTTGAGATACTTTTTTGTTCCCTTCTTTTAATTTACGAACTCCATATCAGCAGCTTCCACTTAACATGTAATGACCCATTCTGAAAAAGTGTGCTGGTGCACACACAAGAGCAAAGTGCAATGAAATTGTTCAAAAGCAACTTATTCTGTTCTTATCAAAGATCTGCAGTTTTTTTGCAAACGGCTATCATCGTACGAGATTGAGGAGATACCCATATCAGAAGCAAATCGAAGACTTCCTTCGCATTACTTTGACGGGAATCGTGTAATAACCAAAGATTTTCTGAATGTCTGGCTTCAATGTTCTTTTAATTTTAAGCACTGTGATTTCTAGCTGTGAAAGATATCTAAGAAAACAATGATTATGAAGAAGAAATTCGGAATTTTTTTTAAATTTAAATCAGCATAACATGCCATGTTGCTGATATTCCTGGAGAGATTTTTCTTTCCATCATTTAACATATTATTGTTGTTGTTGTTTTCCTATGACACTTTAACAAGCCAAGCTCGCTTTTGCCTTTGGCATTGCGAATTAAGTCAATAAGGAGCGTCTTTCGTTTGGATCAGAGCACCACGAAGGTGGAAGTACGACTTTGCTCTTTTTTAGGATGCCTCGTAATTTTGAACCTCTATCAGGTGACGAGGCCACACCTGAGCTGGCACCCTCCTCTCACCACACCAGCGGAAGGACTTTGGACGTCACAGATTAACGTGGACACGTCCCCAACTCACGGTCATGATTATACGGTTTGAACAAGTAATCAATTCCATTTGGGCACACATTAAAAATATTAATTGAAGGAAATTTAATTACTCTAATAGATTTTTCGTCCGTCTATAGGTGCTAGACTTTGTATTGCTACTTACATTTTAAATTGTTTTTGCTAGAATCTCTTTTGTACTGTCCATGGGACTTATATAACAAACTTCTTCAAAATTCAATATGCAAAATGGGTTTCAAGGGATTCTGAATATTATCAATTTAATTATAACCATTGTTGCAATTACGTCTGGCAGAATTATTTTGTCAGATTCAAGTAAGATGTTTTCAACTATTTAAATTCGTCATTTGTTTTATAATATTAAATAAGCAATCTCTATGAGAAAATATCTATTGTTTTCTAAAACCCCCGAAGAAAAAAATTAAATTAAAAAAATTACAATATAATGAAAAGAAAATTAAAAAAACGTCCTATTAATAACTTTATATGAATTGTAAATCATATTAATGAAAATTTCTCTAAAAATATCAGTATCAAACTATTATTTCTCACACAGGCAAATGAATTCAAAATTAAAATGAACTAATTTTCAAATTAGAATGGTGTTTTTGATTGACTTTTGAAAATATTATTGAAAATGACAAGATGTTAAGATTTATCAATGTTAAGATTGAATTAAAATAAATTCGAAAAAATATTGAGAAATGGAAAAGTTCATTTTTCCTATAAAATGACAGAACATTTTTCTATATTTTTTAAAAAACGGAAAGAAAATTGTAATGAATTTATTTCACATGATTTAATAAATGACTTAAAATTTTACTTAGATTTTCATAATTTGTAAGCAAATTCCTTGAACATATAAAGGAAACATTTTATTCCTAAAATTCTAGAAACAAACTCTTTTATACTAATGTTTTAGAGAAATTTTGCACAGTAATATACTTGCATAAATCCAAAATCTACTACTACATTTATTTGAAATTCTTTTCTCATGAATTTTTTCATTGAGACATTTTCCTCCTGCATTCATATTTGACATATGGGACTCATAAGTTGAATAAATAGAAAAGGCAAAAAACTCACAAGCAGAGAGAGAAATTTTTGATTCTTCAGGGAATAAAAAAAGTTTATCATAAGCCACCTTCACAAAAACCCTTTCCAAAACGTGATTTGCACTGCAGTTATTTTAACATCCAGAAAAAGATACTCTTAAAGCTTGAATAAGATAAAAAATTTAAAATAAGCGACACCTAGCTGAAACATTTGTCAGAAAAAGTTCTGTTAGAAAATTTTGAATAATTTCTTTTGCTGTTGAGTGGAAGAAATTGATTTGAAATATTATATTTAGGTTACATAAAAGCAATATTTTCATGATTTGAAAATTAAAAATATTTCTTATTAAGTTCTTAATGACAGGCAAATTTTAAAAAGTTTGTATTGTTTTTATCGATGTATAACATGCTATGATAAATTTGCAAGTAAAATAGGAAACATGTTTTGAAATTTTTTGCAGTTGAAAATTTTTACACGAGGATTGAAGTTATGAAATCGGTTATCACAGACATAAAAAATACGATCTTTTATTTGTTTGTAAGATACTAAGAAGCAATGTGTCATTTTAAATTGATTCTAACTATTTGTCACTGTTGCTTTAACCTTTCAATAGAATTATTACTTTCAAATGTCTTAATATTGATTCATATTCTCAAGTAATAAAGAAGTTATTTTCCTAATTTCCTACTATTATAAATAATTTTTACTATACTTTATACCAAAATATATCCTTATTAAAAACAACAAAAATTAGTTTTGATACTTTGCACTAAAAATAAAATGATGAAAGTAAAAATAACGGCTTATTTCTCTCCTGGTTTTATTGTAATTAATAACTGAAAAGAGTTATGATTCAATGAAGAAAATAATGTAAAATTTGATTTTATATATTTTATTAAATTAAGAAACTACTAATATATAAAAAGGAATGAGAAACAATTTGCAGTGATTCAAATATAAAGATGTGATAGTCAGAGTTTTAACACTTTATTATAATAATTTTAATTATGGTATCGATTGATGAAAATGGTCTATTAAGTAAATGAAATTGGGTTTTCCATGTGGAGTGTATGGAGTAATCAAAGTACAATCATATAGTAATCCAGTGTCGTTTTGGAGTTTTCTATTCTTCACTAGAGATTTTAACTAATCAACAGATATATGTGCTTTATTAATTTTATATATTAACTTTTTTCTTTTTCCAGCCTAGAAATAAATCAACGAGTGACTAAAAATATGAATTTCACTTAAATTAAATACGTTAAAATATTATACATTAATTAACGCCCATTGAAGTATTCATTTGAAATTAAATTTCTCAAATTTGCCATTATATAAAATTAATAAAATATTCTGTTGATTATTAAGGGAATGGCAAAGCTAAAAGATAAGTTTTAAGTTAAATCAATTTACTCCTCTTTGCTTATTCTTCTTTAAATTTGAGTACCTTAATATGAATTTAATTTTTAGGAAAATTTTAAAAATCTTTAAATCTAAGGAAAAAATAAAACAGTTTGTTAAAATAAATACATTTTTTATATTTATATTGTTCTTTGAATTCAAAATCATAATAAAGCAGTGGAAAATTCATAAAGTTATTAATTTTTTTATAAATTCTGATTTCAATTTGTTCCATCATATATTTGTACGAGCAATATTTTATTATAAAAAAGAATTTCAAATATTTTTTTATTTTAAATATTTATATGATGTATAAAATATTGGAAATGATTTCAACACAATGATTTTAAAGTGATTCTATAAGATTTTGGTTTTTTACTAAAAAATATGTTTAAATGTATTTGATCATACTCTTATTCTTTTATTTTATGCTAATTTTATTATTTAATGCCTTTACTTATTTAGGTCCTTCAAATATATAATAAAAAAATTAAAACGCTTTTATATAGATTCCTCATTAGAAAATATAAATTATAGTTTATGTATTAAATATTAAAAACAAAAATCAGTAATTTTATATTACAAGTAATCTGAAAGAAATGGTTTTGATTAAACATTTAAAAATGATAAACTGACATAAAATAACAGCAAAATTACCTACTAAATTTGATGGATACAAGCAAATTATGTAAGAAAGGCAAATTGTTTAGTGATTTTTCTAAACTTTTGGGAGAATTTTCATAAATCGCTTATATATTTATTTTTGACTTATTTAATTTATTTGCCTTTATAAATCATGAACAAATTATAGTCATAAATTGGAATATTTTGTACAAAATACCATCATTTTCCCCTAAAGAAATAAAATTTTGTGCGTTTAAATGTTGGTGAATGATTTTGAAAAAAATTATTAGAAAATTTTTTTTTAAATATTTTTATTTTCGAAAATGAATGTGCTCAAATTTGTAAAATATACAAGTTATATATCTGGAATGTTTTCAAACTATATAAAACATTTAAATTACATTTCTTGATTATATTTAATGTTTAAAAATTAAACTTTTTTAATATCTTCAGAACTGATATAATTTCCTTATTTATAATACTTCCAAATTTAACTGTGGCATGAAAAATTTCGTAAAATTATCTAGCTGAATTTACCCATTTCGTTGCATTCCATCTAAATCAGTTTACATCTAGTTCAGTGAGTATATGGTTGACACCTTACTAACGACATGTTTAATTATTTTACATTTTATCCGGCCAAATAGTGTATTTAGCTTTGGGAATCTCGTTTGCTATGAACTGAAGAATCGGATGATAAATTTGTTCAGTTAGAGCAGATGCAGAAAATTCATTAAATATTTTTGTTTCAATACAATTATACTGCACATTCTTTTTGTGCTTATGTCTGAAAATACAAGAATAGATGTTTGAAACCAAAACAAAACAGTAATTTCTTGCAATTGAGATTATTAATTAGCATCTTCATTTAACACATCGCAGTTAATTTTCAGTTAAAAATAACTGTTCATTTCAAACTTAGTTTAAAATATATGAGATGTATTATATTATTCAAAGTCTAAAATCTAAGTCTAAAATCATTCTAAGTCTAAAATCATTTAATAAAAAAATGTTAAGTATTAAGTGTATTCAATAAAGAAAAATATCTATTGTTATTGACATTACATTTCTCATAAAATATTCAAAGAATAGCTGCCGATAAAAATAAATTTTATTGTATCTGCTATATGTTGAAGTTCTATTTTTTTTTAAAAAAAAACAAAGTTAGTTTTGCTTTCTTTTTCTCATATTCATTTGATTACTTTTTCTGCGTTATAAAAATGATTGATTGAGGCATCAATCTTTGTAAGTATTAACCTTTATATGCATTAGTCAATCAATCTCCATACATCTAACAAGTAAAGAATAGCTTATTTATGTCACTTTTAAATTAATTATAGAATATATATCCTATAATGGAATGATATTTTCTCAAGAAATAATTTTGTTTATATTTCGTCTAAATAAAAAATTACCATTTTGAGAAATTCCAAGAGTTATTTAACTATATAATCTAAGATTGCAGTAAAAGTAATTTAATAGTATACTATGCACTAAAATCAGTATTTTATGAAAATAAATGAGGTAAAAACTAATTATATATCAGAAATACATTTAATATGTAAAGTGATTCTTAAATTATTACCAAGATCATAATTAACATGCGTTTAACAGATTAAAGTGGTTTTGTTGAAAAATTTATCTCACATATGGGGAATTATATTTTATAAATAAAAACTGTCTATTTTCTAATATAAAAAAAATATTTTTGAACAATTAAATGTTTCGCGTAAAGTAAGAGTATGTATTGATATTTTCACAAATCATAAACCAATGTGTATTTTAGCTGGCATGAGGATTCTTCGATTACCCAGCTTAGCCCATTGTAGTATAAAATTTAATATACTATTGTTTTATAAGAAAAATAATTGTGCACAAAATTATAATTTAAGATCAATTTATAATGTACTTTTCCCACACTAGACTAACTTACTATATTATTTATATGCCTGTGCTTGAAAAAGCACATTCAAAATTTGTAAGCAAAAAAAGCATGTTAAAACTGTTAGAGAAATTTATTTCATAATATTTCAAAATAAAAGTTTTGAAAAAACCATTCCTGAATTTCTTGTAATTATTTCTAATGCTTTCTAATTTTAAACTTTTTTCACCATCAATTAAGAAGCATAAATTATTGGAAAGAATTTTAAGGTTTATATTGTTAGTGAACTTTAGGGAGGACGTTTGATAGAAAGTGTGCCTTGTTCAGATATTGCAAGGGAATTAAGGTGAAAAATTCCCAGTCACCACCCCAACAGGAGATCATGCACCAGGTGCAACATTCACCCCCCGTTGTTCAACATTATTGGAATCCAGTACTCTTGAGAGCAGACCTACTTTTAGGTCACATCGAAGTCTGATTTTATAATGGGGATTTATCTTTAATAACTATTTAGTATCAACATTTCATTATGGAAATTTATAACAAATTTTGTCCTAGCTGTTTGCCTCATCGTGGCGGGAGGGTGACCCTGGGCGGAATGGGCGAAGTACGTCGGGAGTTTACTCCTGGTAGGGCCACCCAAGGCGTGAAGACCATTCCATTATGCCCAGCTAAATTACAGTAGGCGAAGGAGCCAAGACAGACTTCTACCTCCTGGTGCTCCGGGCCTTGGTCTAACAGAAGCTGCACATTCCCTCTCCATTCACTTAATCATGATGTTCACTTGCAATGGATACCTTCACATGTGAATCTCCACGGGAATGAAATGGCCGATAATCTTGCTAAGGAGGGTTGCAGGATTTCAAATACTCCCTCTTCCACACCTACTTTTCTGGAGTTATACTCCCGGGAAAAATCAAAAATCTCGGAGGAGTGGAAAACACCCCCCATCCATAATTGGTACAAGGGATCAAAACCGGGTTTGTCCCTTGACCTCTCGTGTGACAGACGTACCCGGACTGTTCTCTCAAGACTTGCTATCGGTCATATTAAGTGCCTCACTTTCAACGAGGGCAGGAAAACTTTCGTCACCTGCACCAAGTGCCAAAATCATCAGGCTTCTCCTGAGCATCTTTTGGATTGCATGGGTCTCTCTAGAGAGGATCTCTTTAGCAATCCTCTTTTAGTCTTCGACTTCCTTACAGTCAACGAACTCGTGGATCTAGTCTGACTCCGTCAGACATGGAGGATAAGCAACAATAACAACAACATAACAAATTTTCAGACTATAAGAATTATTAAAGCTTGAAATAAATAACTCTTAATCAGTCACGAACACCAGTAGGAAACTTGTGGCTTCGCATTAATAACATTACATTTTAAACATAAAAGTTTTAAATTTTAAAGACAAAATTTCCTTATCTATTTATTTCATATCAGAAATAAAATATCTATTTCATTTTGAGTAATCTGCACTTTTAATGTATAAATATTATTTTTTTTAATTAACATATGTATTTTATATACAACTTTAATTTTTAAAATTATTTTTAATTTTAATTGTTTTTAATTTGAACAACAGGCTAAGCGCAAATTCTTAAAGATTATTATTATAAGTCATTCTTTAGTTTAGTTTTATTAAATTTGCAACATGTGCAAATAAAATTATGTGACGAATAAAAACAGATCTCATGTTGCTACAACTCAAAATCTGTGCTTCCAATGTAATGCAGCTTTTTGCATTAAAAATTCCTGATAAAGCATCAAAATAGATATAACCATCTGGAATAACACGCACAGAACTTCAATGTTGGAATAAACAGCTTAATATATTCAGGAGTAAACATAAGCCTTCCAATTCTACTTTTAAATCCCGCATCACTTTTAAACAAGTTTATCATTTTTTATCTATATTTCTCCCGCTGGTGTATTTTTGTTTCCTTTCCAGTCTGCTACGATACGGATTTGACATAAGGAATTCACATTCCGAATTGTTAAGAAAAATCAACACCCTTATGATGAAAATAAAATAAATTCTCCAGAGAAGAAAAATATAAAACAAAACTCCAAGAAACAGTTTTGTTAAAGAAGAAATAATAAAATGAATAAAAGTTTGAGAAAGAACGTCATGCTAAGATGCGTAAATGTAAAGCGCATGACAATCTGCTGTAACAATTGCGAAGGAAATGTAAATTTTTAGAAGAGAAGGAGCCTATTTTCTTAGTCATGCTTTTTTCATATGCTGTCTGAGAAATTTCGTTCTTTATATGAAAAAAAGTGAATGAAAAAAATTTAAATATCCGCTTATTTTACCTGATTTTTTGGAAAATATTAGAAGCGACAGTTTTAAAAATTTCATTTTTGCATGCTGCATCAAATTAAAAAAAATAATGTTTTTATTTGCGTCTGATTTACATTTGATTTCTGCCTTGAATTAAGAAATGACATTCTTAGGAAACAATGACGCATATTTGAGCTTTATTAAATTTATTTGAACAAAAAATTTACCTATATTTTTATTTTAAATAGATTAATATGGAATTAAAAACCGATGACTTTCAATACTTATTCAAAGGAAAATTTATTTCCTTCGATGTAAGTTTTAATTATTTTAGTGCACATGAATTCATTCCGTTTTTTGACTTTGGTATAAATGTAAGAGTAAAACACATTAATTACAGAAAGCAATTTAAATATTTCAATATTTACTTTTTTTAAGTTGTTTTACAACAAGTTGATTGTAAAATATTTTGTAATGATATTAGGTAGCAAAATGTGCTTTGTTTGCAGTTCTTGGTACTTTGTTAAATTAAAAAAAATATACTATACGTTTTTGTTCATAGGTTGGATTTTTCTAGGTGAACAAATATCTTTATAAAAAGATCATTTTATATCATGATAGATATTTGTTATTATATTTCAAATAGATATGCATTTATAACATTAATGTTTATATCAATATTACATATTATAAACAAATATCTATCTGAAAACATTTCTTAAAATCATTTTGAAGAAAGATCAAGATTGTTATATTTCTTAAACAGAAAAAATGAAATTGTTGGACACGGACATCAGCTTTCTCTTGTAGATACATATTTTATATTCAATGATGCAAAAACTTAAAATTTCGACTCCGATAATTTCCCGAAATTTGATTTGTCTCAATATATGATCAGATTAAGTGTACGTAATGTGTTGGTCCACCAACTAAGATTTAAAGGAGATATTCATCCTTGCAAATAATCCAAACAGGATGAGTGTTGAATATAACAACTGCATATTGTATCTTTTGAATATATAATTAAAGTAATAACAATTCTGTATGATTAGTAATGGAAAAATAAGGAGTTTTATGCACTTTCATCTTTTAAGAAATTCTTGAAACAGTCATTATAGTTTTTTTAAGTTAAGTTTTTTTTCATTTCAACTGACAGAAACTCTTAAAATTTTAATTGCTATAAATGAATGAAATTTAATTGTATCAATTTTATAGGCAAAAAACATAAATTTGTTCACAATCGAATTTCTAGAGAGAATTTTGGACTCTTATGAGAAATCACGACCAATACTGATATCACAATTATTATTTGTAATTATCTAACTTAAGATTAATTAACGAACAGTTTTATAAGGTTTGTAATGGAAAAATAATGATTAACATATGTTTTAATTTCCTTTAAATAATTCTTCAATGATTTTGTGCACAGAAATTAAATCTTTTCTTAATTCATTCTCTTTTTTCCTTACCAGTATAATGTACGATATAATATACTTTACATCAATATCACTAGTAAGTTGAAGATATAATATTTATTTTTTACTTCTGATTTACTAATGATTAAACATCACTTTCAATTTAACGAAAGTTAGGAAACTCGTATTTATGTTTAAAGAACAACTGAATCCAAATTGAAATTCCGAAACACAGTTTCAAAGAATGTTGCAAGAACTGAATTACTTGGGAATCTATCAAATTATGGACACATTACATAAATTGTTTCCAACACTTTATTTCAATACAGTATTTTGAAACCAACAAGCTATGAAAATTTTGAACATTTAATTTGAAATGCTCAAACTATTCAAATTTTTAATTTAATTTGAAATTAAAACTGCAGTTTGACATTAGAAAAATGATAATTTTTAGAACTAAAGTTTATTTTCAACTGAATATAATTATTTCCGAAGATTTTTCTAAAAATAAATAGATGATTTTTATTGAACGGGTATGTGATAAATTCTCCTACAAAATGTGACTTTTTGATTTAATTTTATGCATACATTTAAATTTTATGTGAAAATAGTTATTTAGCAATTTAAGTAATTATTTATTTACAAATTAAATTAATTAATTACTTTTATTTCAGTAAGTCGTTAAACTTTTACTTATCATAAAACACGTATAGAGAGACAATTTTATAGAAGCCGACTTTTCGGTGAATTTTGCATATTAATTCAGTTCGTATTTCGAAAATAAAATAAATACTGACTAACATTTTGAGAAATATCATTGTATTACTGAAACATCTATCGTTTGATCGTAAGATATCAGTTTCTTCAGATATTTTTCAGTGAATTTAATTTTTTCCAACGATTTTATATTCATATATTCCTTTCACACTTTTCCTCTTTATCACCCTCTCTTTATACTCTGTCTTTGAAATTCACTAAAAAGGAATAGGCTATATTCTCTAGCTTTAGAAACAGATTGAAACTACCCAGTCAGAGTGTTACTGACATTATTTCTGATCGTAATTTTCCAATTTATATTTTTTGAACATAGAAGAGTAAAATACACTTTTACATCCTTCATTTCATTGTGTGCCTCAATGGCAAAGAGAGTTTCTTTCGTTGATATTTTTATTCCCTTTTCATTATTGTGCGTTCCACTTTCCTTTTGGGCAATGCAGTGGCAATAAAGAGGTTGTTTTTAAATTTCTACAATTCAAGTCTCAAGGAGGCAATTTCTCTGAACTCATTTTTTTCTTCCACAGAAATTCAATTCTTTGTATTGAGGTAAGTACTCAGAATTCCCAATTCTGAACTTTCAAGATTTCTTCGTTACAAAAAAATGTTTAAAATGGTACTTTTTACGGAAAATTTTTAAAAATTATTTTAAATATTAGTTTTTTAAATACTGAATCGGATAAATGTAATCCAATGATATTATAAATTATATAATTTTATTGATACAACTTTATAAAATATATCTATTCTACTTTTCATCTTTTTATGCGTAAAACAAATGACAGTATTATTTTTAAAGATATATTAAAAATAAGTTATTTATATTTACGTAACATCAAATATAATGCATTGAAACAATAATATATATATATATATATATATATATATATATATATATATATATATATATATATATATATATATATATATATATATATATATATATATATATATATATATATATATATATATATATATACTAGTTTAATTCAAATGTAATAAATCATTGTAAATAATAGAATTTATTTTATTTCAATAACTGTACGTAAAATGTGTGTAGTAAATGGTTAACTCGTTAACTGTGAAGCTTATAATAACATACAGTATAATTTTTATAGCTCACAATATAATTAACTGACATTGTATTATTTGAATACTAAAGTTTTGCATTTTTATCAAGCTATTTACATTGATAATATATATAATCCAAATATGAATGCAACGATATAATGGAAAATTTGAATATTTCTTGGTTATTATGCAACTGATATACAACCACAAATACTTAAAACATTTTTATTTTTCTAGTTAGGAAGATGCAAATGTATTGCAGTATTAAAATTAAATGGATTCAATTCATAATCTTAGACAATGAATTGAAAAGTATGATTTCCATTTAACTGTGAAAAGATTCAATATTAATATTTTAATTAATACAAAGATTTAAATATATGCATTAATTGTCATTTATAGAACTGGAACGTTTTTTATATGTAAGCATTTTCAAGTTTATATTAATTTAAAAATGAGTTCTTGTAGCTTTTATTTGATAACTTATGTAATAGTGATAATGTATTTAAAATGATATTTAAATTTTCATTCTAAAAATACTATGGAGCTCCGAAAAGTATAAAGGGATTATACATTGTTCAGGCCAAATTCTTTTATTAATAAGAATTAATTATGGAGCAGAAACTAGCTATAGAGCAAAAATGTAAAATACAAGCATTGATGAGGCTGAAATATCAATAGTTTATGACTGACATTAGTATACTACCGTAAATTATGAACCGATTTAAATTCCTTTGAAATTTTCTACTAAAAAATTTTACGTTAGTTTTAAAAAAATATCTTCTCATTTCAAAAATATTTCCTTTACGTATAAAATTCTAATTACTGGTATTTTAACAGTATGAAGTCGAAAACAAACTTATTTCAAAGAATTACTTTTATGCAAAGGATGCTAATTAAAAGCATTCGGATGAAATTGATTTGTTATTTTATAAAAGAGTCATCCAGATAAATTAAGTAAAACTTTATTATTTAAAATGTTTGATGTCAAATTGAGTGTTATTGTGAGAATTAGGTTCAAAGTTTGGAGAAACTTGTACAGAACCCATACTATAATGATAACTAGAGAAGTGACAAAATGCATTCGACTATCAAATGAAATCATTGAGTGGATTGGTATATTAACTTAAGGTACAACAGAAAAAAATCTTCCTATAATATGCTTTAAGTAAATTCATTAATTAGGTTCCAGTTAAAACTTCATAATTCCTGTTTGAAACCAAAAATATATTATTTAACATATTAAATTAAATAAATTAAAAATTGTCATATTAAAATTAATAAATTACAAAACTTTGAAAAATTATAAAAAACACCCAAAATATGATTTATTTTAAAATTAAAGTTATAAAGTAAATACCTTTAGAATAATGAAGCAATTAATGTAAATTATAATATCTTAAACAAATTTTTAATGAAATAATTTAAACAAGCAAAGAATATGTGAAATATCGGTGTTACATGTAAGGTTCAGTCACATTAATGTGATCATCACATATTTTCAATGTCGACATTAAATATCCAATTACAGAAAGTAGGTAGCAGCACATTGCAGTAGAGTCTAAATAAAAGTTAGGGAAGGGCTTTGCAAAAAATATTGCAGTCGTTGGCGTCATGCAAAAATGGCGCAATTTTTCTGATGTCCAAAAGGATATGATCATTGGTTTTCGGGACATTTCTGAAATGGCTAAGTTTTTCTAAATATTCACATGCTTCCGTAGCAAAAGTGTACCATGCAGAGTAAAATGAAACTATTTAAAATAAGGGACGTTGCAAATGGGGTGCAACAAGCCATAGATGACATTTGCGGAGATGTGTTGGGGCAAATAGACGAGCTGCCGTTGAGCAACTAACTGTCCAGATACACCAAGAGGCTACCAACAGCGTCTCTAAAACTATTGTTTAATGAGCGTTGCTGCATTTGAGCCTAAGAAGCAAAGGCCTACTTCATGCACCTATGCTGTTTGCTGTTCATTTGCGTTTAAGGCTGAAATGTGCAGGTGAGTACCGCAACCAGATGTCCACTGAGTGGCGAAAAGTAGAGTTTTCCGATGAAACACATTTTATGCTCAATCAAGCATAGATTAAATTTAGCGTATACGGCGTGAAACAGCAAATACCCTGCAAACATTACCTTAATGGCCCATTTAGGAGGTGGGAGCATTATAGTCAGTATAATGTTTTCTAGAAAACTTTTGGGTTCTTTTATCATTGTAGAAAGCATGACTTAATAATTAAAGTACGCATCTGTCCTTGCATCTTATATCCACTTCTAAATGCGTATTGTTTTTCCTCAGAATAATAGCCTCTGCCAGCAAGACAATACTGGGTGTCATACTGCCGGCAGTGCACATGCGTGGTTCGAAAAGGACCATTTTGAATTTACCTGTCTTTCCTAGTCAGCAAATTCACCTGACACACCTGAAATAAAACCAATCGAGAAACTCCTTGACTATTTTGATCGGGAAGTTCACGGAATGAATCCTCTCCAGCGTAATCTAGAACAGCTGCCGAAGACACTGGTTTGTTTGTTTGTCGCTCAATGGTCATTTTTTGCACACGAGGGCTAATTAGACCGGGACTTACGGCTTAAAGTGGATTCCGAACCACTACAAACATCCATGCCCAAGGTGGGATTCGAACCCACGAACTGTTGAACCGAAGGCAAGAGCGCTAACCATTCGGCTGCCAGCTCGCCGAAGACACTGGAGTCGGCATAGCTGAACATCTTCAGGAACTTAAATGATTCCCTTCTTGTATTTATCGCAGTTGTCTGTTCTGCGAAAGGTGGTTGTTCTGGTTTCTAACAGGTAGTCACATTAATGGGACTGTAGTGTGTATGTAAAATCACTTATTTTTGTTAATAAAACTTGAAGTTAAAAAAATTTTTTTTTGCATAATTATATGTATATTAGCTTCGCATCACAAATATGATCTTTAAGAAGAAAATTCGACTTAAATTCGGTAATGTTTATGAGTGAATTCCTATCGTTACATTGAAGGAAAGTATTTGAGGTACAATTTCTAAATATTTGGTTGTAAAGAACAATGCAAGTTTGAGTGGAAAATGAATGAGATACTTGATACAACTAATGTCCATAGTTTGCAAGATAGGAAAGATTTATGTCCAAAAAATGTATGTGAGAAAGAATGAATTATCAGTTCTCTATAATAGAGAAGTTCTCAAGCTTGATACAAAACAGAATTTATCAACACACTAAATAACAAAGTAGATAAGTAAAACTATTTCGTATACAAAGTTCTGGCTTATTTAAAGACATATTTCTAATGTGGATTTTTAGTAATTATAATAAAATAATCTATGAATAATTTATTCCTGTAACATTTTATTCATTTTTCCTAGACATTCTATTATTTATGATGTTCTTAATTGAACACCATTTTCACTGATATATTTTAGATCATTATGCTAAACTAATATATTTATATATAACTAATATATTTCAATTTAAATTATACATTTGAAAACTTGCCTTATTTTCTCTTACACCCTTCGATGTGCTGCTGGTATTCTTGATTACATTTAAGAATTTACTCCTACCACATATTAATTTTAATATGCATGTATGCATCCCTTGTTTTCCTAATGTCACACATGATTGGGTTTAATGAATAGATTTTTAATTAATTGTGTTAATTTTTTCTTAAGTTTGAGTCATTAAGAATTATCTTATTGTTACTTTCCCTGTTGCAAAAAATTCCCTTATGAAGTTCATATTCTAATGGAAATATATTACTTGTGAATTAATGGGTGTTAAAATAAAGTTATAAAATGTTTAGAATAGAAAAAGAATTTAAGAAACGTTTTTAAATTAAAATCTTTATATAGTATAAAAAATACATTAATGTGCTTTAATGTGAAACTTAAATAAACAATTAACATTTAAATAAACAAAAATAAAAATTTATCATATGCAAAAACGAAGTTTTTATCAGCAAATAATTCTGCAATTTCATTAAAATTAATAAAAAATATTTTAAATAAATTTACTTTATATAATTCGCGTTCATACAATCAATAAATCAAATTATATCAAATTGCTTTCACGTCAGCGTATGTTTTCAAACCAGTTATTAGAATATAAAAATTGTAGTTTATTTTTTATTAGGAATGCTCCAAAAATTCCAGCTGCATATAAATCTCTCAACCTTTTTCAGATGCCATTATGCAATATATGCATGAAATATTAACCACTTAAATTTTTGTTAAATATTATTAATATACTATTTTTCTTGATGTTATAGTTTAATCTAGAAAAGACGCATTTATATCAATAAAACTAGCTATTTAATTTCATTCAAGAATAATATTTCTCAAATATTTATAGAAACCAGTGCAATGTAACATTAATCACTATGAAAAAAATTGACTATTTATCAAACCATAACATAGTTAAGCGTTTTATATTGACTTGTCTGTTTTTATGCCTCAATAAATAATGAATTTCCTGTCACGATATGATAAATTTATTCATCGGTGAAGTAATTTCAAAGTCATTTTCTTATTTCCTTTTGATTTATATTTCATTTATACCAATATTTGCAATTTTAGTGACTTATAATACAGAAAAATCAATTTAAAATTTTTTTATGATTTATCGTTTTTTCGGATTTAATAAAAAATTTCTTTTTTGACAAATGTTATAAAATAAAGTAAATAAAAATCATAAATTACATGAAAATTTTTAAAAATAAATATAAAAAATTATTAATAGATATAGATAGAGATTTTTTGATGTCTAAAAATTAACTAATTCATTGCTAAATCTAGAAATTTGCAGCTCAAGCTATTGTTAGCATTTTTGCACAAAATTGCACTTACGGAGATATATGGCGTTTATCTCATAATTCAGCATACAAATTATTTTACGTGATGCTATAATTCATAATTTTAATTAATTTACTTTAAATTGTCACAATATATGAGAAATAAAGCTTAGTTTATGTGCTGGTGTAAATTATTGTAATTTTTATTTCAGTTACAATAATTGTTTTCATAGCAATCAGATAGGGAATAAAATTAATTATAGCCACAGAGCAATAATTATTTTTCTTTATAAAATTGATAAACTTAAAAATTACAGCAATTGCTTCCATTAAAAGTTGTCCAAAATCATTATGAATGACGCTATCACTTTAGATATGAGAATTAAGTTTCTGTTAATACGAGATGGCAGATATGTTTTTAAATTTTGCAATAATCTTAAAACTTTGTCTATAAAGATATAACTTTAAAAAAATTTTGTGCTATTAAAAATAAAAATCTGAAATTTTGAATGCACAAATGTCTCGTAAAATAGGAAGATTATACCACAGATATAAGAATAGTTCTGTTAAACACATTTACTTCCTATTTTATTGATGAACAATTCATTGTAACTCATCCCACATCAAGTATGGTACATTATCCAATGGGAATCAAGCTACAATTAATGTGTGGTTAAGATCATAATACATTTTAAGAGTTAAATTTTTAATGTTGCCAATAATTTTTAGAGTGTGGTAACAAATGGTTGGATAACATTTAACCGCGAAATTTTATGAATAAAACTTAGTCCTTCCATATCATCATTTGATACATATATTGAAGAATTTAAGTTAACAGTCTCGATGAGACATTTTTTATAATAGAATATAGCAAAAGAATGGGAATATAATGCGTAGAGAAATGATATGGAAATGTAATGAGTCTCTTTAACAGGTTTTTTTCGGTCTTGATACGTGCAACTTATAACTTTAATAATGTACTTATCAGTGTCTAAAAACATTTTAGAAATTCATGTAACAATGTTGGAGGAAGATTTAGAACAAGATGAAATTGCCATTAGGTAACATTTAAAATGTTAAATATTACACATTATGAAAATAAAAATTTCGTATGAAATTGTATTTAATATATTTTTAATTTATTTTTAAAGATATATATATATATATATATATATATATATATATATATATATATATATATATCCATTTCTGTTGAAAGTGAACGATCATAATTAATTAAATTGTAAATTGATGTTTGCGTAATAGGATTTACCTTTAACGAAGAGATGAGTCACTTTAAAATTAGTGGATTAGAGCCATAAGTATTAAAAATTTTAATAGGACTTATTTAAATTAATTTCATGAGAAATATCTGATTTGTATTACTAAATGGAATAGTAAATTAATTTAAATACATCTCCAAATGCACTACATAAAATATTTGAAGAATACAAAGGGAGCTTTTAGTTATCATTTAATGCTTATACAAATATATTAATAATAAGAAATGCTTATGTTTTCAATGGTTATACAAATATATCAATTAAATATTCCGAACAGTAAATTAATATGTTTATAATTCCCTTCATAAATTTAAATTGATAACGTGCAAAAATAGTCAACTTATAGCTAGTAATATATTTGTATCGTAATATGGATAATTTTGCATATTACGTTACAAATTACATTTGTACGCATTCACAATAACTTAAAATATTATTTTAATATAAAATAAAATTATTGGGTTGCTTACTGGATAGATTTGCGTTTACGCAAATTATTGATTTTTAATAGTTTAAGTTTAGATTTAAATACCGCTTTCTTTTGTCTTAATGCAATTACATTCAAAATATCAAATTTAATAACTGTTTAGTTTTTCTCTTATAAATTTTCTTCTGCATTCTTTTCAAATTGGAAATACTAACGTTTTATGTCATGAAATATTTTAATTCAATTTAAAAAATGAAAGGACTTTATTTTGTGTAAAACTATCACATAAACAAATATCTTCACATTCAAAATGTTTTAAAATTGTCGTTTTTAAACTCCATTTTACTTACTTTATGGATGAGAATCTATATCATTACGAATTCAACAGATAATTAAATATGTTAATTGGATAATTGTCTAGAATATCTTTAAAGATTCAATAAACGGAGTAATGAAAACATAAAATCCCTTGAACTAATCAATTTTCACTAAATCTTGAGGTTAAATAAATAAGAATAATTTGAATACTTTACATGGTAATATTTGATATTGTATAAATATAAGAAATTCCGCTTATAAAAATAATATTAACAAAAATATGATCTATAATGAAAAACAATTCATAATGTGACGAAACTATACAATAAATGCAGTTGTCTATCAAGTTAATCACACAAACTATCTATCTAACTATCTTGCAGTTCCATACTTTCACATATGATTCCATGGTCTGCATTTACTGCTCTGTTTCGGTAATGAGTTTGGGTCGAGGAGTGTTATCCTTGTCTTTCAGACTAGGTATCACAGAGAACAAATGAACCAAACTACAGGACAAATATTCATGTTACCGCATCTAAACCGTGTCAGTTCCCTGCTGAAACTGTTTCATTATCCCATACGGATGTGCGTCTCTCTCTCTCATTCTAGTCTATAATATGTTATCCATACTATACCAACATTACAGTGAGTTTCCAAGTTTATTAGATCTAATTAGCTTCAACATGAATGTCTAAATTACTCCATAAATATACAGTTATTGTCATGCAACATCATGAATAATTCGAATTAAATGTTTGCAATGCAAATATTGAGGATAATGTACATACTGGTAAATTGATGTTTCAACATTCATTTATCCTATTAGAAACGTTCGAAAGAAATTAATTCAATCGATAATTATAAATAATATGTGATATTTTACATTGGATACGTATATTAAATAGAGATTAACTCAACTATTCATTTAAGCTGTATAAAATAATTAATTTGATAACTTTTGATTTGATTAATGTTTAAGAATGATTTATTACTTACATATTTTAAAGTAAGGAAAATGATATTTTTTTAAATTAATATTTTCCCTTGAAATCTAAATAAGTTTTTAATTTTAATGGCAAATCAAACACATTTTAATCCATTTCTATGAAGGGATATATCATAAATATAATTTCAAGAGGAAAT
Organism: Latrodectus hesperus; assembly: GCA_037975125.1. NCBI lineage: Eukaryota > Metazoa > Arthropoda > Arachnida > Araneae > Theridiidae > Latrodectus > Latrodectus hesperus. Next base: position 19,347,958 of record CM075853.1, on the reverse strand, counting down.
TACAATATTCATGTCATTTATGATATCGTAACTAAAAACACATAAATGAATGTAAAAGTGTGATATCAGAGATAACGGTCAATTATAATATAAAAAATATTCCTCTACTTGAATAATATTAACTTGTGCTTTTGCGTTAAATAATAATATAAATTTTTAATATAAAGAAGATGATACAACCAGATGATACTACACATATTTGTCGTAAATATTGTTGAAAGGAAATATTTTCAAAATAGTTCATTAAAATCTTCCTTGAACATTTCTTCATTTTCAAAACTTTTACCATCGAAATATTCTTTCAAATTAGCTAAAAGGTGAAATTCGGGTCGGGTTCTTAAAATTTTCACTTACAAATTAATAAGCTAGATTGTAATATTAAAAATTTCCCTTGAAAAGCACCTTTATACCATGAAGAAGAAAATTTTGGAATTGCAGAAGTAATTTGAGTTTGAGCAAAAGTCGTGGAGGAATCTAGTTAGAAAGCACTTCTGACACTTGTCTTGGATGCACCTACTGTTTTAAAGATATTCTCAGACCTTGTATATTTCAAAGAATCTAACTATAATTATTTGACTCTATTAAATTGCCTTTCTACATGAAATACACTAATTATCCTTTTCACTGATATAAAGCCAGTACAAGAAATTGTAAAGTTAAAGTGTGATTACAGATTTTTTTAAACGTGTAAATCTAAGATAAGTGAATGTGGCTGTATGAATATAACACAATTGCGAATCTTTTAAGGAATTTTGTGCTTTTTGTTTTTAAAACTGAAGTCTTTACATTCTACTGACATTAAAAATTACGAGTCACGCCAATTATCTGGTAATTTTTAAAGTTATAAGGAATTTTAATATATTAAAACATTTTTAACTAAAATACATTGATTAAAATCTAGCATGTGTTACTATGAAGTAATTATATATAATTAGTTAGTGTATATATATTGAGTTAATAGTTTTTATTGGCTTGTTCAATAATTTTCAAATGTGTACAGATATCATGTTACCACTGCACATATATTACCCTTAGTGTGTTTGGCTCTTAAACAGCTAGAATTACAGAGTTAATAAATAATGATTAACATATTATTAATTGTTTATTTAACGATAAATATGATCCTAGCTTTATAAAAGGTATATAATAAATTTTAATTGTTTTTTTATAAAATGAGATAGTAAAATGCTAGCAATATATTAAGATACGAGTAGAATTCTCAGAATATAAATATCTTAGCTTAACAGTGCCAAAAATAATTAAACACAATAAATAAACATGTATTAAAACTTAAAATAAAGAATTAAATTTTATATTCATTTTAAGTTTTAATACATGTTTATTTATTTTGACTTGAGTAGTAGATGAAACTGTGTACAGAGATGTAACTGAGATTTGTAAATGAAACTATGTAACTAAAAATATATTTTTCTAATGTAATATATTTGCTTATTAAAAATAACTACACAATGACTTGATATTTTAAATAAGGAACATGGTTTATCTACTCTTCTCTATTATTTCATTAAATGCTGCTGAAAACTGTTTTCAATATTTCTTTGTCACTCACATGAATTGCTCAACTAGAAAAAAATGAAAAAACAATGAATTGCTACATTTCCAGAATTTTATTTTTTCAAGCAAATATTATGTATTTGAACGCATTTACTTGAATTTGATTTTTTTTAAATGTGCCGTTTATGAACCGAAATATGAATTTCTTTCTTACCTTTTTGAAGACTCGCTGATTACCTAAATTCCAGATTCTATTGCTTTATTTTTTATCATTCCGGCATGGGCATCGTATGCAAAATGCATGCCACAAAGCACAAAGATAAATTCCCTGAAATATACAAAACAAAAAAGTGATAAATATGAACCTTGAATTTAGAATTAAGAAAGCGGGTTGCATGATTTATACTTCTTGTTGAATAATGCAAAACATTTTTACTCTTCATATTTTAAACTAAATGATGGCAAGCGGTAGCATTTCTTTTGTCTATTTCTGAATGAAAGGATTATTTCAAATTAATAATTTTCTAATCTTTCTGGGGAATTATAGATTTATTTTGAATTACATTCAAAATAGCTTATTATAAAAGGATTAATTCCAGAAAGTCTTTAGGATTTGTTGTTTTCATCACTAGATTTTGATTTAAAAGTTCTAATTTAATGAACAAATTTTGTGCAAATAAAAGCTTTCCTTGTAATTTGATAATTAATTTAACAGCTTTCAGTACAATTTTTCAAGCATGTTGGATAAGAAAACCTAGAGATTTAATATCCCCTATACGTATAAAATGATTTTGGATAGAGGTAACTATTTTTATTCATTTTTATAAGAGATTGCTAAGAAAGTATAAAAATTCATATATGTGAGAGATTTTATTTTAAATCAAAAAATGACTTCTAAAATTATTCTAAGTACAATTGATTATTACAATGCATTTAAAGAAGCATTTAATAGGAAGCATATTTATTATTAAGTATTCAGATGCAAGCTCCCGAGGGACTTCTATTTCGAGTAATTCAAAATTGAATACTCGTGTAAGGAAAAATATTTAGTTCTATCGCATTAAAATCCAAATATAGAGAATATAAAATACTTGTTTTTGTGCATCGAATAAATATACTTGGAATATATTTTCACATAGAAAATGCATCAGACAACGATATAAAGAGGCACCTCTGCGCTGAGTTTCAAAATGTATGATGTAAGCATACAAATATTAGATTTAATCGTAATTAGATTTACTCATCGATGCTGAAACAATTTTTCAAGAACCAATATACTTTTACCATGATTTTGTAATTATCACGTTCAAATTTTGCTACTCTCTCGTTTCTCGAAAAATCTAATGTATGTCGGCAAAATTTAATGGATGATTACAAATTTTGAGAAAAATATCTGGCTGTCTGATTATAATATTTTCTTTCATTTTTATAAAAATACTTAAATGTCAGTGTGATGTTTTATCTTTGAATAAAAAACTCATTGAAAATATCGCATAATTTGTTAATATATTACTGTGCTGAAATTTAAACTTTTTTCACGTCAAAGCAATAATATGAAAAGAGAATTGGCCATATTGAAAGAAATGGTCAATATGGTTCCAGAGGCACTTACACATAACTTTTCCAGCTTAAGCTTATTTATTTAAAGTTAATAAAAACCATTTTATAATCAATATGTATCTCACTAACTGAAAATTACATTACATTTTATAATTTGACAAATAAAATTTTTCATGAGTGTTTACAAAAAGTTCTAAAAATGAATTTACTAAAAATAATTAACAATATTAGTTAAATATTTTTTAGAAAGATTGTTTACATTTTTTACTTCACAAATTTATGCCTTGATATGAGCTCTTAAGATTTCAAAATGTAACTTATAACAAAATGCATGATTAACTTGAAAGAATTCCCTGTGAGAAGTAGGTTATTATTGCAGAACTAATTGTTGTTTTACCTTGTATTAAATGTAAATAAGAATTTTCATACGAAGCGTATATCACGTGCTAAATCACATATGATACGCGCTTAGTATAAAAATTAAAAAATAAAATTTATAAATTTATATTATAAATTCAAAATACATTTGATCACCTTATATAAGCATTTCAAAGCTTCATTTATGGTACAATTTATTATTTTTTATTCACTTTTGATAATTCTTGTATGCCTAAATGCTTGACATTTCTATTTTTCAAAATATATAAAGCCACAACATTTTCTCTAAGTCTTAATATTCTGCATTGACCGCTTGAGTAATTTTGTTGATTAAGGTTAATAACTAATTTTCTATAGATTTTTATTACATTTTTTGACTTTTCAAAAAAATTATTTACATAACAAAAATATATTCGGTAAAAATTCTCTTTTTTCATTCCATTTAATTTCATGTCTTTCACAATGTTTGTGAAGATACAATTTTTAGATTGTTTCTAGTTATTTCTTTGTCTTATAAAAATGATTTCTTTAAAAAATAATCGGGGTATTTTTTAAATACCCCGATTATATTACGTGCAGAAAATGACTCGACATTTTTTGTACGTTTTAATGGTAAAGATAACTAAACAGTTGTTGAATTAAGTTTTCTCATCTGATTCTATTTAAGTCCTATTTTAAACCTATTTTGAATATAAAGATGGGGAATATTTTAATTTTATAATGATTGAATTTTTTAAGCAATCATAAAATCTTTACTTGCGTGTAATCATTAAACATTAAATTCAAAGATAATACATTCCGCAAGATTTTATAAAAATTTTGTTATTCTCATTAATGTTTAATCAATTGTACCAAACATGTTCATATCTAAAAATAAAATTAGTTTAACAGCATACACTTTTAAGCAAATCTTCGCATACTCTTTTTCTTCCCAAAATATTATTTACCAATAATTTATATTGTTTCTTTTTTTACAATTGTAAATAATTTTTTTCACAACTTCCAATCCATTATTTTCCCCAATTTTTTTGTTAAAGGTTATTTTTCTCTGATGATGATCACACATTTCTCATACTAGTATGACAAAAATTTACTAACATTATTGTTTGCTTGAATTTATGCTAAATTTATGCATTAATTTTATTTTAATTCTAGAAATATTTAAATGATTTTTGAAGGTATGCTGATTTTTATATCAGTGCCTAGGTACAAATTATTTTAATTAAGCATTGACGATATTCTCAACCTTTTTTAAAATGAAGACATGACACACACACACACACACACACACACGCACACACACACACACGCACACACACACACACACACACACACACACATACACACACACACACACACACACACACACACACACACACACACACACACACACACACACACACACACACACACACACACACACACACACACACACACACACACACACACACACACACACACATATATATATATATATTATGTAAGTTGCGTGACTTAATTACATATTATGTTTCAGCTGTTTGTGCTTACTTTTAGACAATGCCTAATAGTACTAAACTTCACGGAATTTCACAATGTTTACATCCATTGTGAAATTCCGTGCAGAGTTGTGAAGTTATTGTTATTTGTAACACTTAGACAAGCCAAGCTCGTAAGTCGAAGGCTATACGAAATTAAGTCAGAAGGGTGTTCTTTCATTTAATCAGGGCATATATATATATATATATATATATATATATATATGTATTTCATTTTTAAAAATGTTGAGAATATCGTCTATCCTTAAATAAAATAATTTGTACCTAGGCACTGATATAGAAACCAGCATACATTCAAAAAATCATTTAAATATTTTTCGAATTAAAATAAATTTTATACCAACTTCTCCACCTTCTTTCAAAAAATTCATTTTTAAGAAGACATTTGCTGGGGAGGGGTAAAATGAATTTTACTGATATATTTGTAGGTTAGTTTACAGTATAAAATTAAAGACATAAGCTAAAGATCTATCATTCGTTACTGTAAAAATATAAGAAAGTACGTAATTTGTGAAATAACTAAGATCAAATATTAAAAGAACGCTTATAATACTTTTTCAATTGTGCTTTCTTTTCCTAAGAATTAAATTTGTAATTAATTTGGTTAAGAATACCAAAAATTTATAAAATTTTCAGTAAGCCTATCATAAAAAAAACATTATGATATTTATTTCGTTTTACATAAATTTTGCTTTACATTTTTTGTGTGTTGATTAAAATTATAAAAAAATGTATTTTCTTAACATATATTTTAATTATATAAGTTTAAATGTGTTATCATATTAATGTCTCTAATAAATTCATTAAAAATAAAAATATCTTGTTTTAGAATATTCAAGAGTACCATTGAAATGACATTATATCATACTTGAAATTGTAAGCTAATGAAATATTAATATAATTAATTTAAATAATGAATTTGATAACACTTTGTGCAATATTGTAAAATTATTTTAACCATGTGATAAAGAATGTACTATAAACCTCTTTTTAGCGACAATTATCATTATTCAATTATGAATGCCGCATCATCATGATGCAGCATATTTTGATATAAATAGCAGTTAACAGTTGTTATCGACTTTTTGGAAATAATAGAAAAATAGCATTAATGTAACAAAGTTATTCGGTTTTAGAAAATTCTTCACTGGCAGTAAAAGTGATAGTTATTCGAGCAATAAATAAGACTCGAGGCCAACCTAATAATATGAATTCATTTTGTCATGAAAGAAACATGAGGAAGAAAGTGAGTGATGTATCATAATGAAATATATCGACGGATTAACTTTCCGCTCTTCAAGTTTAAACATTGCAATTGCTTTAAAAATATTTCTCTAGGGCGGTGGTATACAGTGGATGTGACTCACTTTATATATATATATATATATATTATATATATATATATATATATATATATATATATATATATATATATATATATATATATATATATATATATATATATATATATATTGCTGTCCGTCTAACGCACATCCCTGATTTGGTTTGGCTTGTTTTCCTTTCAACGTCCATTGTTTGCACGTGATTGCTAATTAGACGAGGAACTACAGTTATCCAAACCACTTCAAACCTCCATACCCAAGGTGGCTTTCGAACCCACGAACTGTTGAACTTAAGGCAAGAGCACTAACCATTCGTCTTCTAGCTCGGTTAAACTATAGAATCAGCTTTATAATCTGTAAGTCCAATATAATCATTTTAATATTTATAGAACTTTTAGATAATCTTTAAATACAACATATTTAAATTTTTTTTAAATATTTGGAAACACATAGTTTTTATTTCAGATTATTAAGGTAATCATTTAAAAGGATTTCTGTACTTTAAAATTTTGTAAAGCAATTTTAAAAATAATGCATGGAGAGGAGAGGTATTTCTGGTAGAGCTGTTTTATTTACAATGCAAATATTTTTCATTAAAACATTAGTTTCATTGAAACTGATTTATCCTTAATGTATTTTATTAAGTATAAATCAGTTTCTCTACTCTCTATCAGTTAGTCATCCAGTCTGTCAGTTAGTCAAGGTTAAATTAGAGTCTCTCTACTGTCTTCAGTTAGTCTATTATTTGCATAGACATTTTTTCTCCATTTTAAAAGCGTTCCCCATATTACACACTTCCGTGTTTTAAAAGAAAATCTTATTTAAATTAATAACATATATTAATTCGAAAATATATTTAATATATCATAAAAATTGATATCAATAATTTATTTCTCTCTGGTTTTCAACAACTTGTAGATTTTGTTTCCAAATATGCTCGGGATAAGTATAAAAAATCATTACACCATATTTAACTGCAGTTTATGATTGGATTATATCTCTAATGAAAAACAATCGCTGCAGAGCAAAAAAGGGAGGTAAATTTAATGTTATACCGATATTCACATTTTGTCCTACTCCATTTCTGAAAAATTTAACAATAAAGAGAAGAAAGAATCATATAATATATATGTAGCGAAAAACAAATGACATACACACACATTCACAGCACACACACATGTATGAATATGCGTACATAAATACTATATTTGAACTGATTTCTAAACAGTTAATAATGTTAAAATATCAAATTTAGGGGAAAAATAATTTTAAATAATTTTCATTTTGTGCAATGAATAATATTTAAAATGATATTTCAAATTACATATGATGTATAAACTTATTTTGTATTCTTTATTATGTCTAATGTTTCATTTTCATTAATTAGTAAAATATAAAAATACTTGTACTTCGCAGCTTTTACAACAAAATAAAAATTGCTTTAATTAAAAATCTATCTTTGTTTTAGTTTCAACGAAAATGTGTCTATATATAAATAGAAATCTATAAGACATTATCCTTCATGAGAAATTTTCAATATTCATTCTCAATTACATTTAAAAACCCATTAAACATTCTCAATTACATTCAATAAACATGTGATTAAGGTTATTTTTTATTTCAATTTTATTTAAAATATTAATAAAACTCACAACCAAATATTTTTAAAATGTGCTGAAATGCAATGAATTTCATATACTATGTAAAAGTTTTTATTATTTTAAATATAAAAAAGAGTTATGAGTTTTAAAAAAATATGATTATTATAATTTGAAATCACTTACAGCAACAATTAATAAATATCGTTTCTAAATTTACACTAAGGCCCTAATTTTTATCGAAATAAACAATGTAATTCATGATTTACCGAAATTATAATTTTATGTTATTCATTTACTATTTCTTCGAAATGGATTTGTCATCACTCTTCAGATTCAGAAATTTAGGGCACTTCCTCCAGTACAATGGTTTGAGTTTCCACTGGAAGAAAAAATGAGCCGGAGAAAAGAGCTTTCTTTGAAACATGAATGGAAGAAACTTAAAATCATTATCTTGGGTACAATGCCTCCTTCAAAAAAAAAAAAAAAAAAAAAAAATTTGGAACATTTAATAAAAGAAAAAAGTTGTAAAATATGTCGTATGGAAAATTACTTTGCTTGCATTATAGAGAATGAAATAATTGAAGTAAAAAATAGTTTATACCTTTCTGGATTCTAGTTATAAAAACATAATAGAATTTAATGATCTCAACAACGAACAATTTAACTTGTTTACTAAATTAATTATACTGGCTATTGATAAGAACTGCTATAAATAAAAAATATAAAATTTTATCATAGTAAAAGAATTCAAAGAATAAATTGATAAATATGGTAAACTACATCACACACAATTTGTTGCTTTCTAAATTATTATCAAATTATTATGAGTATAAGAAAAATTTACAATTATTACATTTACTGAAATCATTAAAGTATGAAAAATTATGAAATACTCCTATTTATAATTCATTAAGAATCATATATATATTATAGTAAAAGAATTCAAAGAAGTTGTTATTATATAGAAATTTTTTCAATATACAACCTTTAAGGAAATTCAGAATATAAGCTTAAAATAAATTCAGAAATTACAATTTATATTGTAATGCTTTTTCACTTTTAAAAATTTTGAAGTTATTTTCTATGTTGTAAAAATCAAAAATATGTTAATTCACTATAATACAAAGTTTAACTCTTTTGTTGTTAATATTATTGAACTAAAAAGAATAAAGCTAGTTTTAATAGTTAGTGAAGAAATATATTTAATATTAGAATTGCCTGTGACATTTTTTCCGCTGCCTGATTACAATGATTCATTAGCGATTAGTGAAGTTTTTATAACTTAAAATATATAATTTATAACAATAAGCAATTAGTGATTTTTATAATTTAATTTAATGCTATTCTCGCGAAATATTCTCAGAGGGATTATTTTTTTTGTATTTTTTATTATAAAATGTAGACATATATTCCTATACTGATAATAGTTCTTTTCATACATAATTAACTTAATATCTTTATTAATTATAAAGGAAATTTTGTAAAATTCATAAAATTTGTTATTAATATCGAAGGAAAATTAAGTTTAAAAATATGTAAACATGCACAAGGCATATTACCCATTCAAAAGTCAAATATTACATGAAAAATGGAATAAACAAGATATGTTTTACTTGTACACACATTAGATACCTTCATGAAGAAATGTTAATCTTATTATTATTTCCATACCCAAAATAGAAGCATAGAAACTTATTCCAAATAATTTTTAAAACTTGTAAAAAACTTTTTGAAAATCAGGCAGCAGGAAAACAGTGGTTTAAAAATTTTTATCACAGCAAACGATAAATTATTAACAATGAATATTAAATTACACATAAAATTAAACATCGTATTATAAAACATTAAATTTTTTAAGCATTCTCTGAAACATTTTACTTTTATATTCAATGAAAACACCTCAAATATTTAACGAGATTTTGAGATGCGTTGGGGTCAGAAAAATGAAATCTAATATTTGTCTCGATAGAGTTAGTTTACTCCTAACATACTGTAGATGATTAGAAATTCTGTATAGTTGTTATAGTAAAGTTTTGAATAAAAAAGGGCTGAGAAAAAATTATGTAGAGGATAACATTTTATGGAATTTAATGTTATACTTTGTTTGAAATCAAAGAGTTTACAAGAATTCATTTAAGTATGACATTATAACCTGGGACCTGAGCAGCTACCAGGCGCGTCGGTATGTGGTGGATCACCGAACGTCCTGTAGGAATGACAGGATAGCCTTGAATATAGAATCAGAGGCCGTGAACCAGCTCCCGTAAACCCTGGTGTTATGCGATCCGTGCCTAGGGCTAATTGGAACTGCGGTATTGGTGTCTTAACGGAGCCTCTAGTTGCCTGGCAAACTTCTAGAGTAATTTGCCTTGCCCAGTATCTCAGGCAATGCTGGGTGGACTTATATTACCAGAGCTTATAAATTGTTATCTTGTGGCTGAAAATACACAAGAAATAACAAACCTTTCTGCATCTGCAAGTGATGCCTCTGAAGTAGACCTTGCTGAAAAAGACAAGGGAACTCAAAGGCAATCTTGTAAAGGGGCAGTAATTAATCCTTCACTTGAGGTAGAAATGACCTATAAACCATCTTCTGGTGAAAGTCAGGAAGCTATCCCTAGTATGACTGACTCTCTGACCAGATGGGACTGTTTCAGCAAGACCCTATCTGCTGGAAATGTCATACGCAAGAGGAAACGGCAGAGCATATCATTTATGAATCCGAGGCTCTTGCCCTCCCTAGATTAACCTCTTTAGGCATCATCCATACTAGAGAGTTACACCTAGACTCTATTAAAGGGTTATCGTACTTTATTAATAAAGGGGGGACCCGAGCAACTGGAACTAGGAAACATTGGGTTTGGAGTTAATGGTACAAAATGCTGATAAAAGCAGAGGTGCCCAATGACATACAAACCCAATTCTAAGAAGAAGAAGAAGAAGATGACATTATAATAAATATTTTGGTTGACCTTTGTATTTATAGCTGTGACTTTATACTGGTTGTTATCAAAACGATGGAAACAACTTAGATTTATGAAGAATCTATTAATAGTATGATGTGGGACCACCACTTGTACGTAATCCTACTTGAATTTGACAAAACACCAATTCCTACATGTGCTGAGTAGTGTTTAGAAAATTGCCACCCCATTCATCATAGAGAAATTGTGAAAGGTCCTGTGAGATACCGGTGGAAGTTATCAATTTTGTATTGAACACTCTAAAATGGGCCATAGAGATTAAATTATTTTGAGCTCGAATGAATGTGAGAACCAAGGCAAATGCTTAACTTCGTCATTGTTTTTATGAAATTATGATTAGATAAGTTATGCTGCAAGGACTGGTTCATTATAATCCTGTAGAATTCCATTAAATGCAGTGAACAAAGGGAGCGTTATAGTATTGACCAGGTCAGATAAAATGTATCTATACATCTCCCAGTTACATTGCCTTCCATAATACGATTGATTCAGTAGAAATCCAGGACAAATCTGCTCATATACTGATAGATCAAATACAAGGTAATTAGAAGGAGACAACCACGATCATATGCTTGTGCATGTGTTTTCTGAACATGCATTTGTACTGTTATAGTAGAAAGCTGAATGACTAATTCATCTATATTACTATCTTCTACATATTAACCGAACAAGTTCTCAAAGCGTTACAACACTGCAGATGGCGTTTTCTTTAAATACCTGTGACATGCGGCTTGCGAGTTTCTGCTCGGTCAATGAAGTTGTTTTTAAACTATAACAATTGACATTTGCGAAATCAGATATTAAATGAAGCCTGTGGTTGATTTATCTGCTGTTGTTAACTTTTCAGATGTTACAATCCATTTCATAATTTGTCAATCTCTTTTACTGAGCTTATTTTTTCGTCCATGTTTTGCTTTGAAGAGTTTTCTTGTAATGTTAGGTATATTTTATCGTATTTTTTGAAACCATATCTCTAGAAACGCCTGATAATTGGGATTTTTAGTCACACTTATTTGAACTAAAAGAGATCCCTATTATATATATATATATATATATATATATATATATATATATATATATATATATATATATATATATATATATATATATATATATATATATATATATATATATATATATATATATATATATATATATATATATATATATATATATATATATATATATATATATATATATATATATATATATATATATGTAATACATATGGATTGCGTATATTCGTAATGCGCAATCAAGAATTACATTACATTTCCAATCAATTGTGTGAACATAAAATTTTTAAATTTAAAATGCACAACTTTTTGAAAATCAGGCAGCAGGAAAACAGTGCTTTAAAAATTTTTAGTCGCATAAATGTAGTTAAATAAAAATAAAATAAATAGAATCAGTTATTCAATGATCATTTAAATGTTTAACCATCGTTATTAATCATAAAAGCTTATAAATTTTATAAGAAGAATCGTCATTAGCTGTTTTGTATCAAGAGATGAAGTATCTATATGATGATACTTAAAATATTCATCATGGTTAAGATTTTTATGCAACTAATATGTTCTGAGTTAAACAGTGGATAATTTCCTTAAACTTTCTTTAGAAGAGGTTTAATTAGCTATAGTGAAACTTAAGTGAAATAAATCGCCAGGGCATGACTCTATACCAGCTGATTTTTAAAGAAGGGATGTCATGTACTGAACGAGATCATACTTGAAATTATTTTGACAGTTTGAGAAGACGACTTCCTACCAACGGATTGGACTCGTGGTACACTGTGTCTTATTCATCAAATAGGTAACCCAACAAACTATTCTAATTATCTTGGGATACGTTTAGTGAATATCTCTTAAAAGATCTTCTTAAACATTTTATTTGGAAGTCGTTTACCTCTGGTTGAAAGCTTTGTTGATGTATATTATAGTAAATTTAGGAGAGTAAAATCCACATGTGAAAAAAATTTTAACCTGCGCCAAATCATTTAAAAGTCAAGAAAGTTTGGAATTTACTTCCATTATCTTTTCATAGACTTTATAACTGCATACAACAGCATTAACCGACAAATGCTTTTGAAGGTTTTTGGGTAATCTAGGAATCCTAGAAGAACTGGTAAGGCTCATAAAACTAAATTTATGTCCATCTTTCTCTTGTGTTAAATTACCCGGAAACAAGCCATATTATTTTGATGTTAAAAAGACGTACCTTAACCCTAGAGTGGGCAATTTGGGATTCTGGTAATAATACCAGAGGAACCCTTTTCATTAAGTCAGCCCAATTCCTTGCATAAGTTAATGGCATTGTCATTATTGTAAGAACTAAGAAGGCTTTGACGATTGCATGTACTGACATTGAAAGATTTGCAATAAACATACACTTACATGTTAACAAAAGCAAAACACTGCAAGAAAACAAAAAAGCCTAAATTTCTTGGAAACTAAAAATCATAAATTTGAACATGTAGATGGCTTCAATTATCTCGGCTCAAATGTAAACTGCCAAAGCAATATTGGTACGAAGTTAAGGCAACACGCTGTTGATGCTAATCACTGCCTTAAAGGAATGAGAAATTTTTTGCTTTCCAAATTGGTTAAAAGAAAAACAAAGATAGTGCTTTATGAAATCATTAAAAAGAAATTGCTTATTTACTGCTCAAAAACTTGGGCCCTGACAAAATCCAATGAAAATCGACTGGATATTTTTTAAAGAAAGGTTTTGAGGAAAATTGTGGGTGCAGTGAGCAGAAATTGTACTTGGAGACACAAATTCAACAGCAGACTTATAACATGTATATTGAGGCATATATCATCAACTACATAAATTTCAACCGAATAAAATTTTCCGCACAACTCGGCAGAATGAATCCTGACTCCTTAACATCAATAAATTTTCACTTAAAACCTATCGGCACGATGCTAAGAGGGAGACGAAATTTAGATGGATCGACTGTATTGACGAGAATTTTAGAATTATAGTTTAAAAAAAACTGGAGGTCCATTTCCAAAACAATTCAGTGGAACTCTTGATAAAAAGAAGATATGCCTCCATGATAAATCAGAGTGTATTGCTTGACTCTGCTAGTAAGCCATGGGCGTCGCTGATTAAGAATTCACAGTTCATCCCTGATTTCCCTGTTCATCCTGCTTGCCTGCATATTTCCATAGGTTTGGACTTTATGACTCTCTCTTATGTACTCTGTGAAGACAACATCAAGTTTTTATGCTACTTATTTCGACTCGTGCTCTGCACTTGTATTTTTAAGATGTAGAGTTCAAAAAATTGGAAGGCTAAATAAATAATGGCGTAATAGCCAAATTTCTGGGCATTAGTAATAAATAAATATATTTCAAAAGCAAGATCAGTTAGAGAGTAGTTCTCATTACTGAAAAGTGGTTTGTTCGAATCCCTACCTAATCGAAGATCGTTTTCACTAAAGATTGCTGAGACTCATCAAATAAGTCATCCAAAAAATGTTTCCTCCAAATGAAAAGATCATCAAAGAAACAGTTGAAACATTGGGAGATCGTCTGCTTATATCTTCTGTTTCTATATTACAAGGGCTCCCTCTGGGCAGCATTCAACAAACTGAAAGAGCTCTTTCTAAGTGCAAGGAAGTATGCTGGTGCAACAACAACAGGCAGTAAATGGTAAACACGTACAATACAAATGATAATATAGTTATGTGATTGTAAAAAATGAAAGAAAATTCCTTAATTATTGAAAAACATGAGGTCAATAAATATATGTACGACATTAATAATGTATATATATATATGTATAAACAATAAATATATGTATGTCATGTTACTTATAATTAATATTGAAATAATTTAGGAATTTTCAATTAACTAAAGATTGTTAAATAACGTTCATTTAAAAAAACGAATGCAATCTTCATAGTTTGAAATAAACATAAGCCATTATGATTTTTAAAAATTGTAATTATCCTAATTGTTAAAATATTCTTATAATTAAATTTTTTAAATAAATTATTTTTTATTCGTAAATAATTATAGTTAATATTTTTAATTTGAATTTTTTTCCATTCTCATAATGATAAAACAAACTTTATGCATGTCACATCATTAAATCTGCATAACAATGAAGGTAGAAAATGAAATATTTAGACAAAGTTAAATGCGTTGATGAATAAATTCTAATGAATAGTGTCTTATTATATGCTATTAAGTATTTGAGAGAACGAAATTTATTTTAGTTCGTATGATATATACTGATAGTTTCGCAACTACCACTAGCAGAAATGGTTTTGATATTCCTAAACGAGGAGGTACCATACTCAAAATCAAGATTATTGTAGTTTAGATACATATTCAAAAAGTGAGACTTAAAATTTTTTTCTGATGTGAATATTTGTATGTTGATAATTACCAGACTCTTTGCAAGATAAGTGTAATAGTTGGAGTACAGAATAAGAATTCTGGTATTAACTGAATTTGTAGCATTTTTCAAATTTGGATCATATATTTTAGTTGTGCATATAAAATACTAATGTTAATAGTCATTTTATGTGTTTCAGATAATGTGCGAATATAAGAATTAAAACTCTTATGGAAATTAAGATACAATTTTTTAATAAATCAATGTGCAGTTAAAATATAATATTAGTAAACATGGAAAAAATATCGATATTCTATCATGATCATTGAAAATATTTTATAATTTGAAATATTCATAATTAAGTAAAAAAATACTAAAATTATATTTTTTGCTATCATATATATTAAACAATTTTGTGTACATTGACAAATATATAATTTTGTGCGAATGAATTTGTGAAATTTCAATGTATCTTTTACTAGCTTAATTTATTTAATATTGCCAATTATTGTTTGATATTAAATAATAAACTCCATTCTTATTGATTTTTTAATAAAATGATTTCGCTATTAAAAACATTGTATCAACTAATTAAAATTACAAATTATTTATTAATATGGTGATTAACAATTTCCTATCATTTCTAATTTCACAAATGGAATAGTCAAAATCAATATGCATCTTTTATAACACAGATAGTTTTATTCACTAAATAAAAGAATTTTTATGACATAGGTTATTGTAATAAATTGGTTTATCTTAATTTAAAATAAATAAATTTATTATTTATGTATATGTTATTGATGGTTGTTCAATAAATGTGTCGTTTTGTTTGCGAAATGAATTATGCTGAACTTTAGCTTAAATGCGTAAGATTATTGGAGCTGTAAACGTCAGGTCATAACGGTAGATTAACACTTCCGAACAAGACAATGAAACGCTTGCAGCAATTATATTGTGCTTATTATACGGTAAATCAAACAGTGCATTTACCATTTCGACAATCCATTATCCTACGGCTTTTCTGATATAGTCCTATTCACTATACATATGACAATATCTAGTTAAATTCAGAAAACAGTTCACAAAGTTCCGTGTTTATTCTTACGTATATATGTTAGTACATTGATTTTGAAGGATTATCACAGGTTAAATAATTTGATATTTTTTTCAAAATTTGATATTTTAATATTAAATGAAAATGATTTTACTATTATTATTATTGTGCTGAAAAAAAAGCTTAAATATATTCTCTTTTAAGCACTGTTATTCGAAAAATATAATACAGATTTAGGAATAGTTACGTACAATTTGTAAACTTTTAAGACTTTTACATGAATTAATTACATATCTTTTATGCTAATCTATATTTTGTTGGCATTTTGCTTAAGCTAGTAGTTTTGCTCATAGGTTTTTACTCCTGTTTCCTGGATCCATGAATTCGATAGAAAATATGATTCAAATTCTGCTTAAAATTAACATTAAAATGAACTTATTATTAAAATAAAATTAATATAAAAATAAATGAATAATATTGATGTGTTTTTTAAATTTTGTTTTGGAAACTAAATATTTCATTGTTTTATTTTAATGAATTTATTTCTATAAATATTACTATATAAATATAGTTATTTCATATATACTTAATTTCAAACATATATTATGTAAAATGTGTTTATCATTTACAATATATTATTTAAATGATAAAATATGTTTTGTTAGTCTTTGAATAAAATGTAATGAAAATCTTGAGAAATATTTCTAATTTTGTAAAAGACTTGAGGGTATATTTTCATCAAAGTTTTTAATTAAAATGATTATGTTCTATTTGTAATTTCTTAAATTTTTGGCTTAACTATGTTAATTATTTAATTTTAGTAAGTTAATGTACTTCATATAAAAATAAGAAAATAATAAATATTTTACTTTTACTATTGTTAAAGCATTTTCCCACATTTCTATTTATTTATTTTACAGAATAAAGTTATTTCAAATCATTAGTCTCTTAAATCAAATGCATAATTCTAAACAGTAAATTTATATGTTTCAGGTTTAACAATGATAGAGAGACTATAAATAATAAAATGTAAAATTATATAAACATATATAAACAAGAAATAAAATTAGAGGCGACCAAAAACAATTAATTACAATGACTGATGCATTTTTCTACTCATAGTATGATAGAGAACAATATTGTGTTTCCAAGTAAATAAGTTCTCATTATCTTGTATTAAAATATATTAGTCTGAAACATAGGTTCCCAAAGTGGCCCAGGTGGACCCCTAGGGGTCCATAGGAGATCACACGGGGGTCCACGTAGAAACAGGGGTTCACAAGTTGTAAGTTGGGGTCCACGAAAAATTTTCTGGTTTTCATATTAAAGAACAAAAATTGTGTCTTGTGTTTACCTATCAACAGCCAGGTAGCATCATTCACTAGGTATGTACTCAAAAATAATTGAGACTCAGTTCAAACACAGAATTGAATAGAATACTAGATAATAGTACTTGGTAAATCGAAATTAATGAAGCAAAATATTAGTGGGCGCGAATTCTCCCTTTTTCCGCACTTGTCATAGATAGAATGTCTTGACGAGGATACTCAGACTTATGCTCAACATTTAAACACTAAGCATGATGACTTCAAAAATAGATTTAAAGATATTCTAACGATGAAAATACCACCATGGATCCTAACCCATTTGATGAAATGGGAGGGGTAAATGTGGTATTACAAGAGGAGCTACTAGAATTCAGCACCAACGAGGAACTGAAGGTGAAATTCAAAAAAGGCTATTAAACATTTTGGCTACTGGCAGAAATCCCCAAAAAAACATCATGGACTGTGGGAAATTACCAGAAAATTTATGATAGCGTTTTCCTCGTCATATCTTGTCGAAAGAATTTTTAGTGCTGTTACCAACCTGTTAACAAAAAAGGAGCAGATTGAACATCACAGAACAGGGAGATTTGAGATAACTTCTTGCAAAGCTGAAGCCAAATATTGATAATTTGCTATCACTTCATCAAGTACATCCGTCTCATTAAAAGTATGACTACTTTTTATTGTTGATTTTTTGTCAATTGTTGATTATTTGTAATAAAGAATGTTTATAATTTGTATATTATTATTTTAATTAAACGGACACAAAAGAAAATGTGCAAGTTTTTTTTCTTCTTAACACCCCCAATTTAGGGTGATATTTGTTAGGAGTTTTGGGAATACAGTAGAAATGTAGCAGCAGGAGGTCTATATAAAATAGTAAAACTTTGAAAGTGGTCCACAAGAAAAAAAAGGTTTGGAACCCATGGTCTAAAAGATACAGTTGCTGTAAAATTTTCAATCACTTCACTTTACGCGTATATTTATTTTAAATAAATTTCAAAACGGTGATTTATATTAAACATTAAGCTACAAAATTTTTTTTATAAAAATTGATTCGCATTTTAGTACAATATAGCATACTAATAAAAGAGAATTGTCAAAATGATATTTACTCTAAAAAAAAGAATGCATTCTAGTTTAATTCCACATTTTTTTCATGATATTTAATTTTCTTAAGCCATTTTCCATTTTCCCATCCACAATCCATTTTCAAATTATTTTATATGAATTACATTATATATGTATCTATATCTATCATGATAGATAGATAGAAAACAAAAAGAATACATGTATTAAAATTTGACAATTTTTAGATATTTTAGATCAGTGTTATGCTTACATGTTTAAAACTTCCGATATATTAAGAGTTTTTATTTCTTTAGTTGAATTTGAATGGGCGGGAGCTAATCCAATTTATTTACGCAAATATAAAGCTTTAAGTTTCTAATACCCTTTCCTTTCATACTTAATATTTGGATGATAATTTTAGACTGTCTGTAAATGTCTTTGTCTGTATAAGTCTCTAAAATGAATGAAAGCTCATTCATTAGAGCTATGAAACTTCGCATGATGACGTCATTTAATGAATTACACATGTACTTAAAAAACCAGCAGAGATAAAATATTTGGAGATTTATGATACATTTAACTTATATTGGTAATAACAAACAAAAGTATGTTGGCATTCATGGAAATTAATATATGACATAGGACACATGAGCATTCATCGTGAAAATAATTTTAAATATGCTTTTGAAATGCTTTCAAAGCATGTTGAACAGTTTTACAATGAAATTATGAATCTTTTTGTCTGGACTAGATGAGACAGTATATTTCTCATTAAAGCAGGTTGCTTACTAGAAAGGTATAACGAACATGTTTTAAAAATCCAGCATCAATCCCTTTATTCTATTACTAGGATATTTTTTTTTCTGTTCACCACATATATAATAATATCAAAACATATTCTACAGAGGATTTTGCAAGTGTAAGATGTGGTCAAGACATATGTATAAGAAGCTGACTCTGACATTTCAGAACAGGCAGTAATTTTTGAATAGACTGATCTTGATCTATTTCAACCTAAGCAAATATTCTTCTTCTTCTTCTACAGGTTGGGTTTGTATGTCATTGGCACCTCTGCTTTAATCAGCATTTTGTACCACTAACTCCAATCCAAATATTAATTTCAACAAGTTTACTATAAAGACACACATTTTTTCATTACTATTTTGATGCATCCTTTCATATTTTTCATGTATGTGTGAATAACAAGAAATAATGAAAACTAAACACCTCAGAAAATGGATCCATGATACTTGTATTATGTTTCAGGGTGTTGTGTCTTTTGCCTATAAATGCATGGAAAATATTGGATCTGAATACTTATTTTATCAATATACGCTAAGCATTCTTCTGCTAACATTTATTTATCAAGAAACTAACATTTATTTATCAACAAATCAAAATGGGTGACATTTAAATAAATTCCGGATTTACTTGTAAGAAATACAGCATTTATTTTTATTTACTTTAATGCTAGAAGGTACATGCTTTATTACTTTAATGCTAGCTGATAGAATGCCATTTTGTAACTAATAGCCCGGGTAGAGTTAATGGTATCAATATTCCTAAGTAGGAATTACAGGTAAAATCATATTTTCCGATAAAATCACAATTCTTATAATACTATTTCTTGAGAATAATTTCTTTCTTGATGTTATTTTATTATTGTTATTATTGTTATTATTTTATTATTGTGTTATTTTATTATTGCATGATTTATGACTGGGTCTGTTTGGGGTATATGTGCCTAAAATATCAATAAAGTCAAACTTTAACTGAATTTATTCATAAATTGTTATATATAATATGAAAAGTATATTTCAGAGGGTTAAAAGTATTTTAATAAACTTCTCCAATGAAGAAAATTAGATTAATTTTTCAATTTTATTAGTGTTATAATTCAATAGATACATACACACATACACACACACACACACACACATATATATATATATATATATATTAATATAAAGAAAAGACATATATAAATATAAAGTAATAAATACAATACTGAAAATATAATGTTGGAAATACAATGCATAATAGGACATCTAGCCAGCGCAAAAGCAGCTAATAATTGGTAATATTAAAGAAAGATTTGCCTATATAAATAAGATAAAACATGAAGAAATGTGAAATCAGAAATATAAAATTGGAAAGATACTAAAGTATATGAAGCAAAAGACAAGAAGGCATAGGGACCACGTCTTCATCAAGAGGGAGATGGCCAGCTATGCAAAAATGAACACTCTTTTCTGGCATGCTCGAAGGACAAATGTCTAAGAATCTTCGAGCAATTCCCCCGAAGAGTGTTCGTGTTAAAAGAACTTAGTTAAAAATTAGACCAAATATATATGTAGAAAAGATAAATATGTATACAGATAAATAAAAATACTCACTATAGATGAAAATACTCACAATAGATAAACAAAAGTACAATAGAAAAATACATACAGTAAAAAATACATACAGTAGAAAATACAAAATACAAGTGCCAGTAAATATTCATGTTAATAAGTTAAATTCTTGGAACTCCAATATTTCTTTAAAAATATACAGAAACATTATAATTAATGAGCTTAATCGCATTTATACAATCTGTAACAATTATGAATATACTAAAAATCAAATTAAACGCCTAATAGCTCACCTAAAAAATAACAATATTCCAATTAATTTTATTCTAAAATATGTAGGAAGTAGGGAATCGCTTGTAAGATTGAAGTAATGCGTAGTTTTTATAACTACAGAAGGGCCACCTAAGCATTGAAGTTCTTACAAGAATCCTGAAAACACCTATATATATACACTTTATTTTATACATAACTTAAATTTAAATCCCCTTTAATACACTTTAACTTTCTAAACCACTTTAACTTTTTGAATTTAATTACTTCTGGCAATATTTCTTCATTCTAATTTCAAATTTACTTTTGGCAACTTCCTACTATTCTCATATATAAATTCAATCTGATTTACTGGCACTTGTATTTTGTATTTTCTACTGTATGTATTTTTTACTGTATGTATTTTTCTACTGTACTTTTGTTTATCTATTGTGAGTATTTTCATCTATAGTGAGTATTTTTATTTATCTGTATATATATTTATCTTTTCTACATATATATTTGGTCTAATTTTTAACTAAGTTCTTTTAACACGAACACTCTTCGGGGGAATTGCTCGAAGATTCTTAGACATTTGTCCTTCGAGCATGTCAGAAAAGAGTGTTCATTTTTGCATAGCTGGCCATCTCCCTCCTGATGAAGACGTGGTCCCTATGCCTTCTTGTCTTTTGCTTCATATACTTTAGTATCTTTCCAATTTTATATTTCTGATTTCACTTTTCTTCATGTTTTATCTTATCATATATATATATATATATATATATATATATATATATATATATATATATATATATATATATATATATATATATATATATATATATATATATATATATACACTACTAGCTATTAAAATTGCTACACCAGGAAAGCGGCTCATCACACACGTGAAATTTGCATTAAAGGTAGAACTTGCTGTGAAATGCAAATGATTAGATTTTCAGCGCATTCATACAAAGCAGGCAACAGTAGCGATATCTACAATGTGCATAAAACCAGAAGTTTGACAGCAGTTTTCTCATACTCAATTTCCTTTTCAACGTTGTTTTCGGCAAAGAAAGCTGTTGTAATGCCCCGTGTAAGAAGAAGAAATGCCTATCAGCACGTGTATGACTTTGATCGAGGAAAGATTATAGCCTACCTGGATTGCGGTTTATCGTACCGCAATATTGCTGCTCGCGTCGGTCGAGACCCCATGACTGTTAGCAGAATATAGAATCGATGGGTTCAGGACAATCATACGGAACGTCATGCAGGATGTCAGCGACCCCCATCACTAACAGCAGAGAAGACAGACATCTTATCCACAAGGTCACAAGGGATCGTACAGCCACGTCACGAAACCTGACTCGAGAAATGGAGTCATTTGAAAGGCAACAAGTTTCTGCTCGAACCTTGACATCAAAGGTGCGTTTGACTCTGCTCCCCATGGTTCTATAAGACTAGCCTTAGAACAGAAAAATTGCCCTGCTAGAACTAAGCTCCTGCTAAATAGCAACCTAGACAACAGACTGGTAGCTATAAATACCAGCCAAGGTCTGGTCTTCCATCCCCAACAAATTGGCTGCCCACAAGGCTCCTGCAGTGGTCCCATCATGTGGAATCTACTGGCAGATGAACCCCTACAAATGGACTGGTCATCAGTTGGGAAATCTACCGATCCCAAATCCAGTGTCATATTGCAGGCGTTTGCTGACGATTTTACTTTTGTAATTGCTGCAAGCAGTGAAAGAAAATTGGGTTTCATTGCAACGGAAGCACTGACAATCTTCCATCAGTGGGCCAGCAAACATCAGCTGAGAATTTCAGTAGATAAATCCACATATCTATTACTAACCAAACTACAGTGTGGCCCTCAGATATACTTTAACAATCTGAAGATCAAGAGGTCACAAGCTATCAAACTCTTAGGTGTCATCATAGATGAGAAGCTCAACTGGTCAAAACACATTAAATCCCAGGGAGCAAAAGCCTCCAGAATTTACCAACAACTGCTCAGGCTGGCCGGCACTAGTTGGGGCTTCTCACAAAAGCAGAGGATTATACTCTACAAGACTATTGCCGAGAGGATTATCGCTCATGGGTCCCTTGTCTGGGGGCGTGACCTTCGAGTCAAGAATCAGTTACTCTTGGATAAAATCCAAAGGCAGTTTCTTTTAAATATTACTGGGGCTTTCAGAACTACAGCTACCTCGGCACTCCAAGTTATAACAGGCATCCTGCCCCTGCATGTGCAAATTGGCAAGGAGGCCCAGCTAAAGTATTTGTTCGACTCCAGTGGAGACCTTAATATCGAGGACAAAATAGCCAAGCTGTCCATCCATCCTGGAAAATTTAACGTTGACACCAAGATCAAGTTAAATATGGAAGACCACCCAAATCTCAATGATGGAACGTACCACATCTTCACAGATGGCTCCAAAATGGAAGACAGAGTGGGAGCTGCATTTGTGGTAATCCAAAATGGAATTATCAAGCACACAGAGAAATTTCCCATTTGTAACAACAACACGGTCTTCCAAGCGGAGCTATATGCGGTACAGCAAGCGGTAAACTGGGCAATCCAGTGGAGCCAGGCATGTACCATCTGGTCTGACAGCCGATCAGGGATCATGGCAATCGGCAACCCTTCCACCACCAGCCCACTTGCAAGATCAATTCAGAACAACCTTAATTCAACCAACACTATAAAGCTGTCCTGGATTAAGGCCCATGTGGGTCTTGAGGGCAACGAAATTGCAGACAGCTTGGCCAAAGAAGCTACCTCTGTTGAGGGCCCGTACGTGTCACTACCAACCCCGCGCTCATTTTATAGAAGAATCACTACAGAGGAGGCTTATGAAACATGGCAGACCAGTTGGGACCAGGCAACAACAGGAAGACCAGTTTACGAAGTTTTGCCAAAGGTCAAACAAATGCATCAATGCTGGCCTAGACAGGTCACCTTATTTGTCACCGGGCATGGGCCCTTTCCATCCTACTTATTCAGAATTGGCGTTCTCCCGAGTGATTACTGTGCCTGTGGAGATGTTGGTACCCCAACACATTATGCAACCACATGTCCGATAACCAGCTCGTGGCACTTCACTAAGCCGAGCACCCATCTAATCAAGGAATGGACAAAAAATCTGGTAACTAACAGCTATGCTAGGTCCAAGCTAATAGCACTAGTAAACTTTCTTATAGACCACAGAGACCTGTACATTCCAAGCTACAATGAAGATGAAGGGGAGGACTAAATTGATCCGGAACCATAGATGTGCAACTGCTCCCAGCATCTGTAGCTACTATGCTATACACTATTCTCTTTTCCCTCCATAAACTACTTAACTAAGTTACACCAATTATTTAGGAAATTAGGGTCAGCCTACTCTCTAAATTTTCCTGTTATAATTGAATTTGTTTCATTTTCCAAATCGTATGCATTGCCATAATTATCAGGAACTGCGCTTAAATAGTTTTAAGACCTCTCTGGGGATGCTTTGAGAGCTTACCGCCGAGTTCTTCGGCGTGTTTGTTTCTCTTTGCGTCTCGTCTTCACGATTACGTAACGTTCGTTCTATCGCAGACATAGACGACGGCTGTCCGATCACAGGCGGTCCGGATAAGTTACTTCTGGTCCCGCCGAAACTTCCCAGACTTTCTCAGCATATCTGCGAGCAGCTCGGCCGTCGTGTCGTTGCTGCGCTATGCAGAACCGTGATCAATGAATATTGTGGGTTTTCTGCCACTGTGCCCAACGCACTGATATCGCTCGATGACGGAGCACGCTCGCCCCGCGGCGCAGATGCCGACGGGGATGTAGTGAGTCTAGAACGGACTAGCGAAAGCAATGTAACGGAGAGTTCCGGAGGAAATTGAACGAGGACCCCGCCGTTGTTGCGGGTGTCCGCGGCCGCCAAACTCGCGGCCGCATCTTCTCCCGGATTCGAAGTTGCGGCTTCGAACGTTGAATAACGTTAAAGTAACCTGGTTGATCCTGCCAGTAGTCATATGCTTGTCTCAAAGATTAAGCCATGCATGTCTAAGTACATGCCGTATTAAGGCGAAACCGCGAATGGCTCATTAAATCAGTTATGGTTCCTTGGATCGTACCTTACTACTTGGATAACTGTGGCAATTCTAGAGCTAATACATGCAGCAGAGCTCCGACCTTCGGGGACGAGCGCTTTTATTAGACCAAAACCAATCGGACTTCGGTCCGTCATGTGTGGTGACTCTGAATAACTTTGGGCTGATCGCACGGACCTGTTCCGGCGACGTATCTTTCAAGTGTCTGCCTTATCAACTGTCGATGGTATGTTACGCGCCTACCATGGTCGTAACGGGTAACGGGGAATCAGGGTTCGATTCCGGAGAGGGAGCCTGAGAAACGGCTACCACATCCAAGGAAGGCAGCAGGCGCGCAAATTACCCACTCCCAGAACGGGGAGGTAGTGACGGAAAATAACAATACGGGACTCTTTTGAGACCCCGTAATTGGAATGAGTACACTCTAAATCCTTTAACGAGGATCCATTGGAAGGCAAGCCAGGTGCCAGCAGCTGCGGTAATACCTGCTCCAATAGCGTATATTAAAGTTGTTGCGTTTAAAAAGCTCGTAGTTGGATCTCAGTTGCAGAGGGACGGTCCACCTACCGGTGGTAACTGTCTTTTCTGAACGTTGCAGCCGGTTTCTCTTGATGATCTTCACCGGTTGTCTTGGGTGACCGGCAAGTTTACTTTGAAAAAATTAGAGTGCTCAAAGCATGCGTGACGCATGAATAATGGTGCATGGAATAATGGAATAGGACCTCGGTTCTATTTTGTTGGTTTACGGAAAACGAGGTAATGATTAAGAGGGACAGCCGGGGGCATTCGTACTGCGACGCTAGAGGTGAAATTCTTGGACCGTCGCAAGACGAACTACTGCGAAAGCATTTGCCAAGAATGTTTCCATTAATCAAGAACGAAAGTTAGAGGTTCGAAGGCGATCAGATACCGCCCTAGTTCTAACCATAAACGATGCCAGCCAGCGATCCGGCTGTGTTCCTCAAATGACACGCCGGGCAGCTTCCGGGAAACCAAAGCTTTTGGGTTCCGGGGGAAGTATGGTTGCAAAGCTGAAACTTAAAGGAATTGACGGAAGGGCACACCAGAAATGGAGCCTGCGGCTTAATTTGACTCAACACGGGATAGCCTACCTGGCCCGGACACAGGAAGGATTGACAGATTAAGAGCTCTTTCTTGATTCTGTGGGTTGTGGTGCATGGTCGTTCTTAGTTGGTGGAGTGATTTGTCTGGTTTATTCGAAATAGTTTTAAGACTGTACAACCTAAGCCATCTACATGTCATGTCCTATAACGCTGCTCTAATTTCTAGATACCTCCACTTCCTAATGCTCTAAGGAGCATTATTAATTAATTTATTTTCTATTTAGACTACAATTGATACCTATCTTCTCCATTGTTAGTGATGCTTTGATACCTGACCCTTCTCTAGTGCCAATAACTAAAGTACCTTTTAACAACAAACTACTAGAATTTGTAAAATTTGTATTGATGTTATTTACTAGATTCTCCCAGTGGATAATTCCCTAAATCCCTTGCCTCTTTGTGCTTAAGCTATTTTAAATATTTTTGTAATCCTTTTGTTGAATTTCTGTAAATATTACCCTCCTTGCTATTCCCATTTGTTTGCACCCATACTCTGTCACGTACCTTTTAATTGTTCAGTTTGTTTTGTTTTAATGATTGTCTGTAAATTTTGTCTTTGTCCCAGCTTGATCTTACCAACAGTGTAAACTCACACACAATTACTCACCTTGTACTTGTGCTGTCAAGTAATTTTTTTTTATTTTGCTCACACAATAAACTAGTCCAATGGGGACAGCTAGAGACAGCTGGCGGGTACCCTCCACTAGCGTGTGAAGTTGTTGCGTTTTGGAGCTTGGCTCTGTCGCAGCGGCGGGGCCCCCGGCGGTGCCACTTTCTTTTCTTCTTTCCAGCAAGTCCCATCTAAACTGGTAGAACCCTTCTTGGGTTAGGTACAGGGGACTTTGCTGGTGTATACTATACAGTTCGACGACGTTTGCAGCAGCATGGATTGTCTGCACGGCGACCATGGCTTCGGCTACCATTGACGCTGCGTCACAGACAGGAGTGCCTTCAATGGTGTGATCAGCGACGAACCTGGACGCGGGAATGGCATCACGTCATCTTTACAGATGAATCTCTATTCTATATACAGGACCATGAGGGCCGCATCCGTGTTTGGAGGCATCGTGGAGAACGCACATTGCCAACTTGCATTAGACATCGCCATACTGGCCCATCTGCTGGAGTGATGGTATGGGATGCCATTGGATACTCGTCTCGATCACCTCTTGTTCGCATTACCGGCACTTTGAACAGCAACCTTTACATTTCCGATGTGTTAAGGCCGTGGCTCTGCCCCATCTTCGAGGCCTCCCTAATGCTTTGTTTTAACAGGATAATCCACGAACACATGTTGCCCGTACTGTTCTTAACTTCCTTAATACTGAACAGGTTCGACTGTTACCCCGGCCAACACGTTCTCCTCATCTGTCACCAATTGAGAACGTGTGGTCAATGGTTTCCGAGAGATTGGCACGCCATCACTCACCATCCACTACTGATGATGAACTGTGGCATAGTGTTGAAGCTGCATGGACTGAGATCCCCGTACATGCCATACAATCTCTGTATGACTCCATGCCTAGGCGGATAAATGCTGTTATTGCAGCCAGAGGTGGCTGCTCTGGGTACTGATTTCTCAAGATCTATACATCCTAATTTCCTGTATATCTAATCACTTGTTCTTTCTACTATAATGTATGTGTCCAATAAATATCTTTCTGTTATTTGCATTCTTTCTTGGTGTAGCAATTTTAAGGACCAGTAGTGTGTGTGTATATATATATATATATATATATATATATATATATATATATATATATATATATATATATATATATATATATATATATATATATATATATATATATATATAATGCAATGTTAGATACAGAACTGATTTTAGCTGCTTTGCGCTGGTTCACTTATTAAATATTCTTCGCTTTTCTATGAATACGTTTTTCGAATTTTTATATATGCATATTTGTCTTATATATATTTGCATGTTTTATCTAATATACTTAAACATAATGGAATATGGAAATAATATATTAGCACCTGACAAAAAGACAGTAGACAATTCTGCTGCCTGTGTCCAGTACAACTCCTATAAAGAGTTTGGAATTGGAACGATAAACAACGACCTTTGCAATACAGTAGGTAAGCACATTTTTGATATTAATGAATATTGCGATTTTGTTAATAATAATCTTATGTTTACAAAGAAATTCACCTTTAATACTTGTAATTCCAAATTCTGTAAGACTTGTCCCAAATTCAATATATTACAAAACTCCTATACTTTAAATAAAGCCTGTAAAGCTTACAATGTTATATATAATGATTGAGTGCGAAATTTGTAAATTTAAATATATTGGACAGACATCTAATACTATTTATTAATATGCGCATAAATCTACACAGATCTAATATTAAAAATTATAATAATAACAAAAGTTTTAACATTGAATTTGAACATTTTAAAATACATAGATTCGATAATATTATTATAACCATTTTAGATATTGAAATCGATATTAATCGACGCCTTATTAAAGAAAATCAATACATTATTTATTATAAAACCCTAGTACCATTTGGACTTAATGAACTATTTAACAATTCGAAAATTAACTATGAAAATACTAAATCATTTATGTACTTTAAACCTAATAATAAGAAAACACTAAAAGATATAAAAAAGGTGGTAGAAAAACTAATAAAACTTATAACAATTACAATATAAATAACTTTATATATTGGAATGATAAATTGTTCGAATTAGAAAATAAATTTGTAAACTCTTATGACTATTCTTTTTAAAAAAATCTTTATTATGAGTTTAAAAAAATGAATGCATTTTTCTTTCAGATTTTTTAAATAACTTTAATTTTAATAATGAACAGTTTAAGATTTTAATTTTTGACATTTTTAAATAAAAACTAAGTAAACAATATATAAAATCTAATAAGACATATAAAATCAGATTATTTTGTTATTTCTTTAAGGTATTCATTATATGATAAAATTAAATTTTCGAGTATTATTAAAGAGCTTAAACATATCTTTCCGTTAAATAATAATGAAATTAAATGTACTTTTCAATATGATCTACCATTTGGTAGACATATCTTTAATTATAATAAATTCTGTAGTAATATAAATATTAAGAAAGAAAATGCCGATTGCTTCTGTAATGACCCGAAATACAATAAATTCGTAGATTTAACTTTTAGACACATAATTACCGGAAATACTGATATTATATTGAATAATGAATTAAAAAATATCGTTAATAAAGGTACTAAATTTCGACCAGATAATTATCATAACCACAAACAAATTCTTAAATTTTTACTCAATGATATCGATAAATTTAATTTTAAGATCTCTAATACTTATTCTATTCCAATCGAATTTTTCTCACAGTGGAAATGGAATTTCTACTGCAAATTTAAAACAAATGTAAATAATTTAAAATTTTAAGGAATAAATAAAAAATATCAAAAAAGGTATATAAAAGAAATACAAAAACTTTTCATTATTACTCCTGTAGATAAAGCATCAAATAATTGTGCCTTTATATGTAAAATTTTTTGCTACCAATTACTAAATGCTACCAATTCTAATTCAACTACTTACAAAATTATTAATTCAAATAAAACAACAATATTTAAAAATTCTTGCCTTTGCTAAAAAACTCAAAGTTAAATACATAAACTTTAAAATTCCATATATTACAGTATATCCGAAATTTCATAAAAATCCTGTTAAATTTCGGTTTATTACATGTGGATGCAGCATTCATGCATTCAAATTTGGTAATTTATTTTCTGATTATTTAAATACAATTTTAAATAACATTACTAATTCAAATAATACATGGATAATTAAAAATAATAAACCTATCATTGAATATATTTCTGCCAATAAAATTAATGTTGTTTCCACTTATGATTTCAAAGATTTATTCACCAGTATTCCACTTGAAAAACTTTTTGATATTATTATGTTTTATTTTTATGATTTTAATTCAATATTGGATATCGATATAAATTTTTGGAAAGACCTAAGTTTATTTTGTATTTATAATAATTATAATTCTCGTGGAGAAAATATTTATTTACAAGTTAACGGCATTCCCCAGGGTTCCAAATTTTCAAGTACATTAGCAAATTTATTTTTAAACTACTATGAAAAATCATTTATTATACAAATGTCTTTTGCTTACAGATATATTGACGATTTAATAATTTTTAATTGCCTAGAATTTGATAAAATTTACAATAATATATATCCTAAGGAATTAAAATTAATTAAAACTAATATTGATAACTTAAAAACTGAATTTCTAGATATTTCAATTACGATAAAAGATAATCACACATTTACTGACATATATCATAAAACTAATAATTTTAATTTCAAAGTTAATAAACTAATTTTCTGGAATTCAAACATTTCAATTAAAATTTATAAAAATATTATTTTTAATCAACTTAATAGAATATACAATATATGTAATAATTTAAACAACATCAATAAACAAATAAATAGAATGGAAAATATTTTAACTCATAATGGCATTCCAACTAAATTTATTAAACACTATTTGGCTAGTAGAGCATTGCTTATAAGAGTGAAGTAAGGTGTAGTTTTATACTACAGAAGGGTCACCCAAGCCTTGAAGGTCTTATAAGAAGCTTGAAATGCCGATAGTGTTTACACTTAATCGCTAATTAACGTATTTGGTGAGGTCCTTGCAGATTTGGACTTGCATTTAGATATGATTTTAATTTGATTATTATAAATTAAATGTATTTTGGCAATTTTGCATTTTGACTTATATATTTTAGATAAAATTCTACTTCTTTTATTCTGACTTGATATTTTGGTTTGAACTTTTGGTATGGCTTTGGGGTGTATTGGCTTCTTTAAGACTATATCATGGGCCATTGCAGAAAAGCCTATAATTTGTGTCAATGTGGTCAACACCCACTGATGAAGCTGGCCATGTTGGTACTTCAATACATTTAATATCTATCTTTCTTTGATATTATCCTTGAAATTTTTCCAAATATTTTTCTTTGAAATTTTTCCAAGTATTTTCAATGCATTGTTTTCCATTTAGTATTTTCAATGTACTATTCTCCATTTGGTCTTTTTCATTGTATTTTATAAAATACACAATTAACTATATATATATATATATATATATATATATATATATATATATATATATATATATATATATATATATATATATATATATATATATATATATATATATATATTTATATATATATATACATACATAAATGTATACATTTATATATATATATATATAGGTCCTATTCTAAGTATAGAGAAAGAACCTAATGACATTAATATAATTTTTGCTGTAATTATTCTATAAAACATTTCTAATGTATAAAACTTTCTTCCTTTGTTCAAATATTTTGTGATACATAATTTCATGATCATAACAGAATTATTTTGGTTTTTGTATTTTTATAGAAAAGCATACTTAACATATACGTTCTTAAATGATTTTTACTAGACTTTTGTTTAGCATTGCAACAGGTTTGCAAAATGTTTGAGAATTGTAACAGCTGTAAGTAACAAATTACAAAGAAAGAAAAAAATGAACTTCAAACATTTTATTAGTAATATACGAATATTAGGATGGATTCATATTATAGAGTATAAATACAAATAAACCAAAATGTGAATTTGATTTGATTACATTTTATAAATATCTAAAGTGCTTTTAATAATGCGAACTTTATAAATATCTAAAGTTACATTTTATAAATAAGAAAAGTGCTCTAAAATTAATTCATTTGATTAAATATTGCGTGATAAGATATAAAAAATAATGAAATGTAAACAACTTCATATTATTACCATGATTTTAAATGAATGTTAAGCATATTAAAATTTGTATATGTTGTGAAAATAATAATATAAATTTTCATATTTGAAATATATTACTTTGAAATTTTCATGCAGTAAAATAGTTGCTACTTATATTACAATGTTTTCAGGCAGAAGAATATTTAATATTAGCAACAGATATATGTATACATAGATCCTTTTGCTTAGCCTTGAAGAATTTGTTCTGAATCTTCAAATTAATTTCTGAAACACACAGAATATTTTAAAAAATGCTTCAATAGCTTGTTCACATATTAAAAACTAAATGCAAAAACAAATTTTAGTTTAATATTAAATTTTATGGTTAGGTATATATTTTGTAATGAAAATATGTAAACTATAGTTCTCTTTTTTCATAGTTTTGGTAGATTGTTTCTTGTTCATGAACGTTTTTTACTGTGTTTTAGGATTGCATAATATTCAAAATCGAAAATTAGAACTGTGCATTACTTCTCCATTGACATTTAAAGCACATAACATCACTAATATTAATTTGTAAGCCATTTAGTACGATGTTTCGATAGAAATATAAATATTCATAGATTTAATATATTCCATCCGAACACCAAAAAAAGAGGAAATACCAAATGTTTGCAAAATGTTTAAAAATCCAAATACTTATGAATTCAGTTGTATTGTTTTTACAGTAATCAACAATATTCAAATTATTCTTAAGAATACTATTAGTTTTTGAATTTGATGTTTCAGAATAATTTAAATTTTCTGATAAGAAATATTGATTGCCAACACTAAAGAGTAATGGCACAATACTGAAATACAACATAAAAGTAATTCAGTTTATTTAACTTTGTCAATAGAGGCATATTATGTCGAGCATGGCAATTTGATTGGTATATATATATATATATACATTATATGCATGCATATATGTATACAGGGTGTCCCAAAACGACCGCATAAACTCTGCATACCTAGATTCCTCGTTGGGAGTTCATAAAAACTGTCCAAATTAGCTTTCCTGTACGATCCCTAGTTTACGATAAAAATACGATAAACAAAGTATGACGTCACTGCCGGTGCAAGAAAAAAACTTTATTGGACAAATCAACAACTGTATTTTCATATCTTTACTGGTAATAATATTTAAAACGTTCACCGTCATTAATGCGCGCGCCATGGAATGGCGTTAAGCCGCCGGTGAACTGGTGTTTAAAAGGTTGCATCTTGCAGCTACCGATAGTCTTGGTATGGTGGCCATGTATTCCGTATCTTTTGTATCTTTTTAAGTAATAGCAGCTCTGGACAGCTGAAGTTGTACATTTAGGCTGAAAACGTTTCATATCCAAAAGAATATTGTTACACTTTATTTCAACCATAATGAATAATATCTGGAAAAATGATACACTGTTTCTTTAGTCTGAAATTTTACTCGATTCATATTAAAAGTATTGTTGAGTGACATATTTGTTTCATTTCCTTCAAATATTAAAAAAAAATACTTAAATTTTTTAAAACGTTAATTTTTGTTTGTTTTATATGCAAATTTTATTGCTATTAAAGTGCAAACCATTATTTGAAATTATAATAGAATTAAAGCCACTTACAGAATATTATACAAAACAATATTTGTGCAAAGGCAGTGAAGCCGGTGTAGTTAGGGTTTCGTGTTGGTTATCGGAAGATAGTGAGTTCGAATATCGACCAAAATTTTGTCATATTCTGTTCGCAAATGGTGACCGGTTGACGTGCAGTATGTCGTGGCACAATGTTCTCGCTGTCAAGTGATACCTCTTGGGTTGCTGGCAGGAGTATCAGATGGCGGAAATCCTCTGCTTGGTCTCAGGTTCTAAATAAAGAGGCTGATGACAAGCACACTGTGTGTTTCAATCTATAAAGTTGCTGTCACATAAATTTGTCTTCTTTAGCACTACAAGGAGTATTAACTCCTTGTAGTGTTAAAATTGGATATCTGTTGAACATTAGAAACATTAAACTACTTGTACCTAATCTTAATACTTTGGACTATTGCTCTTGAGTTTGAAATTGAATGTTCAACAGTGTATTGTATAAATCTATATTTCCTAATATTCAATTCAAATTTAGAAAACTGGCACATTATATATCATTTGTTGCTTTTACTTATGACACTTGGGCAAGCTAAGCATGTTATGTCGTTAGCTATGCGAATTAAAATCAGTAGGGTTCGTTTTTTGTTTAATCACGAAGGAGAAAGTACATCTTTCTTCTGAGGCCGCTCCGATAGATGGCACCACCAGAGGAATCATTCCTTTTATTTTGACTTTGATCTGGAAGGGTTGTAAAATTTCTCCAGACCATTATACTCATGACAACTAATCAGCAACCGATCACATGACTTTTGATTTTACAGATTTAACGAACACGCATATCGCACGCACTCGATGAGTTTTTGGTGGCATTGAGAATCGAACCCAGCTCTTCCAGACGGAGGGCTAATGTCCTAACCACTTGGCTATTACTGCCCTTCATATCATTTATAGGGAATATTGACATAGAAGTTTTGTATTGAATCACGATAAACACTATTTTAAATTAACATTTACTGTTATTTTTGCACAGATTTTTAATTCTTATTTAAATTTCTACTGTAGTAAATGCATTTTCTACTGTAGTACCATGTAGACAATAAGATTTTTAAATTTTTTGATTAATACTTAATACTATATTTCCCAAGTATTGTGTCGTTCAATATTAAGAACTTGCAAAACAAGCTCGTTTCACTCATTTGAGCTCCCATTCAACTTAAAATTTCCTATCATCAAATTAATTATGTGTGATGTTTTCCAAAATTGATATGATTATTGTTAGTAAAGATACCGATGTTGACACATATTTAAGTATATAAGATAATAATAAAGAACTGCATTTTCATATTATTCATTATAGTTATAATGATCCTTCATTATGATACGTTACTTTATTTTAATTGATTTTCAATTGATGCAAATACTCATATTATCAAACTTATTATTTCCTTTTTCTCTTGAAAAATATTATTATATAATTAATTAATAATATAGCTATAAATATTAGCAATGACATCATTTTAATAATAGGTAATTTTTAATAATGTTAGTAGCACAGCTGTGTGTTTATGTGAGTAAATTTTTAAAAATATTTTGAAGCTATATTGTTTCAACATAAACCAAGAATAACAAATATGTTTTGTCATTGTAAGAGAAATTTATTAAAATAAAGTTGCGGAAATCAATTTTTATGGGAAAACTCCGACATAAATATAACTTTAATTTAAATATATCGACTAAACGAATATTAATCTTAGATGTATTTCAAAATTAAAAATTTTCCTAAAATGTAAATTAAAAGAAACTCATCCTTCATTTACGTATCCTCAGAATTAACTAAAACATTGTAAAAAATTATTTAAAGACATTTAAATGAAATGCTATTGTAGAGAATAATATAAATATCACTAATAATATGTTCTAAACGATAATAGAAAAGGGATGAACTAATAATCTTTTCATAAGGATAAGATAAATAATTCTAACAGAAAATGTGTTTAAATTTATAAGCAATTTGTTGTATGCTCAGATATTTCGATAATACGATATTATTCATTGTGTCGGATGACTTAGGATATAAGAATATTTGTTTTTCACATAATATAAATCAAAGAATTGATTTTGAACACAGTTAAATGTTAATAAATTGACAAACTAATAAACATTATTCCTTTGTTTTAGAAAATAGATAGGCATGATAATAAAATGGTTGGCGAATTCATTTATATGGATATTGCAAATTAAAAATATGTAATCAAAATCTTTATTTAGATATAACTGAAAAAATAAGAAATTTATCAATGGAAATACATTACGATGCTTTTTATTATAAAATAAAATGTTCTTGGAACAATCATATTTTTATGCTTATTATATGATATATTAGCAGTATATTCAGCAGGTTTTTTTAAATCAATGTATTCAATTAAACACACACACAAATGTATATATATATATATATATATATATATATATATATATATATATATATATATATATATATATATATATATATATATATATATATATATATATATATATATATATATAAATATATATATATATAACTTTATCAAAATTTTAAATTTACTTTTGGCAACGTTATTTTTATTCTAATATTTAAATAGATTTCGATCTACTGATATTCTTATATTGAAATTATTTCTGTTGTTGCTGTTGCTGATCTCTGTTGTCTAGCAGAGTTTGTTCCAGTCTGCTGCACCGGAAGGATAGAGATTCACCGGGACGATTATCCTGGTACCAATGGTGCTCAGGGGGTATGGCAAATGCAGACCAAACAAGGCCTTTATGTCTAGAATATAGTTCAGTATAGGTAAGAGACGCCGGAGTAAGCAAAGACTCGTCAGTACCTCTTTTTACTAGGGCATCAGCCAATTTGTTACCAGCAAGGTCTACGTGGGAAGGGATCCACTGTAAGTGAATCTCACGAGATGAGGAGGGCCGTCAAAGTTTGTCCAAGATAGATATTCCTGCATTATCACGGACTCTGTGCCAGTTATTAAGATGCTGGATGGCGCTCCGGCTGTCCGACAAAATCCAGATTTCCTCATTCCCAGGGAGAGAAAGAACCATATCAAGACCCATATTAATTGCAATAGTTCACTGCGAAAGACGGAACAGCCGTCGGGGTTTCTGATTGAGATTTGTTGGGATTATTATTATTTCTATAGTTCCTTCTACTGTGGGTTTACTTACTTTACTTTGATATACTTTTTTATATTAAGTTTTGATATAAATATATTTATATTTCTTTCTTTTAATACAAACATTTTTTATCAGAATTGCACGAAGATTTTTAGACATATATCCTTCGGGCATGTCATCAACGAGTGTTTAATTTACGCAAATGATATATATATATATATATATATATATATATATATATATATATATATATATATATATATATATATATATATATATATATATATATATATATATATATATATATATATATATATATGTGTGTATTTATATATATATATATATATATATATATATATATATATATATATATATATCACATTTTCACATGCATATAATGCAATTGATTACTCAAAAAATGATTGAACATTTTTATAAATTTCCTAAATTATCCTTCAAAATGAGAAAAATATATAGATATTTAGCAATATTAATTTTTAAATGTGTGTGTGTTTACTCTGTAAATTTAATTACTATCTTTACTTTAATAAATGTACTTTATAAGCAATTGGAGTAATGAACCTCTGATATTTGAAAAGAGCAGAGAATTTATTTTCTAAGACTTAAATAAACATTATATTTAAGTTTTTTTTTGTCAAGTCAATAAATTCGATTAAACATTTCTTAAAATATTATACTAAATTTTCTCTTCATATAAAGATGGAATTATCCTCGTTCAATGTTTTCAAAATGCATCTGTATTTACTTTTCCTTCAATGCGCAAGGCATATTTTCTTAAAATATATTAAACAAACACTTTGAAACATTTTTCAATTTCACTTAAATCTTTTTCATGTGATTTGAATTAAAAATGAAGAACGGTTAGAAATTTTATTTAGATTTTATAAGTTTTATATTTACCAAGCATATTTTTAATATTTGTCTTAAATGATAAATAAGCTAAGCAAAATTGAAGGAAATGTATGTAAATTTAAATATAATTTACATTTACATGCATATATACTTTAATTTCTGTAAATATATACAGAAATTAATGTGTGATGAATGAGATATGATTTAACGGATGTTGCAAGATGAAAAATACTGCCAAACTGCGAGCTTAAAAATTCTTTTAAAATTTAAACGTCTTTTTAAGATTAAAATCTCTGCAAATATTGACATTTCATTACATTAGATTTTTAAGAGTAACAATTTTTTTCCTTACATAAGGTTCCATTTTATCTATGATAACATTAATCTTTTAACATGTACAAACATTTTCAGTTTTTAAATTATACACAATATTCTCCTCATTTACTCAGAGAACTCAGATATTTGTTTTATTTTAAATTGATTTGAAATATTACTTTTAAAATTAAAGCAGTTTTAGCATCTTATGTGGAAGATTCAGAGAATAATCGGGAAGTCGGCATAGTTGTAGAAAGTTTAATTATTTTGCAATGAACCATAGGAATTGTAAAATTGTAATATGTTTAAGATTACTGATATATAGATAGAACTGACAGAGTCTGACACTTCATAATCATTCATAAATTTTTTGTACAATAATCATAAGTAGGTTATATTAATCCAGTGATTCTCATTCTGTGGGGCGCGCCCCTAGGCGGTCGCGAGCACACTAATGGATGGGGGCGCGTGCGTATCCAAGAGAAAATGTTATTTAAAAGAATTGATTCAGTGACTTAAAGGAAAAAACACACACACACACATAAAACAAAATACATTTTTAAATATTTAATAATTAATTTATTAAATGAAAACAACTTCCTAAATTAAAAACAAATTTAATAATTATTCATGACTTTTTTGAGCCTGTCTTTCAAAGCAAAGTTTTTCGAAGGAGGGTTTAATATTAGAAATAGACATTCTCAGTTCTTTTTCTATATTTAGCTGAGATCTATATTTTGTCTTCAAAGAAGCCACCGCAGAAAATCCAGTTTCACAAGGGTAAAATGTTGAAAATGGTAGTAGAATGTGAAATGCCCTTGTTTTTAGCGCAGAAAACTCATCATCCACTCCTGCCCAAAATTCAAAGAGTGATTTATCACTCAAATGTCTTTTGGTTTTACTGCTTGCCATGAAGTCTATGAAGGTTTCTTCCTCTTCAAGTGAGAGACCTTCGGGAGTATTTTGAAATGGATCCTTCACCCCTTTGTAACTTGATATCAGTTTGTTGTCAGCAAGAAAGTTCTGTTTAAAATACTTTGCTAGCATTGCTAATGATTTTCAATGGTCACAAAAACAACTTTTACAAGTTGTTCTTCAGACTTGTATGTTTTAATACAATCATTCAAATTTGCAAATATTTTTAAGTTTTCTTGCTTTAAATTTCTGCTATACAATTCCAATTTCCTACAAAAAGCATTAACTTTATCATTCGTATTCAATATATGTGTATTTGCTCCTTGCAGTTGAAGATTCAAGTTATTTAATTTCTCGAATATGTCAACCACACAAATGTAACTCAATTTCATCACAAATAAACTATCGCGAAAATTCTCAGCTTCTGGTCTGTTTTCCTCTTCTAGGAAAACGGCGATTTCTTCTCTTAATTCATAAACACGTTGCAAAAATTTCCCTCGTGATAACCATCTTGCCTCGCAATAAAATAGTAACGCTGAATGTACTGCACCCATGTCTTCACAAAGTGCGGAAAAGATTCTTGATTTCAGGGGTCTCATTTTTATATAATTTTCTACGGTTACAGCCGTAGTTTTCACAATATTCAAACCAGGACTCATTTCTTTGGAAGCCAAAGCTTCTGTGTGGATCATGCAATGTGTACAGATGCACTGAGGTGATTCTTGTTTCTTTGCTTGTGTGCTTGAATACTTTGGAATATTCCGGACATAGAATGAGCACCATGGTGCATATTCCGACGCAATTTTTCCATTCTATGTTTAGCTCGTTCATAAAATCATTTAAGATACCAAATAATGCGAGTGCTGTTGCTTTGAGTTCTATTGGTTTGCAGAAAAGTAATTCTTCTACTACTGACAAATCACACAAAACCAAACAAAGGCAATGAAATAAGCCTTTTTATTACTATCTGTTGCCTCATCGAGTTGTATTGAAAACAATTTGTCAAGCAACTTCGACAAAAGCTGACATTCTTCTTCTTCTTCTTCATCTTCAGCTATATCAACTATCATTTAGAGTAATGCAAATTAAACGTTGCTTAATAAATTTTGTTTAGTAATTTTATTTTATTAGATGAAAAGAAATTTATAATAGTGTTTGTAACTGAAAATCGATAGATCATTAATAATATTGAGACATTATCCTGTCTTTAACATTTTTGTAAAAAATATAAATGAAAGGAATCTTTAGATTTTGAAATTGGATTTAATTTTTGATCTCACACGAATGTTAATTTTTTTCTAAATACATTTTTATGATATTTTTAATTTCTCGATTATAAACATACATTTATGTATTCATAGTGAGCATTGGTAGCTTATGTATTACTTACTCTGTTAATCTGATTTATCTGTAATAAATTCAATTTGAATTTTTCTCTATAATCTGAGACAACTATTAAAATAGAATTATTGAAAATAAAAATCTATCTTTAGAATGCTTTTTTACACTTATATAATGAAATGTTTTGATGTGAAGCATTGGAGTTTTGGCTTATTTTCAATAATGTGAAAACAACGTTGAAATTTTATAATGCACATTTAATAGTATTTAAATAAAGTTGAGGCCAAAGTGTTTAATATTTTCCTTTGTTTTTTGTAATGTTTCTTTTCAAAACTTCCTTAAAAATATTTCTTTAATGTTGCAAACGTAAAACAACGAATCACACTGATTAGTTGCTAGTAAAAAATAGTATATTATGGATGTAATAAATTTTTTGCTCTAAAAAGGAAATTTGACAATGACGAGCATGAATTGCATATTAATTTGTTCCATATTTCTATAATGTGACATTTTTGTCTCAATCCTTGAGAAAAGTTTTTCCTAGACACCCATTTAATCCAATAGAGTCCTTTTTAGCATAAAAATACCTTATATCTTAAATGTTGAGGCTATAACAACAGCTGTTTAATCCTGAAAACAATATTTTTTTCAACAAAAATTACAAGTCATCAATTTTGTTATTTTTTTAATATTTTTGTATTATTTAACATTCTCATTTCCTATTACCTAAAATATTTTCAAATGCTTATAAAAATAAGGTCGTAATTTATCATCTAACTAACTAGAAAAATTAACGATCAACTTAATGATAATTTATATAATAATAATTATTATATATATATATATATATATATATATATATATATATATATATATATATATATATATATATATATATATATATATATATATATATATATATATATATATATATATATATATATATATATATATATATATATATATATATATATATATATATATATATATATATATATATATATATATATATACTATACGTAAAACTTACAGCTATTTTGCTTCTAATAAGATATCTTAATTATATTTTCGAATAACCGAAAAAACAACAAAATGTTTGCTCTATTAAGTTCTAATTTGTGTACTTTTTACTTAATTTTGTTTGGAATGGAACTAAATAACAGAAAAATTACAGTAAAACCTCTTTCAATCAAACCAGAATTTCTTTTAAGGTATTTATATATGCACATGTGTACAAGGCAAGAAAAATATTTAACTTACCACATGATACTTTTTATTATTTATTAAGAATACTAAAGTTTTATTTATTAAGAAATTTTCTATTTATTATTCGCGTGACACTATTTATGGCAGAGGTATGAAAAAATAGACAATGAAATAAAAAATATGATGATGAAATCAAAGAACATGGATTTGTTTGCCATTTATGTAAAAATTGATTTTGGATTCATTGCTTTCGGTAAATCAGTTCTATTGTTTAAATCAAATGAAAAAAATGTATCTTGAGCATGTGGTAGAACTGAGATATACCATCAAAATCTAAAGAATCATGCATTCTAATATTTAATAGATTATAAAAGCAATAACTTAAAATGCATAGCCTAACGATTTATTTAGACAACAAAAAAGTTAGATTGATTCATTGTTTATAATGAAGAGATTTACCTAATTACATTTTTTCACCTGGAAAACCATTAGGAAGTTTTCTTCGGTGTGTTGTTTATATATTGAGTAAAAAAAGGATTGAAATAGCATATTTTAGCTGTATGAATGGTATGTAACGCATATTAAAGCATGAATTTCAAAATAGGTATAATTTTGTCAATAAAAATTAATTAAAAAGTAAATCTTATAAATAAAAGTAAACTTATGCATTTTAAATGATGTTCAAACTTTATATTTGGATTTATATTTTTAAATAACTTAGAAGTAAATTATATGGTGTAAAACAGATGACAACTTTTAAATTAGATGTATCAGAAGTTATATAATTCTGATTAAAAGCTAATTCAGTTATTTTCAGCAAGACATGAAACATGATAATTATTATGCTACTTTAAACATTACATAAGCACCTTAGTTATACATTAATTATCACAAAAAATGTTAGAGATAAAACTTTATCGCATACACTTAAAATAAAATTGCTTTCACTAATTCTAATTACCTAATAGAAATGCAATAAAAACAAAAACATATAACAGAATACTAATCATAAAAATAATTAATTTATTTAACAAATAAAGGTAGCAAGCAAATGAAAAATGACACTTATCCATTATATTTGCTACAACACAAAAAAGACATTACAATAATATATCATTTAGATTAAAAAATAAATACCTAATTCAGATAAAAAACTGCTTCGTTACCATTAATGTAAATAAATATAAGAAACAATTTGTTTCAGTGCATTGAACATCAATGATTGAATAAAAATGTGAATATTTAAATGTAAACAAGAATTATGTCTTAAATAATTTTATGTCAGAAATATATGTATTCAACACGTTTTCAAATCTTACATCTTTCAGTGCAAAAAATTAGTGTGAGTGAAAGTCAATAAATACTTCGGAAGTATTTCTAAAGCTTTTTCTATGATGATAAATCATTTTTTTAGGAATTATGTTTTGAGAGAGAGCATGCATAATGGTGTGATACACAAATAATATGCATGTAAGGTAAACATGGGCAGCATTGAAAAGTTGAAAAAGAACAATACTTACGTAAAAAGGACAAGAGGACATGAATTTGTGATACTACGTGCAAGTTTTCAATGTTGGTATACTCTTATTCACGTAAGGATTTAGCAGTAGATATCCGTATTAATGATTTTTCGAATGGAAAGCTATGAACATCTCTTTATTTGTTGCTAGCATGCTTCCCTGTACTTAACGCTGAGTTTGGCTACTCTTTAGGAAGAGTTCCAACCATTAAATTAGTTAAATGGTTGGAACTCTTCCTAATTTAAATGCAGGAACCAAACAGAATTCTCCGTTACACTTGACTTGCCATTCCTCGAGATTTCATTTCACTTGGGAAACATTGCAACTACAGTATATTTAACGTGCAACAGTCACCTTTACAATATAGAACGGATCTTCGGTCATGCTGGGATTTGAATACGCTACCTTCTGATGATGAGAACGACACCTTAAACAACCAGGCCGTAGTAGCCTCTCT
Organism: Latrodectus hesperus; assembly: GCA_037975125.1. NCBI lineage: Eukaryota > Metazoa > Arthropoda > Arachnida > Araneae > Theridiidae > Latrodectus > Latrodectus hesperus. The sequence continues at coordinate 19,304,219 of CM075853.1, read as the reverse complement.
TTATCTGTGGAATATTACACAATGATTAATATGTTGATGCACAATTATATTGATAAAGGCATTCAGCTAAGTTACCAAGAAATTCATGGTGGCTCAGTGGTTGGCCACCGCTCTTCAGGTACTAAGTACCTGTGTTTGATCATATTTACTGTTGAAGAATGAAGTTGAAGTATGAAGAGGCCAAAATGAAGTTCACGCTCGCAGAATATTAAATTGTCTTACAACGACATTCTCCTGTTGATATCTTTGATAATAGGACTGGATTTTTAGATTTAGTTATAAATATTGAAAATTTTATCACTTAAGTGGACATTTTTGATAAAATTAAACAATTTAATTTTAAAGATAACAAACTAATATACTGGAACTCTTATATTTCTATAAATAATTATAGGATTATTATATTTAATAAATTGAATCCATCTACAATGTTAACAATTATTAGTAATTTTCTAAAAATCAAATAAATCGTTTAATTAATGGTCTTAAAAACGATGATATTCCTACCAATTTTGTTTTAAAACTTGCTGGAAATTGGGAATCATTCATAAAACAGAAGTAATTTTTACAATTCCAGAAAAGCCGACCAAACATTGAAGCGTTTACAAGAATCCCGAAAATACCTACTTTAACTTTAAATGCATTTAAACATAATTAAACTTTAAATTTACTGTATGGTTTCTTAAATAATTCATAACTTTTTGAATTTAACTTGTAATTTTCAAATTACTTTTGGCAATTATATCTTTATCCCAATTTTCCAATAGGGTCTGGTGTCCTGGTATGTGTATTTTGAAAGTATATCTTTAGTTCCTCTTATTCTCTGAGTTTGTATACTTTGCTTTCATATACTTTTTTACTCTAATTTTTGACATAAATATATTTATGGTTCATTCCTTTAGTACAAATATTCTTCAGAGGAATTACTTGAAAAATATTTTCATTGGATTATTTATATGAATATTTTCATTGAATTATTCATAAATTAGTATGGATTTGTTTTTAATGTATAAAAATTTAGTTGTCATATGTGTGAACGGAATAAATAATTATTTAAATTACAAAAATAGCATGCAATTTAAAATTAATAGAGATAGTAAACCAAAGCTTATTTAATATATTAATTTTGATTGAACTTTATATGTATTAAATCAGCTTTAATTATATATTTTAGAAATTTTAACAATTTTTACATACTATACAAATTTTATGAGCTTTAAAATGTGATTTCATTTAAATTTCTATTTGTTGCAGTGAAACAATAAACAATATCGATGAAAAATATGCACAAAATTTCAGTATTTGACACTGAAATAATGTAAGCCATAATTACAAAGAATAAGACCCGACCACAAATTTTATTTATTCATTGTTGTTTCTTGGTCATATTATGAATAATGCGTAGGTTTCAGAACAATTTACATAACATTAATTTTCGAAAAAACAATTATATAAGAAACCTATATAATATTGCATATATATTTGATATGCACATTTTGACTTAGTAATGTTGATTAGAATAAAAAGTAAGAACAAAGTAAGAATAGAACTACGTAAAAATCTAATAACTAAAATATAACTTTTATGAATTAAAAATATTAAAATCAATATAAGTTAAAACTATGCTCTATTTAAGATGTTTAAAGGCTTTGCACTAGCTCAAATGATTTAATATATATTATTTATCAATGTCTAAGAAAAAATGTAATACTTCTGATAAACCAATATTTTTTATATAAATTGTACAATACTCTAGTTATTTTGGAAGCATATATTGCATGTAATTTGATTTGATTTTTTGTTTCCTTTAGTATACTTGAACGTATATTATCCTAAAATAAAAAGAGTGTTCTTTCTTTGTTAGTATTTAATTCATTTCATTTCTTCAATTCAGTTGTTAAATATGACAGAAAAATAGGGAGCTAAATGTTCATAAGTTCAAACAGTTATTCATTTTTTCCTTTTCTGATTATGTGAGGCATGTTTATCAAGCATAAGCATTAAAAATTAATTTTGTGTGAGAAATATATTTACGAACATAATATTATATAGAAAAACACTGATAAATATCTTTGTTAGAGCTGAATGGCCTCATTGCTGAAGAATATTTACTTAACGTTATAATACGAAGAAATTGCACTAATATTTGTATGAAAGTAAATACAATAACAATTACATTACAATCCTTAGACGTTTTATTCAGTCTCAGAAAATATCTCATTTTTCTTTGATACTTTTTATACAGTAAAAATAGTTTTTTAAGTGACCCATTAAAACGGATATAATTTTATGGATTCAATGCTCACCAATTACTTTCACGAATGCGTAAGAAAAGTTAAGAGCACCAAAAATTAATAAAATATAATTACAGGTATGTAGAATGATTTATAATTGACATCCTTGGTACGAATCACAAATGCTTACAAATTAAAGGCACAAGTTTAAAGTTATTTAGAATTTAAAGTTTTATTTTAAGAAGCTCTACATTTTTATAAAAATGAAACAAAGATGTTTAATTTGATAAAACATAAAGATAAAACAAAGATGTTTTATTTAAAATTATATATATATGCACATATATACATAACAAATTATATCTTATTAAATATAATAACAGTACTCAGAAATATGAGATTCAATAAGAATACAAAAATAAATTATAGGAAAATACTATTCTCAATTACATTAATATGTCTATGGTATAAAAATCAAGTAAAACATGTAAAAGGAAATTTAATACTAAACAAAAATGTTCACCTAATTTTTTATTATATAGTATGTACATACCTAACTAAAACATTGAGATTGTAAACAGTAAAAATGTTTTTCAGCATATAATTCAAGTATTCATTTATTTGTTTTACTATTCTATGAGAAATTTATTTTTATGAACATAATATTTTTTTTAAGAAATATTACACTAAATGTAAATATACTACAAGAAAAGATTTCATTTCTTCTGCAATTGTTATCATTGTTTTGAGGGTTTTTAGGTGAAATATTTTTAGCTATATTCTGTGTTCTATTTTCTACAACAAAAAAATTATACTCTGTTTATTCGCATTTAATATTAAATATTTTGACATGCACATTGCTCTATCTGTGTATATATGCGCAATTGTATCTTGAAAACATATGAATGATGCATACCTATATAATATGTTTACAGAAAACAATAGACAGCATATTAATAAAACGAAACCTATATAAATAAATAAATCTGCTTTAAAGGTTTAAAGCCTAAAATGAAAGTGTTTTCTCGTATTATTCTTGAGGTTTCATAATTTTTATGGCATATAAATATATTTGAGAATGTAGCATACATTTTAGTAAACTTATTCATATTTCATTTTCATCATTTTTTATAAAAGATTTCAATGCAAATTTTACTGTAATATTATCAGTCATGAAATAAAAATAAAAGTAAACTTCCATTGCAGTGATTTAAAAATATTTATATATATATATATATATATATATATATATATATATATATATATATATATATATATATATATATATATATATATATATATATATATATATATATATATATATATATATATATATATATATATATAATTCTATTGTTTCTTCATGTATTATTTTTTAAAAACAAAGGAATATTTTAATCCCGTGAATCCAATTTTTTTTAAATTAAAATAATTTTTTCCTAATACAGTTAATCTTTTTATATTCATTAATCTCCATCTTAATGCAATAATAATAGTTAGTTAAAACCATAATCAGATATTAAGGCTCTGGTGGACGGATGAAGTAATGTTTTGATGACGTATAGATCAAGTGTAAATGTTGAAGATTTGATCAAGAAAAAATTTTACTACGAACTAGAATTAATTAAGTTTTATTTATAGTATTAGAGATAAATAAAAAAGTTTGCAATTAGTACATGTTTTAGAAACAAAGGAATATGATTTTTTACATAAAAAAACTAGTTTCAGTAATTATTATATTTGGTTATCTTCTGCCAAACCAAAAGGAATTCTGTCCATTTAAGGGGTACAGCTTAACGAAGACAAGAAGAGTTCTCACCCACATTTTATAAAAGGAGCCGTCCAAGTAATGAATTACTTTGTGGGATGGCATGAATGTCTTCTCTTTAGGATGATCTAAGAATAATGAGTCGATTTTTATTGAGTATGTTCTTCAAATTATAAAAGAACTATGCAATCAAAAGCAAATTGTCCTCTAGCTGGATGTGATGTTGTTGAGTCGTTCTACCCGATCTAGCCCATGGATCTTCAAATAATAATGAACCAGAAGAAGACTGAAAATATGTCACCCTTGTCAAAACCAGCACAGTTCATTAGGTTGTACATAGAGGCTTGCACAGAATGGCTTTTCAAACGTGTTATATAACCCTTATTAAAATGATTTTTATAATGAAGGAAAGGCTTTTAATGTGTCCACTTTCAAGCCTACTTACGGTGCAAACTGAACGACGCTATAAACCTTGTTGGAAAAGGCAACATTTTGGGCCTGCCTATTATATCAAGTGTGCATCGAAGGAGTTTTCCATAAATTCCCATTCAGAATTTTGATTTTGATAACAATCTCAGAGAAAGTCAGAATATTTTATGACACTGGTAATAAAGAGGCTTCTTCCTAGACCAAAATTCAGATGTTTCATTGGAAACAGGATCCATCAGAAAAAGATTTCGTGCTGCTTGCTCCTTAAGAATACTAACATTGGAGAGTGAAGTCTTATCACCAACTTTTCGACTTTAGTCACTTATTATGCAGAATGCAACTACGACTTCTAGTTAAGAGCCAAATATCTGTGGATAGTGTTGCTGGTTTACAGGATTAAATGGCTTCATTGACGGCTATTAGCTCTGATCTGAAAACAGAAAAGAAATTTGGATTTCTAATGCTGGTCTTATGATAGTAATCTGGAATCTTTTTAAGGAAATTCCTGCCACAATATTAATTCATTTCTGCTGCCATCAGTATAAATTTGAATAGATACCGCAGAAACTTGAAATTTGGTCTCCTTAGTAAGTTGATGTAAGTAATAGGGCTAGTCTTGATTTTTCTTAGTAGGGTTGCGAAATTCAGTTTTAAAATGGATTCCAGTCAAGCGCTGTTCAAGGGTTTAAAAGTTGATGCACTAGAATACTCGTCAACTTCATGATCCTAGGTTCATCAAATGAATTGAGAAAATGGATTATTTCTTTTATGGATTATTCTCTGTCTATTCATCCGATTTCCAGGATATACCGATAAGCGATTAAGATTCCTATAACTTGGAATTAATGTTGCATGTATTTATTAATCATAAAATTAAATTTATCCCTGATAGCTTTAGCTTTATAGATCACATTACGGATAAGTTTAAGGATTCTAACTGTATACCCATATTTGTTCTTTATTCTTGATAATGAACAGGTTAATTTTGTCACCGATGGAAACATCGACAAGGCCCATTAAATTGTTTTTCTGTCTAAAGCGTTTTCGCTCTTAAATGTAGAATTGTTTTAATATAAGGTCTTCTCCAGATGAAAGTCCACACATAAAGATATTTTATACTGACCCATGACCTGTTGTGTGAGCACATTAATCTGCACATATCGTTTCCATTTGAAATGTTCTTCTGTTTACCTTGTATGGGAAATTAAATAATTTCTTCAAAAAACACAAAATGTAAGCCCTAGATAATAAAAATCAACATGACTGAGAACGTTTGGAATAGTTCAAGTTGACACTCTAGTACTAGTAGGAATATTAAGATGATGTTGCTATAAAATTATAATCGTATTGCATTTCCTTAGACAGTGAGTGATAAATACTGAAGCACACTTTGTACAGTTGAAAGCATATAAACCTGACTGATTTTTAGTAAGAATTTCGAATTTATCCAGAAATCGATTCTATAATCTAGAAATGACACGTAGAGGAACTTTTAGTGCTATTATTTCATGGAGTGTATTTGATTTGACCTGCCTCTAAGTGACGGAAAATTTACCAGAATGACAAATCACTTTAATTATGTAGCTGAGACCTCGTGTTCATTGTGAAATATGAATATATCATTATGAAACAATCGAGACGTATCATTGTTTTTCTTATCAATTCCTACAGAAAAAATGTTAAAGATCACTTTTAACAACTCATTTACTAACCAAGGATTTCTACTTCATAGAAAAATTTTGTTCTTAAAATTGTAAATATTATGATTATTTATTTTTTACATACATACATATATACATATATATATATATATATATATATATATATATATATATATATATATATATATATATATATATATATATATATATATATATATATATATATATATATATATATATATATATATATATATATATATATATATATATATATATAATTGCATTTCAACAATATTTAATTAATTCTTTATTGGAACGGAACGTGTTCATTTGAAAGTAATCCGACACCTTTTCATGAAACACTAGGTAGTCAATTCTCTTTCCTAATTAGTAAACTGAACTTTGTTTGATTACTTTTTAAAAGTTCAAAGTATATAGAAAATGTTGCAAATGTTTTCCTAAATATATATGTATTCAACTAAAGTGCACCAGGGAGATGAATAATCTGAAATATTTATTTGGTTAAAGACAAAAACCTGCTTTCAAATTGAGATTCCAAAATAAATAGTTATTTAGTGTAATTATAAACATTATATATCATGCTAAGATTTCATTAAATGGATATTGGACTAAAATTAATTCCCTTATCAATCAATGTATTATGAAGAATAGGAAAACAATTTACTAATTAAAAAGCTTGTTTTAGGCACAAATAGTCATAATTGCTCTTTAGTTTATTTCAATCATTGTTGTCTCTAAACTGTTTTATACAACATAGAAACAAAAATAGCATCTCTTGAGAAAAGATGAATATGAATATTTGGAAATAATTGTTTAGAACTGAAATAACATTAAATTTATGTTGACTGTTACCTTTTCATTTATTGTAATTTATGGCTTAACAAACCTGCTATTTTAGTTATTATTTTTATCAGCTTTACTTCACATGAAGAACTCTTATTCTAAATAAAAAGTGGCTTATAAATTATTTATTGCTTAATTTTTCTAATGAATGATGAATCTTTCTACATAACAATATTCAAAATTAACTAGAACATCCAGCAGATTTTTTCTTTCGCCAATTTTTTTATTTTGATTTATAATTAATCACAAAATAAACTTAACATTTCGAATAATGGACTTTTCTCTGCAGATGATCTTAATTAAGAATTTTAGTCTTATTAATAATACTTAAGCGAACAATTAACACGCAAAATTGTTCATTTCTGTTGGTGTATTGATTAAGTTAGAGAACATTTTTTGCTTTTAAATACCCGAATGCTTTATCTTTTGATTTTATTATTAAAAATGCATTTTGTAAAAAAAATATATATAAAACTATATAAATTTTTTATCGATTATCCTATTTTTTATATCATGAAATTGATTTCTTAACCTATCTCTATACCTATGAGGAAACACTCATTGGTTTCAAACATGTTGTTTCACGTTTTTGAAAGGCTCATTTGGTAAATAAACAGATCACAATAATCAATTAAATCAATTTCCATCAAAAATCAATGGACAGGTTGATTTTTGCGTATTATAAGAATGTTGTTAATATTTATGTATCTCCCGTATGTTTATACTTCTTGTATTTCCAAAAGACCTTCACAAATTCTTCAAACTGTAGAAGACACATCAAGAATATAGCAGAGATTGAGAACTTTGTAAACACTCAGTTAAAACGATTATAGTTTTGTATAAATCTAAGCAATTTGTTATGAACTATATTTACAAGGAATAGTTGTAGCTGGTAGAATTTTAATGTGGTAATTATTGATATTTCGTAAAAGTTTAAATTATTGAAGCTAAAGACACATAAAATGTTTAAAATACTTTATGAAAATAAAGTACAAAATGCTTCAATAAAATTCTGGGACTTCGAATTCGAATTTCACACACACACACAAAATTCTATAGAATAATTATGCAATTTATTTACTTTAATATAATTTAGTGATAAAAACAAAAGTTGTAATTTTTAACTTTATATATATATATATATATATATATATATATATATATATATATATATTTCATTTTAAATATTAATTAATTGAACCTGAACATTTGAGCTCTCACTGAAAACTTTTTCAGAAATAAAAACTGATCATAGTTACGGACCTGTGAAATTGAATCACAACATTTATAGGAAATAACCCATTTATCTAATAAAATAGAATTAAATGACATACTGGCAAATACTGAAATGTTGCCATGCATTTTAAATGCAAAATATGTAGTTTCGGATCAATAAAAGAAATAACTTATGGATTTTCTATAATAATAATTTTAAAATTTCATTAAACATTTCACAGTAATATTAAACCAAATTAATGTGGTTTTACAAAATAAAGAAAAGCTATTAACATAAATTCAATTAAAAAAATTAATTTCAAGTTTACTGACAATTATTTTTTATATATTATACTTGATTAAATTTTCGGATTCTAACTGTAATCATATTTTTAATAAGGAAATTAACAGATCTTACTGAAATATCAAAAATGAAATAAGAAACCTCGTTAGGAATCAGGTTGTATAATTCAGTATGATAATATTTAAATAAAAGATCATTTTACACTATTTTAATAAATAAATTTACACCCCTTTGTAACAATATATATCTTCATCTTGTGCAATTCGAAACAATGTTAGCTTAGAACTCGGCACTATCAGGGTCATGGCATCACTTTGTTCAGTGGGAATCCCACTTACCCACGCGGTTTCTTTGAGCTACAGGACAGATAATCTTCAAGCAATAAATAGTGCGCTATATATTAAAGCAATATCTAATTATAATTAAATGTGTAATAATCAGATATATTTTGATTAGATGAATATAATAATTAATTGCAACTGAAATAATAATAATTTATAAGGTGAGCTAATGAATGTATTGAATAATAATAATTTCCATAAGACATATTTAGTTAAAAATATAATTTAATGATGAAAAAGATAGTTGAATTATATTTATATAGATACATTTTCTTCTTCATGGTATTACAACACATTGTTTTTGCTGCCAAAATCATCTCTCCAAGTTTTCTCAATTTAGCCATATTTCATTTTCCCTCCTATAGCCTTAAAGTCACTTTCCACAAATCCAGGCATCTGGTTGGGATTCTTTCCAATACACATATCCACACACACACACACTTATATATATATATATATATATATATATATATATATATATATATATATATATATATATATATATAAATATATATATATATATAATGTATATATATATAAATAATATATAATATCTATATATATATATATAAAATATGTTTCATGTAGTTCAGTGAATTAATCCACTGTACAGACAGATATCATTATTGTTTGTATGATTTACTTATCTTGCACCAAATACTGATGAAAATATATATTTAAATATTGTATTATAAATCAAATTATGATATAACCGTATTGAAAATTCGTGTAATATTTTCTGTGATTACATTTTAATTAGGATTGTTTTTATTAATAAGTGAGGAATAAGAATTAAAATAAAATATTTTGAAAAAATTGATATTAAGTAATTAATAAATTTCACCCGAATACAAAACCAATCAATCCATTGTAGATCAAGGTAAAAATGGTTTTCAGTTATAGATGTTCAAGAGCAAAAATAATAATAGGTGATAAGTAAATGCTTTTGAAATTAGCTTTCCTTTGTGTTGATAGCAATGGATCATTTAAGGTGTTTAAACAATGTAAGGGCGAGGATGGTATAACCCAAAAGTAAAAATGATTCATATTTTTCTTTTAAGCAAAAACTTAATACACAGTTTTTTTAGTTGCACAGTGACTTGAATTACTACAACTTGAATCTTTACCACAGGCTGAAATTTTTTTTATAATACAGTACAGATACACCGCAATGTTCAGAACTGATGGTTTGGTCATTCAAATGACTCCATGCTTCGCTCCTTCTGATTACTATCTGAAGGGCCTTGCAACTTAAGTTTATTTACCTTTCAGTGGTCGTATTGCGCGCGCAAGCTCAAATCAGATCAAGACCTATAATTTTGCTTGGAATCAGGACTACTTCGAACACCCAAGTTCCAATGGTTATTTGAGCTCTCGAGCTACTAAACCGGTAAAAAGAGCAGTAAGCATTCGGCTGAAACTCTGAAAATTCTACGCCAGAAAATCTGGAAATTTTCTGAAAATTCCTAAAGTAACTCGGCACCTCTTAACCCTTTGAACTCGAAACATTGTGAAATAATATATTTCCAAGGTGGTTCAAAGCTCTCAGGTGCATTGCTTCTATTCAAAAACTTCTTCTTTAATAGAATATATTTTGTTCAAATGGTTATTTCACATATTAAACCATAATCACCTAGAAAGGGAATCAGTTAAATGTAGAAATATTTGACATGTGCTCAAACAGTTCCAATATTTATATTTTTCAAGTAGTAATCATAAAAATTATAATACCTTATTTACAATTTAAAAGTTTTATTAAATTTATTCATTTTAGAACTCGATTGTACAGGGGAAATTTTTAATCACATGCAGTAAGCGATTATTGATTAGTGAAATTATGTTTTACAAAATAAAAGTCTTCGAAAATCTTATTTTGGTTGAATAATAAAATTAATTAATTGATTGCAAATCAAAATTATACGCTTTTGCAAAGATAATTAAGGAATAAAATGTAAAAAAAATCCTTAAATATTACCGATATCTTTTTTTCAAATATTCTTAAAACAGTTTTACTCAAATATTGATTTTCGTAACCAAAACACATTTTGTGTATGTATACATATATATCACGCATGACTCAAACTTATACCATCTCTCTCTCGTTTCACATATATAATTTCGCAAATCCAGAAACTATTAAAATGCATAATTTTTCCTCTTTAACGTTGGTGATGCATATGCTATAGTTTCTCTAAGCTTTTGGTATTAATAAATACTTTTGAACTGGCTAAATAATAATCATTATTTTCTGCATCCTCTTATAGAGTTTTTTTTAATATTGAAAGAGGAAGAAAACGAAGCTAGCTTTCTTAAACATTTTTTATCTAACAAAATATGAATCATTTTAATAAAGAGAAAAAAAACTTTCCTTCTTTCTTCAATTTAGTAAATCTAATTAGTTTTACTTCTAGTACATCAAATAAATGATTGTTTACTTAATAAGAGCTTTTATTACGTATTAGGTACTCTTTTTAAAATTTAGTTAACAAGAGATTTAAAAAGTTTCATTGAGTGTGTTTTTAATTTAAAACGCGGAACTTTAGTTGTTAGAAATACTAAAAATATGCAAAAGAACAAACATACACACATATTAATCAATTTTTTTCAGAACATATGTTTTTTAATTTCATTTCTGAAACACCGTCAAAAACATATTCATTAAGAATATCGCAAACATATTTATAATTATGTATTCACTTTAAAAGGTGAATAAAAAGAAATTTGCACAGTAAAAAAAGAAAAAGAATAATTAAAATAAAGATGTTGTTTATTTTACAAGAAATATTCAATGTTTTAGAAAATATAATAACATATGTTTTAGTACTTATAATTAAAAATGTGACATATATTTCATTTTTAGTGACAATTTAAAAGTTCATTTGTATTATGTTATTCGTACTTCATTTATCTTAATTTAAAAGCAGTAGTTAAAAGCATTAATTTATTTAGATTAATTGAGCTGTCTGAAAAAAAATGCCAATGGAGCACATATATAAATCCCAATTTTTTTTAGAATATCATTCAGATTTTAAGCAATTAATTTGATCTTTATTCAGATGTTTAATTTAATTAGTTGTTTGATAAATGTTTCAAATAAATCAGAATTTTAACACCGCAGAAAGCATGAGGTGATATATTCTGATGCATTATGAAAAATATATTAAAATGAAAATATCTAATAATTACTGCAAAACGTGATGGGTTTGGTTTCATTACCACTCTTTGATTTACTTTTGTTTATTTGTGTTAATTCTCAAAAAGACAGAAATTCATTGAAGTAAATTAATAATAACGAAGAGTATTTTGAAAATGTAATAATAGAGCACGTACAATTTGATTAAATTTTATTTGAAAGTGAATGTAACGAAAAAACATGTGCAAATGTTCAGAAGATATTTAAAAAGCATGCAATTATGTATCAAATATTTACAATTAAAATACAATTTTTCATTTACAATATTAAACAAATTTACTTTTAATGCGCATGTGTACTATTAGCATTCAGTCTCCAAATGTATATTCATAAAAACTGTCTGAAGTGAAGTCTGCACATACTTCTGTAGATTTTCAAACACTAGAAGCTGTAGAAGCCATTATTCGAGTCGTGAAGTTATTTGCATTTATTTTACTACTGATTTTCAGTCGTGAAAGAGCATGCTGTTCTTTATTGTTTACACACATTAAAAGAGATTGAATAGGTTTTTCTTAATGTTTATGGATTAAAAACTTTGCTAAAGCTTTTTTTGTGTGAATAGCTGTTTCTGTTTTAAATTTGTTTTGTCAATTCAAAATTATTTATTCTGTCAGAGACTACTCAGGAGACTGCTTTGGGACGCACAAAATAAATACTGATAATTTAGTGTATATTTATAGTAAAAGTATTCGAGATTTTTTTGAAAACATTTAATGACTATACGATACTGCGTGCAACACACATAAAACTCTAAACATTCTATAAGTGATTAATCTGAAAGACTTTTTTGAGATGATATCTAAATGCAAAATTGATTTTTGAAATTTAAACATTTCAAATAAATTGTATATATGTATGTAAATCATAACCTAGTACATCCTTTAAATAGCAATAAGTATGTCCTATCAAAATAAGTGCAATTTCAATTTATAGTTTATTTTAAATAAACATTTTAAAACATTATCAGCATATTTTAACATCGAAAGACTTGTGTTTGTTTTAAGGAATTGGGTAACATTTATCTACTTCAGCTTGCATGATATAATAATTTGCATTTATAGTAAGTACACTTATTTTGTAATTCAATAATCTATTTATTTTAAAGGGAAATTGCAGAAACTCACTTCTCTGATTTAATTTTTACACTATTTTACTTGGTTATGTATTCATTTCATAGAGTTTGAAAACAGTTTTGAAAAATGTTCGCATGATAAAATAAATAGCATTTATTGCACATTTGATTCCAATAAGATTTTACATAAGAATGTATTTTTAAAATAAAACTGTAGAGAATTCCTTCCCTGATTATATTTTCCTAATTTTTTATTCAATAAAGTTTATATGACTAAGGAATTATTCTAGATCTGTAATATTACGTTGCGAGACATGCAAAGAGATAATAATTCTTCCACATTTATTTCCTAAAATAATAACTAAATTATTTTATCTGGTTACAGGGATAGTATTCTAGAATATAGAAGGAAAGCATGACTTCTTCTTCCTACAGAGAATTAATAAGCAAACTGTTCAATGATTATATATAAGTTTTTTATAAATCGTAAATTCAACTTTTTAGTAAATTCCTGCATTTATAATTAAGTTGAAATAAGGTATCAATTTCATTTATAATACAATATTTTATTATATATACATGATTTATTCCAATACACATATATTTTTTCATTTATAATGCGATTATTTACGAAATAGAATCAGAGAAATAAGTAGTACTATGTTTAATTGTTTTGAAATGCATTCGAAATAATTTTTTGAAGCACTTATGTATATAAAATGTAAAAATATAAAAAAAGATCTTATGTATATAATAAATCTTATATAAATAAATCTTACATTATATTTTATTAAAATGTTATGAAGTTAATTAAATACAATGGCATGTCAAAGAAATAATTGTAATAAATGATCGGTTTAAAGTTCACACACACACAAACATTCTATTTTCATAATACATTTGTAGCATCTGAATTATTTTTACATTAGGTGATTTTTATTGAAGAAAATATTAAGATTTTACTTCGATCAGTTGTCGATTTTATTCATTTTAAAGCAAGTATCTTCAATCAAACAACTCTAAGAAATTTTCCATTTAGCACAATGTTTAATGTAGTGGCAGTTAAACAATATAGCTTTTCATCTTTTTATTGCGTCGTATTAAAAAATAAGAAATACTACTCTTAAATTTGTAATAATTTTCTCCTTTACTTATCAAATGTACTTCTTGACGGAAATAGTTTTGAAGCAAAATTTATTGATAAAAATATTTACTTTTAGGGAAAGTTTTTAATTAATATTTGAACGTGTTAAAAATTAAATGTTAAAATAAACAGAATCAGAAACTTAAATAAAATACTTTTGAAACTATTTTTTTGCATACATTTATAAATAGATTTTGTTTAAAGAGAAATATATCTAATATTAATATACTATTTGTTAAGTGAAAATTCAAAATCTACGTATAGCTTGAATTAACGTATATAATTTTTCTAAAAAATCCTTATTTTAAATAAATTAAAAAGTCATTTCTCAGGCAGAGCTTACAGTTTTAAGAATAAAAAGTATTTGCAAATAAAATGCTCAATGGAAACTCATTGAGAAGTAAAAGATTCTCAATAGTTTTTATTTGTAAATTTAAAGTATCTTTACAGTGAAGTTGAATAAAAATGAAGTTTTACTTTCTGGCACTTGTAATTTTCAAATCAGTTTAATAATTATATATGAAAAAGATCGTAATTTTAAATTTACATTTGTTGCAAAATAGTTCTTTTTAATATATAAATAAATTATAATTCAGAATTAGTATTAAATAAATTATTTTAAACAAAAATATACTAATATTGTTTGATTTTACTTAATGAAAGTTCTAATTTATTTATTAAAGTTCCAATCTAATCATATGACCTTATTCAGTAAATGTATATTTTCTTTGATTAAACTTTTCGTTACAATATACTTCAGTTTAAGTTATTTATTATTTGCTATATATATAGGAAGAAATTATGTGAAAGGAAAGAAACCTGTTATTTATATAGAGCTTGATTATATATATGCACCTAGTTAAATAAGGAAATCAAATTGAATTAAAATTAACACTAGTTGTTGATAAATTATATGGAGATAAGGGAGAACTATCTAATTTCCCAATAGTAAAATATACAAGGAATCTACTTAAAATTTGTTTACAAAAAAAGAAACTTTGATTTCTGGAAGTTTATTTGAGATTTGCGTTATACATCTATTTAAACGAGTTGAAGAAGTTTCTAAATAATTATATAAGAACAACAATAAGCAAATAGTTTACAATAATTCTGTTTTATTTTAAATTATTCAGTTTTTCTCAATAATAAATCTTGAAACAAAATAACTATTATTTTTAGTAGCTATATTTTGTTTCAAGGTTTATTTATTTCAAGCACGTACGGGATCGTTTGAGGAAAATAATATGAATTTTCGTGACTGAACCACACGTAAGTCTGATTTCTCTCCAGTTACAGGCTTTTAGAACTCTGATATAAGCTCTTTAAATCTTACAAAATACTGTTTTATTTTTTGTATTCGAGGAGCAAAATATCAGTAAAATCCTCTAAAGTAAATAAAACATATATTGTCCCATTAAACTCAATTTATAATGATACAAATCTTTATTAAACTTATGAGTGTTAATATTTGTAGAGAATTCTGTAAAAATCATTGCTTTTTTCGTTTAAACGATTTATGTCATTATAAATTAATAACATAAGAGAAAAATCATTTTGTGAACAATTAAGTCATAATGTCAGTTTTTATATGCAATTCTGGTTTCATATATTGTAAAATGAATTGTTGGCATAAAATTGCATTTCATGTCAAATATTTCATAAAATAGTAAAATTTATCTGATACCAGTTTTTAATAATTATAATGAAAAAAAAGAACAAATGATTTTTTACGATAAAATGTCTTATCATATACTTTCCTTTTCATGTTAAATTGATTTTATGTGGTGGTTCTTAAATAAAATTAAAAGTGTGTGAAAATGTGTCTGATAAAATGTTCTTTCAGTATATACCACACTTTGAAAATGAGTTTATTTTATAATAGTCATTTATTAAAACTCATCTCGGAGAAAATGTATGACTAATAAAAATTATTTTATTACATATACTCACACTTCCTGATAAGTTAACTATTTATAATGGTATTTTAATAAAACAATACTAAAGATAAGACTAAAGTACTTGATAAAAATAATTCCACTTAATTTACTTATAAGTTCTTCAAAGTTAAGAATGCATATTTTAGAATTTCTTATATAATTAAGTAAAAAATAGAATAGTTTTATTTCGATTAAAATATATTTACTAGGCTATTAATAAGGTGTTAAAAATTAAACATTATTCATGAAATTCATAGTTCAGCATCGATAGTAAAAATTTTATTTTGGAGCAAATTTCAGGAATCACTTCATAGTGTTCATGAAATATCAGTGAATATTCTTTAAATAGGAAATATTCTATTTTATATATATGATGAATAAAATGATACATATTTTCACGAACTTTTATTAATAATATATATTAATTCTCTAAAATAGATAATATATGCCTCGATATACTTATTTTATTAGAACATTTATAATAAGAATTTTTCAACCAGCAAATTTCAAACAATGCATAGTATTCATGAAATCTACTCGAAATGTAAGTGATTATTTTTTAAATGCAAAGCCTATACTTTGCCAACACTGAATAGAGGCCACGGTGACCTAATTGGTTAGGGTGTCGTTCTCATTATCAGAAGGTAGTGCATTCGAAAACCGGTGTCACCGAATATTTGTAGTGTTTGCTAAAAGCGGCTAAGGGCACTTTAAAACTGGAGGTGGTCACAATGTCCTCCAAGTGAAATGATATTTCTGAGGGAGGCAGGCAAGTATTGGGGATCTTCTGCGTGGTCTTTGCTTCAAAATCACGAAGTCTCCATCTGATGCTTCTATCTAATTGGTAGATCCCAACTCGGGGTTAGATACAGGGGAGTATGCTGGTGCAACAACCAATACTGAATTTCAGAGGTACAGTAATTTACGGAATTTTAATAATATTTTTCAAACAACTCATAACGCTACACTAAACATAGCTAGCTATTAATGTTCCTGTAAAAAGAGAATACGTTTTGAAAAATTCTGAATGATATCTTGCTTTCTTAGGATGTTCCTTCGATATAGATCAGTAACTGAACTGATAATAGGAAGCTCAATTATAGTTTTTACAGAACATGATTACTTTTAAAGATTATACAATATTTTCCCGGGACATATGTGGCAGATTTGTCACACTCTGCAAATGATTCAAAGAGTGCAATAGAATTTTGAGGTAACGAAAG
Source organism: Latrodectus hesperus (assembly GCA_037975125.1). NCBI lineage: Eukaryota > Metazoa > Arthropoda > Arachnida > Araneae > Theridiidae > Latrodectus > Latrodectus hesperus. The sequence continues at coordinate 19,286,834 of CM075853.1, read as the reverse complement.
TGATTGGTCTTATTCTAGAATGTTGACTCTATAGTCTGAAAGTTTTATAAAATTTAAAAAAGAAGTATTATAACATTCTCTTCGGACATCATCTGCTTATGCTACTCTGACAAATTTTTTATAAGCAACAGATTAATCAACCTCTTATTAATCTTCCCTTGTTAACAGTTATGCATTGAAATGAATCACTCAAAGTTTTCGAAATAAAATAATTTTTTTTTCAAAATACTCATTTATCTATATTTTAGTGCAACTGAATATTTATTTTCTTGGTGCAGAATTCTTTATATCATTATATGTGGAAAGTTTACAGTTGTTATTACCTTTTTTATTTTATGTTATTCCCTTGTTTGTTCTCAAAATTCCACAAATAATTTATTATTATTCTAAAAATTCAAATATAGCCTTTGTTTGTTCCATGTAGCTTAGTGGGAAGATTTCACTTACAAGTGAAAGCCACGTAGGTCAAAAGTTAGTCTGGAACACATAGAAATTATTCCTCTCAGAAGAGGGAATTGAATTTAAAAATTGAACACAAGAGCTTTGTCCTTTCATCCCGTTCATTATATACTGATAATAATTTAAAATTTAACAATTAAATTAGTTTAAAATTTAACATCCCCTCTAATGTTAGTAAATAAATATAACAAATTTATAGAAATATCAAACTCTTTGAATCATGCGCAAGTTATATTGCTTGAAACATGCATGCTTATAAATAAATTTTAATTTTAAAGAAGTATTTACACAAATTTGGGATTTATACCGTATGGCATTGAATAGATTGCTTTCAAAATTTATCACTAGCTTGAAAATTTGTGAAATTATGATTTTCAAATAAAACAATTTTAACTAAAAATATGCTTGATTTTTTTCTTAAATATTTTTATAATTTATTAATAAAAATGTTTAAATATATGAATTATTTAACTGTATGAAAATGAAAAATCTTCATTCTAATTAATTTTTTTAAAAATTAGACAGATGATAACATTATTTCAATGTGAGTGTAATATCTGTAAAAATTTGGAAACTTTCTCGTCAACTACTTTGTAAATAATGCAGACAAAACTAATTCTGTACAATCTGAATAGTAGGCAAAGTTGTAACGTAATTGCTTATTTCTTTATATTTTCCGAAACACTTTCATTTCTCCAATATATAATAGTTAGTTAACTCTTAAGTGTTTCCAAATACCTTCCTTAAGATTTTAATGATTTTTATAGTCCTTCATAATATTATAAATAATTGAGGTTTTATTAAGATAACAAACGTAAAATGATTTTTATCAGATGGCCCAAATACAATCACTTGAATTCAAAATTTGGTTATTTGTCGTAATATTTCATTTTTATGCATAAAATATATTTTAGTTGTTTTCGTGTTTAATAATTTTATATTTAACTACCACTCAAATGCATTATTTTGAATGATTAAAGGTATTATTTATCTCAAAAAGAATATATATATATATATATATATATATATATATATATATATATATAGCATTTTAGATAACAACTATTACTGTATGATGTTTGGCAAGGTACACATTTAATAAAACATGTATTAATTAAATCATCAAATACATTTTTGAGTTTGGAGCTTGAATTTCAATCGTTGTGTTTCAAGAATTCCATTTTTAAAGCTTGATAAAATAATATATTATTTTTTTATTTATTTTCTTAATTAATATTGGTATCATTTAATTCAATATAAGAAAAGAGATATTGCAAAGTATTTACAGTTGTAATGATTTAATTACTATTATAAGTCACGTTTTTCCATTTCGTTTTAACATTTGCTTAAAATGATTTCTTTCCATTACACAATTAAGGAAACCAGTACTAAATAAAACATAAAACAAACCAAAAATGTCATGCGATTAATTTAAGATGATTTCAGTTATATAGTAAAAAAACATATTTCACAATTTGTTGCTTTAAACATTAAGAACTTTGAGAAGAAGTAGAAATCTAACCCAGAAATATTAGTGGAAATAAACGTGCATCATCTATATAATTTCTAAGGAATAAATTACATAAAATGAATAAAACAGCATGAGAATAATCATGAAAATTCACTTAAATTATGTAATAAGAGAAGTGATCTCAGACGCAAAATGTGAGACTTTCTTCTCAAATGATATTCTTTAATTAATGTTATGGAGAAATGGCAGTAATAACTCGGAGAGAAGAAAGTAATTACTGAAATGAATAAATAGAAAGCTTTATTAAGAGCAAATTAATATGAAAGTATTTATTCTGAGTGTTTCTAATTACTATATCTCCTGAAAAGTGTTTAATAATTTTCCTTGATTATTGTGCAATTCCAAGTTGAAGATATAATTGTTGAATGAAGCACTTAGACTTTTTTGAAAACATCAATTTTTAACAATCCAAAATAAAATTTATCTCTAAATGAAAACTATTTTTACACACTATAAAAATAAAATGACGATTTTATTTCTGTTGCATCATTTGGTACTGTGAAAGCTATTTATAGAAACGCTTATACCTCTTTTTTACTATTCTATATATTTCTGAAAAAATATATATTGGAAAATAGATATGACCCATATAAGTGATAAATAAGTAGAAATATAAAGTAATTATCAAACTTTTAATTTTATTCAAATAAATGCAAAATAGCTTAAAATTAATTTATAAATCCTAAATTTAAAGAACAATTATTTACATAATTTTTATGAAGTAATTGAAAGATTTTTAATGGATTAAAAATTAAACTAAAAACACATTTTATTAGCTACTGTGGATGTAATAGACTAAATAATAAACTTATGTATCTCTGATAATTATGTCATATCATCTATGCAAAATGAGAAAAAAATGTGTTTCAAACTCAAATGTACTCCTGGAATATTTGAACACTGTTGTCATTGACACGTTTCATGTGCTGATGGATAAGTTTCTTAAATCTACTCTTTACAAATACACTTTTTTATCCCATCTATCTTATTAATAACTTAATGAAATAAAAAATGTAATTAAGCTATGTTTAAAGAATTAAATTAGAAATAAAATTTGGAAATTATAATTTAATAAATTTCTTTAAATTAAACATAATTTACTAAGTTTAAAATGAAAGAGGTTATGTTTAAATCAACTTTAAAAATACAATATATATTTTGACAAATTTAAACTAATAAGCTATTTAAAATTTTGTAAAAATGTTAAAAGTTTTTAATACTATAAGTTAAGTTAGTTTAATGAAAACTAATTATGAATGTTTTTTTTTCTATGAAACTTTCAAATGCATTCCTCTCTTATGAAATTGTCACAGCAAATATTTGATCTGTCATTTCACGGCTTATGGTGACGTACTTTAACCGTAATGATTGCACATTTACAGAAAATATCAGAGCTCGAATAGCACGTCATCAAAGCAGATTTAAAGTCACTGATGAGATAATAAATCTTTCACACAATGAGTCAGATCTCATTCTCATTAGATGGATTCTACAATCGCTCATTTGCTGCTCGGGCTTATCTAGAATCAATACTAATTCTATTGTCATCATTGAAATGGGAATGACTTTGGACATCAGCATTCCTATGATTGGTATTGAGTAACACAGACTTCCATTTCAACTCTCTTGATATAATTAAAACATTGTTTTGTGCACTAGGAATTAAATTTCAAGCATAAAATCAAAAGAGTTTTGGTGTTTATTTATCTTACTATTTAAATTTCGTCATTACGTTCTTTTTTAATTTGTCACCTTTTGAATATGAATTGCTTTGATTTAATGCATAATAAAATTTTATTGTTGACCAGCATTTTCTGTAGAAATTCTAAGTATTTTATGTAGGCGTTTTCTTAGAACGGTACATTCAATCTTAGAACGTTTCATTAATGTTTTATAAAATCTCCTTTTGAAGCGGTATTGTAAACATTTAAATACATTGATTAGTTTATCAAAAGAGAATTATTAGACTTGTAGGGTTATTTCACTATTTAAATTTAACACAACACGTATTTACTTTTGAATGGTTTGCATAGACCCAAATCTTTCAAAGACGTCTGAATCAATTGCATCCGTAGAAACTGCTTGCATTTCCATAAATGTAAATATGAATTTAATGAACAAAACGTATTAATAACTTTTCATTCTGAATTATTTAGCTGACAAAATTTGTAATGATATTTGAGAAAGTTTCATAATTTAGACATTTATAAACCAATAAACTCTACTAATTCCATCATTATTCCTTGTCTTTCAGAATCACCTTTCTAATGAGAATGTTTTGAAAAATATTATTATCTATGTACACTGATTGTTATTAAAATAATAGAAACATTTTTGATTTATAGGTATTATGTGGAACCACCTTAAGCATGTAATGAAATTTGAATTCATCTGGGAATAAATTTACACAAATACTGAATAAGGTGCAGATGTATATTATACCATTCTTCAAACAGATATCGTTAGAGTTTTGGAAGATATACCGGTGGAGAGTAACGATGCCAAAATGGACCTTATTTGCTCACTTATGTTGAAGTAGTATGCACTGTGGGGGCCAAGGAAGATGTTCAACTTCCTCTTAGTGTTCCTCAAACCATTCGCGCAAGTTCGCTGCAAGGAGAGATGCATTATTAACCTGGAAAATTCCATCTCTACCAGAAAAATAATAGGATGTTAATAGGAATATAATAAGATCCTATTAGCATCCTATTCTCTGTGTAGACAAAAACAAAACATGTTTTTGTCTACATCTGGGATAGGTCAGAAATCTCTCCCCCTCATTCCCGACTGGTCAGATTTACTAATAATACATATCATAAAACCATATACTTTGCCTGCAATTTCCTCCAGATCACTCATCCCTTCCGAAAGGGACAATTTATTCTTTTATTGCACTTGTTTCATTGTGCCAATTTTTATTACATCCTTTCCTTTATATTATTCCAGCTTAGTTTGAAAGGAAAATAGGAAACTCTTAAATTTAAAGTGCAATAAAAATACACACACCTATTTTCTCAGGGTTTGGTTATGTCGTATTACACTACGACATACTGAAATATAGAAAACAATCTTTATTCACAAATGTTTCCATTATTTGAATATATATATATATATATATATATATATATATATATATATATATATATATATATATATATATATATATATATATATATATATATATACACATATATATATATATATATATATATATATATATATATATATATATATATATATATATATACATATATATATATATATATATATATATATATATATATATATATATATATATATATATATATATATATATATATATATATATATATATATATATATATATATATATATATATAACATGACATAAAAAAACATATTGCCTTAAAAATAAAATTTATAAAATTAGTACAGAATAAACAAGAGTCCATATGTCAACATAATAAGTAGGGCAAATATCAAGTCGTCTTTTAACTTGATAGAAAATGCTTTCTTTCTTATAAGATTATGTTTGAGACAATAAAACTCTGATAGTAATCTGAAATCTTAAAATATACGAAGTGCTTCCTAATTAAATATTAATTATAACGAAGGCTTGTCGCACGCATACATTTTAATGAAATACATTTCATATGAAAATGTAGGTATACATTTTTGTGTATATTCAACTACAAAGCATAAATATATTGTTAAATAAAATTGATTAATAAAAGGTAAATTAGTCATTTTCAATATATATTTTAACGAAAGGAAAAATATTACATAATATAAATTATGAATTAGTCATAAGGTTATGAGATATCTTTCACAATATAATGAAAAATTAAATTAATATGTGTAGTGTTAGGATACTCCTTATTCTCTTCACATGATGGCGCTGTAGTCATTGGGAGAGAGGAGAGGAGGGAGTCCGATCCGGCGGGGAGAAGGGAGATTGTCGTTGACCAGCTAACGAGAAGGTTTAGCTGGCTCTCCTTGGGTGTTTGTTCTTTTGGCCGTGTAGGGCCATAATCAAATTTCTATTAATTTTAATTTTAATATACAATACTATCAATTAATAATTTTAAATTTAAATAAATGTTTGTATTTGTTCGAGTTGTGCTTTCTTCAACAGAACAGACACTACACTGGCGCAGCCGCACAGGATTACGAACTGATGTTTCTGACATAATCTGAAACGGAACTGTGATTTCGTTTATTTGACTGTGTTTTACAAGTAATTGAAATGGCTTTTCTCGCAAAAGGAAAGAATGAAGATTTACGAACTATTGCGGTGGAATTAGGCATTGAGAATGCTGCGAATCTAAAACTTTACGAACTGAAAAAATTTATAACAGAAAGCGAAAACTACGACGAAGATTTCATTAAAGAATTCTTAAATTGAAGAAATTGAAGAACGAAAATGGAATATGGAAATGGAAAAACGAAAACTAGAAATGGAAAACTAAAATGAAATTCGAACTTCAAAAACTAAGTTTAATGGAAAAGGAACGAACAGGAGAAGATAACTTACAAAATACTGGTAATGATTTTCATTTTAAGGCGAAATTAGACTTAAATAATATTTTACAGAAGTTTGATCCCAAAACAAATGATATAAGTTTATATCTTGTCCTCTTCGAAAGACAAGCTAAGAGAATTGAAATTAAAAAAGAACTTTGGGTTACGCATTTAATTGGATTATTGCCGTATGATGTAGTACAAATTATAGCTAGGGAAGAGGAAGAAGTCACCGAGAATTACGACAAAGTAAAAAGTTTACTTCTCAAAAGGTATAAAATGACCCCAGAAAAATTTAGACAATTCTTCACGAAGCACCATAAGAAACCAGAAATAAACTGGCGAGATTCTGCTTATGAGCTGAAAAATTATTTCTTAAAATGGATCAGTGGACTTGGAATACGAACATTTGAAGAACTATGTGATCTAATAATAACCGATCAAATAAAACGCAAAGTTTCCTTAGAAATTAAAGAACATTTTATTGATGTTTGGTCAAATTTTAAAACCCCAGAAGAAATAACAAGTAAATTGGATGATTATGAAAATGTCAGAACGAATATCAGTGTCAAACCGAAAGAATTTCCTCGCCCAGAATATTTCAAGAGATATAATTATAACGAACAAGAACAAAAATATTCGGCAGAGCCAAAACCGAAAGAATATCCTCGCAAAGAATATTTCAAGAGATATAATTATAACGAACAAGAACAAAAATATTCGGCAGAGCCAAAACCGAAAGAATATCCTCGCAAAGAATATTTCAAGAGATATAATTCTAACGAACAAGAACAAAAATATTCGGCAGAGTCAAAACATATACCTCCGTATGTTAGACAACAAAAATTTAAAAATTTTCGGAAAGAAGAAAATTTTGAAAAAAGAACTGTGAAAGAATGTTATATTTGTGGAGATTCGCATTTTGCGAGAGAATGCCCAAAAAGATTTAAAGCAAATAATAAGAAAAGCGATGTTCTAACAGCAGAAATTCGCTCCCATTTTTTAAAAGAAAAAAGAACGGAAATTGAAATAAATCCTCTTCAATATGTGGATATTTACGTAGATAATACTCCAGTGAAAGCTCTCGTAGACTCGGGATGCCAACTTCCAATCATAAATAATGACTTTATTCTAAAATCAAATACAGAAAAGGGAAGAGTCATTTTAATCAGTGCTTTTGGAGAGAAGATAGAAGCTGAATTAATGAGTTTTCAAGTAGCGTTAAAAACGGAAAATAAAATGTTCTCGAAACCCATCGAAATTATTGCAGCTGTTACGAATAAAATCCAAGGGCAATGTATAATACCAACGAAAGTTTTTTATTTATTGGAAAATGAAGTGCTAGAAGAAAACAAGTCTGCCGCCTGCTTTGTTTTGGCGTCGCAAGAAGTTGAAACTCATAATGAGACTGCTGAATCATCACACGCCGAAAATATGGGTGAGGCTCTCTGTTCAAATGACGCCACGAATCCGTGTATTTCTGATGATGTGGAAGGGCTGGAATCCGAAACAAATTGTAAATTGAGCCAAGCATTACAATTTAAAAAAGAACAAAAAGAATGCGCCTCTTTGGATGAAGTGAGATCTTCTTTATCACGTGGCAAGGGTAAATATTTTGATTTAGAAGGCATTTTATTCCACAAAGAGAAAGTTTGCGATGAAACTGTAAATCAGTTAATTTTACCGAAATGTCGCCGTCAGAAAGTTATGGATTTGGCTCATATATCTGTTTTTGGAATCAGATATTATTTTCCGAGGGTCAATGCTGTGGGAATTACCCTTGAAGAAGACGAAGAATTAGGTGAAATCTCTATTCCATTAAATATGTGTTGTTGATTATTTACAAGATCAAAAGGTAAAATTTGAAAGAGCCGTCGAACATGCCTTATGGATAGCTGCTGGAAAACAACAAGCCTACACCAACTATTTCAATCGCCGGACTGTACCTAAATTCTATAAAGTTAAACTCCCAGATGAAAATAGTTTGTTTTATTTGTATCTTTGTATTTGGTATATTATTTGTTTACATCAATTGTATTGGTATATTGTTTGTTTACATCAATTGTATTGGTATATTGTTTGTTTACATCAATTGTATTGGTATATTGTTTGTTTACATTAATTGTATTGGTATATTGTTTGTTTACATTAATGTTACTGATATATTGTTTATTTACATTCATGTCAATTTATATATTCAGTAGATAGATTTATTTTAATTTTGTTTTATATCTTTTTATATACATAGTATTTATATTGATTATTCTAAGCATACTTGTGAATTTTTAGTAATTCATTTGCAAATAATTTTTTCTATACACCTATAATTATTTCCTAATTTCAAGTTCATATTTATTTTATTTTTAATATTTATTTAATTATTTGCAAAAATATTACTAAGTCTGTGTTATTATTTTGTATCCTAACATATTTAATTCAGTTATGTGTTTATGTGGAACATAAACCCAAAACTTGCGGGAAGGGTGTAGTGTTAGGATACTCCTCATTCTCTTCACATGATGGCGCTGTAGTCATTGGGAGAGAGGAGAGGAGGGAGTCCGCTCCGGCGGGGAGAAGGGAGATTGTCGTTGACCAGCGAACGAGAAGGTTTAGCTGGCTCTCCTTGGGTGTTTGTTCTGTTGGCCGTGTAGGGCCATAATCAAATTTCTATTAATTATAATTTTAATATACAATACTATCAATTTTTAAATTTAAATAAATGTTTGTATTTTTTCGAGTTGTGCTTTCTTCTACAGAACAGACACTACAATATGCATTTCTAAAATCATATTAAAAATAATCGTTTTATCACTTCGTATGCACAAAAAATATTTCATTAATTAAGACATCTTTAAAAAAAAATATTTTGCTTTTAAAATATAAAAAAAAGTATTTTATTAATATAAAGAAAATAGTTTGTAAAATTTTTAACAAATGTAAAAGAATTTTATTTGCTTTCAGGTTAAGTATCTCTTCTAAATTGTAGAAATTAATCTATTTTATTAATATATATATACAGATTATTATTGAGAAAAAGTTTCTATTAATCATATTTGTTAGATAAGAATATTATATATTCAGATCTTATAAATGATTGTTAGTTGGAGAGATTCTATAATTTAAAAGAACTCTCTTAGTTTATAATTTTATTAATATAAAATTAACTAGAGCTATTTAAATTTTTAAAAAATAGAATCTGATATTCAGCAGTAAATATTCACTACTTAACTAATTCTAAGAAAATGAATCTCATTATAATTAAAGATATTAGACAATAAATCAGATATCGAACAAAATAATTGAAAAATATGATTGTAATCATGTTATGCATCAAATGAAGGAAATGGTAAAATTATGATTCTAAATTTAACTTATTTTGTAAATATGGTTATATCAATTAGTCACTAGTTTACACATTTTTTAAAACATATATTTGATAAAATCAAAAATAATTTCTTGCAGTACCAAATACTAATATTTGATTTTCAATTACTTGATCTTCCTAAATAAGTCTTAATGCTTTCAACATATTTAATAAAGACTTTATTTATTTATTATTATATTTTATTGGACTACCACTAATCTATATTTATCTATACACATTATTTTACAAATTAAATATTGTTTTATGCTAACACATTGATTGTGGGTATATTTTTCTGAGACATAAAATTTCTATTTATATTAAGCCCCTCTATTTTTTAGCAAATAATTTTTACAAATGATTAAAGATATTTGGAAAGTTCATTTTATAATTTAAATTTAAGAGTAATTATACACATCAGAATTACATGAAAATTTACAAATTTATGTTGCATTTTGTAATTTGATAATTAATTTTTTGCCTGCTTGGAATTATTTTGGTGTAACTGAATAAATCTAAATATTTTAATAAACAATACAAAAGCATTTTATTTAAACACTTAAATGTTGATATTTATGAGTAAATTTTATACATTTGATAGCTCTGAAGAATTTTTAAAAAGGCAATCTAGATTTTCAAGTATATATTCAATAATGGTAAAAACATAAATCATTTTTAATAAGAAAAATAGTAACAAAATATTATCGCTATTAATTCTGTGGAAATATGAAAATAACAAATTATGAAGTATACTTTAAAGTAAAAGTTCCTTTTAGATATGGTAAATACATTTGACGAAACTATTTTAGAATATAATATCTGTATTAACATATATTCATCAGTTTGTATTTATACTGTAAATAATAAGATTAAGAAATGTAGTGTTTATTATTTTCCTTCTTCTGACTTTTTCTATGAATATGCATACATAAAATATTATTAAATTATTCATCACGATGTGTTTATAGAGACATCATCTTGTTAATTATAGATAATAAGTGAAAATTTCATGAAATACAATTTATCGAGCATTAAAATAAGTATGTATTTTATTGAAATTATGCATTAGAGCCATAGAACATTCAAATGCTCACTTTTAAGGCGAATATACATCAAACTTTTTATTACAGAAACAAGTGAATTTATTCCTTTCCTCTGAAATCAAATCCTTTATGCAATATTTCATTAGAATCTCAAAAATTATATACTTGGTTTTAGAATTAAAATTCGAGGAAAGTTGCAAAAATTAAACCAAAAGTTAATTAAACAAATGGTGATTTTTGCAGTCTTTCTTATTATTGTAAAAATTAAAACATATTTTAAAAGCTTAAAGTATCAATTTTCTAATTTGCCTAAATATTTTTCCAATTTGCCTGAATAAAAAAATCATTTATAAAATTTATAATTTATTATTTTTATTTTTTGCCTTGTTATATCCTTTTGAAAATATTAAAAACATTAAAATGGTTTATTATTACTTTCTTATTATACCATTTAAGAAATTCTTAAAATTTTGCTTTTGTACTATAGCTTAGACATCATGATTTATTGATAATTTATTGATAAAATTGATAAAGATTTATTGTTGATAAACCCATCACCTATGACTAGGTGATGGATTCATCGAAAGCTTTATATTTAATAAAGAAAAATCCTCATCTAAACTTTGAACATAAGATATGATATAATGTATCAAATTAAATACAGATGATTAATACTTAGTATTTACATAGATTTTCCTTGTTAAATTTGACGTATATAATAAGTGATAAAATATTTTCTCTATTTAAAATTAAAAAGAAATAGCACGTTTTGATAAAAACAACAAAATGGACGATATGAATCAGCCTTAAATGATTATACAAAATTAAAAAATATTAGTTGAGTCATTTTCAAAAATAATAACATACTATTAATTAAAATTTTATAATTTTTTTACCTTTGCAATGCCTTATCATATAATATTCGTAAAATAATGATGGTAATGAATAACAGTCCCTATTATTTTAAGAAGTTAATAGTTTTTTAGAACATGTAATAATTCATTTTGTAAACCTTTCTCACTTAAAAAACATTTTTTAATATATATATATATATATATATATATATATATATATATATATATATATATATATATATATATATATATATATATATATATAGAAATTGTCTAACTAAAAAAATAAGGCAGCATTTGTAATTCAAAAAATATAAACCTTAATAGTTTCATTTAAAGTCATTTGTGTTCCCAATGGTATGTATCTGCATTTATATCCATGTCATAATATGAAGAAAAGAAAAAAATCATCAGATATCTGAAAAAATTCTTTTCATTTTTACAAATTAGTGACAATATATTCAGAAACTTTGAGTAATATCTTTAAAAATGAAATCAATTTTATTATATTATAATTATGATTAATATTTATTAAAATAAAAGAAATAGATAAATATATTTACATCCGTGGTACCATTGCCCAAATTGTATTCTAATGATCTTCTTAATTGGGAATTTAAAACAGTACGTCAAATATTATAGGTCATTCAGAAAATTAAATTAATCATATTAATAGTCAAAGTAGCTAAAGTTATTATAGATTCAAATTACAGTTCATAAAATAGGATTTACATGTCTAGTTTGGATAATGGAGCATTCAAGGCGTGTAATAAATATATTCACTAGATTAAGTGGTTAGCGAAATCAATCATCTTTCTGTCAAGTATATGCGTTGTTTAACATAGTCCCATTCGCAATATGTAGCTAAACTAGTTAATTTTCTGTCTGCAAGCCACCACGTAAATTTTAGCTGGAATTAGGAGAAATCGTGGGATTATTGCAGATTAATGTAAACAAATTATCCCTGATTTTAAATATTTGAATGTATTATCGATAACTGAGCAATGATATTAGCAAATTAAAGTTAATAGGTTTTTTTAATATTCCTTAAGTTAATAGTTAATATTGCTTATATATTTACAATCTAAAATATTTAAAAAAACCAGTTTTCTTATATATATATATATATATATATATATATATATATATATATATATATCCGCGTTGGTATAAAATTATTAAAGAAAAATCTGAAAACATAACAATACATTCAGTCAATATAAAATTAATACTATTGTGTCCAAGAATATGATCAAAAATCAAACATAAGATTTCAGAGTTTCAAAAATATATAGCGATTAAATGTTTTTATTTCATACCTAAGTAATCAATATTAAATTTGATCATATAAATGAGCTAAATGCAATTAATAATTCAGTGTTAAAAATCGTGTGTGATACTGAATGCAACTATTTGTTTCATGTAAAACACAATTAATACATGATATTAGATTTAAAGTTTCTTATACATTAACTGTATCTCAAATTATAATTTGAGAAGGAAATAAGAGTGATATTCAAATCTAGGTTTTTTGAATAATACTTCTTTCTATGCAGAAAAAAATTCAAAAGCTTCCGTGCTTTTGATGTAATAATAAATTAAAATCATAATTTTGCTTGTAATAAAGATATTTGGTATGTATGACAATGAAATACTGATATATATGTTAAGCGCTAAAATACATTGAGCTATTTAAGATTTTACTTGCTTTAAGCAATATTTCATTGTAAACAATATACACATTTTATAAATTACATTATATATATACATACATACATATATATATATATATATATATATATATATATATATATATATATATATATATATATATATATATATATATATATATATATATATATATATATATATATATATATGTATAGTATATATATATATATATGTATGTATGTACATTATTTTTGCCTCGTATAATTTCGAATTTTTAAATGGTTTATTAATACAAATTTTAATTTAATATCCATTTATTTTTATTATGATTAACTTTAAGAATCTTAATTTATCAATTTTTAGAATGAAAACAAAATGGATAAAAGTTTATATTGATGTAAATCACTTTTTTTATTTTAGACATAAATAAATAATATATTTATATGCTAGTATTGGAGTCTTAAACATTCGTAAAACTTTATTGTATTCTTTCATTATATATTCATGTATCTAAACTTTTCTTCCACTCAGCATCTCCTGTCATTTGTAATGCATTATCTTTTAGATTTATATCAAAAGTATTACATAACCCAAGAGATAAAAATTTCGCACATGAAATTACTTGAAATTACAAGTTATTATTATCGTGTAATTTTTTCTTTATATCAAGAACATTTTTCTTTATATTACAGAACTTGAACCGATGTAAAACCGTGCATTGGATTCTAATTCCTGAACCACTAAATCCCCATTTTAAGATATGGGATTATAAAAATATTTATCATGCAATAAAAATAATTTATAGCATCTTTGATTCATTTCTAACAGAAAATCACCCTCGCCAGGTGCACAAACAATGAAATGCTTTAGGTGGCCTAACTAATCTATTAAAAAAATCTGAACACATAAAAAATCTTAATTTCTTTAGAAAATTATTTATTTAAGTATACTTGCATAGAATGGCTTTTAAATATTATGATAGTTAGGTAAAAAAAAAATAATTTTCAGATGATTTCTTAAAATTACTATCATTGGCTAAAACATAAACCGATACTTTCTTAAAATATGAATAAAAATGACGATTAAAAAATAGAGGGATTAACTGCAAGCTCAGATGATCCAACATTTTATAATAATCATCTGTAGAAGATAGTGATTATTCTTCATGATTATAATTTTTATTGGCTTAATTAAATTTTAAAAATAACTGAGGTATGACTTTGCATGATAATTTAATGTAATTATAATATTGTGTTGAATAAGAAAGCTTCTTCCACCTGATCATGATATGAAATATCTTAAGTTTAATATAAATTACTTATTATGCTTATTAAGTCTAATGATGTTTAAAAAAACTCAAATATGTTTTTTTATTAATATTATTTTTATTTTTATTTTTAGTAGTCAATGTTTCTTTCTATTGTAAATCATACAGTAATGACATTAATAAATGAGAGAATGATTTTTTGTGTGATTCTATTTATGTTATATCATGTTTAAGTGAGAAATACTTCTAAACTCATTACATAAATTAATCAACTATATCCATCAGCCCATGAAATACATCATACGTTTAATAAGAATAAAATTAAATACAGATATTATAAAATGGTGATTACTTTACATTCCTCATACTCTTACATCACATTTCTTAGTTTATAATAGAAAAAACAACTATATGCACAACTGTCATTCTTGTCATCATATATTAGAAATAGTTTTATGCATTTTAGATACAACTTATGACAATTAATTTTGTGTTATAAATAATTTATTTTTGATATGTGTAAATATGTGGTATTGTGTATGTTGATGCCAAAATGTTCACCACTTTCTTCAGATTATATATGAAGATGATTCACCAGTTGCAAATAAGCATTTTAAGTCTCAGCTCTTTCATCATCATCATTCATCAATGTAATTTTTACATTTAAATTTAATAACAGACTCATTACTATATAATCACAAATTATATATTATATTAGTAAACTTCACAACTGTGTTCAGTATTTCATTCTATACTGTGTTATATGATTCCACTTTCATTTTATTTTACTCAAAGATTATGTGCGAATTTTATAAAATAGTATCAAGGCTCTGCTGTAAATACATATGTATTTATATATATATATACATATGTGTGTATATGTATATATATATGTATAGGTATATACATATATATGTACATATATATATATATATACATATACATATACATGTATGTGTATATATATATATACATATATATATATATATATATATATATATATATATATATATATATATATATATATATATATATATATATATATATATATATATATATATATATATATATATATACATACATATATATATATATATATATATATATGTAACAACAGAGAGATCCTGTTGTAACTAATAATGGCCTATATTTATTTTTTTGACCTTATTTACCTTGTATATGTTGACTACTCTATGAGTTTGAAGGCCTTAAGAAAATTGAAATGAAGAAATTAATTTCTTTCTGGTAATATGGGGAAGATTATGCAATTTTTTTGGAAGAATATGCTATCGAACTCTCTCTTTTGATTGCTTGCTTTACTTTTGTAAACATTTTTCTCACAAAAATGAAAAAGTCGGTTTAAAGTTATAATAACGTCCAACTAAAGGAAATTCGCTGAATATACAAAGAGTTGAAATGTAATTTTAATGAAACAAATTATATTAAAATAGGAAATTGTCCGAAAAGATAGAAATTAGTGTTGTTGCTTATGACACTTAGACAAGCCAAGCTTGTTTTGCCATTGTTTATGCTAATTTAAGTCAGTAGGGTACGTTTTCCGTTTAACTAGAGCATGACAAGGATGAAACTACGAATTCACTCTAAATTCCTCCGATAGATGGTACCATCAAAGGATCCATTCCCTCAACTTTAACAATGATCTGAAGAGGAAATAAATTTTTTCCAGAAAAGTACACCCATGGTAACTGCTCAACGGCCATCTACAGGACTTCTGACTCCACAGATTTAGCGAGCACGTATATCGTACGTACTCAGTAGGTCTTTGGCGGCATTGAGAATCGAACTCCACCCTTCCGGATGGAAGGCCGATGACTAAGCTACCACGACTCCGTGGAATTGTTAATAATTTATATAAGTGTAATGGTATGTATTTTAGGTTATACACTTTTCTTTGTTGGAAAATCAAAATAGTAATGCTATAGAGTTTGCAGTTATGTTGCATTTTTTTAATAAATGTTGTCAGATAAAGGTTATAAATTTAAATAATAATATCTGTATTAATAAAATATAATATACATAAATTATTCCTTAACAGTTGGTAAAGTAAAGTATAAAAAAAACGGTGAAATTACAGAAACTTATGAATACATTTTTAAATTTGTATAACTCTGAACGAAGCATACAAATTCAAAAATAAATATTTTAAATCAAAATTTCTGCATTTTTCCCCTGTCAAAAATTTTTCTTGAATCTGCAGTCTATATTTTATAAAATTGTATTAACTGTATTAGAAACAATAACAATTGAAATACGAAAGGCAACCTAAATTTATCTTGAACAATTTTTTATCATTTTCATAAATATTTTAATGTATTAACTATTTTAATTTGTAATAATGAAGAATATATGAAAAATAACCTGGTTAGGAAAACAAATAATATTGAAATCAGAGAAATTAACAAAAATAGAACAAAATATTTTATTGTAAATTTTCTTTAAATTAATTGATACTTTTAATTAACGAGTTATAAGAGTGAGGACAACCAATTAACTATAAAAAATGTTTCCTTTAGAAATAAATAAATATATTCATATTAAAAGAAAGAAAACATAGAATGTGTAAAATTTAGATTTATTATGTAAAGGATAAATATTGCATAAAGTATTTTCGGTGAGATAATTTAAATGTTTGTATTGGAATCAAATATTCATCATTATTGATGATATGTTTTAGTTTCAATTCTAAGGAAGAAAATACTCTTATAACCTTGTTTTGAAACTATATAAATTATTTTATTTTTTTAAAGATTGCTTAGTCTTTCAGTAAATTTCTATAAATACATCTAAAAGGTAAATCAAACTGTGAAGAAATAATTACTTATTAAATTAGGCTCAAAAGGCATTTGCTGTTTAATTGAAAATTTTCAATAGTTGAGATAAACTATCAAGGATAATTCCTTCAACAGGAAACCCTTGAAGAATACAATAAAATTTAGCTTTTAGATTTTAGCAATTTAGAAATTATTTTCAATTTTTAGGTCTTTCAGTCGTGTTTTAATGTTTGTTTTATCGTTTAGAATGTTCACTCTATTGGAGAAATAAATAACAAATTCAATGTTATTAATATATTGCTCTTCACTAGAAACATTTCAATAATTAAGATAAATCTTTAAGGATAATTCCTTCAATAAGAAAAATATAGAGCAATTCAGCCTTTTCATTTAGGCAATGGGGAAACTATTTTTAATTATGAGCTCTTTCAGTTGAATTCTAATGCTCATTTTACTGCGTTTAAAATGTTAACAGTATTAGAGAAATGCATTGATAAATTCAATGTTTTTCAGTCAGGCCATGGGATTGATCCCGTTTGTAGCAGGCAAAAATTTTTAAAAATATATTCAAACAGTTCATTTTATACCACTGTATGTAAATAACCACATACATGACTGTATGAATCACCATATTCATTTGGCTCAGAAGAAAAGAAACTTATTTTAATTCTGAAAACAATCAGTGGCAATATTGTAACACAATAGAGAAGGTCATACAGCAACAATTCAAATCAACAAATTTTAACAATAAAATAATTAATTATAACAGAAATTTGTAGAATAAAAATCTGAATAATAAAAATCGTAAGATAATAAGAAAATAAGATTAGAGTTTTAAGCATTTATTTAACAATTTGTTTTCATTTTCACTGGATCTATTTAGATAAAGCTTATTTATTTAAAATTATGTACTTTTGTTGCCAAATATCAGTTAAAAAGTTTTAATACTTATCATATGTACTATTAGAACACTTTTAATTTATCTTAAAATTTGTTTAAAAGTTTAAAGTCATTAAAAATATTTAAAAAAGCAATTAATTAAAAAAATTGATGTATTTTATTGGATTTCTTCTTGAAGATTAATTTGCATAATACCCAGAAATCATTAACGACCAAAAATAATGTTTAATATTGATAAAGCTTCAAAAAAGTATTTCTCGCCAACAGTTTAAACAAGAATTTTAATCAGCTTATGCGAGATTATTTACCCATGATTTGTTTTTGTTTTTCGTTCAACTAATTATTTGTATTACTAATTCAACAATAAAATATTGGATAAGTCATATCTACGTTTAAAAAGTTATTTCCGCATTTTACAACTAAAATTGTTTAAAAATGCAACGCTAATCTCCTGCTCGATGTTCCGACTTAATTAGGTTTTAAAGTAATTATGCAAAATTAGTTTCATTAAAAAAGCAAATTCTTTTTGCTTTAATGAATATCTGATATTGAGAAAGAGTATTTCATTAAATAATAATTATTTAATTCCAATTACTAATACGAATCAATTAATGTTTCTTAAAATTTTTCATTAATACTTTTCAAAATTATTTCTTTAAGTAGAATTGAAGTACTGCATTACATTTTTTTTAACAAAGTGTGAACTTTTGAATAGGCATGTGTTTACAGTAAAACTATTTAAATTGTTAGAAATTCACTGCTAGAAATTTTATTTTTAATTATGGAATATGAAGAAAGAAGTGAAATAAAAGGAGATCTTCAAACAAAGAATTCAATTCAAGTATTTTCATTAGTTAAAAAACACAAAATGAACATTAAAAACAAAATTATAATATTTTTATTTATAGATTAATAAAGAAAATTAAATTTGAATTTTGAAACAAATATTAAGATCAAATATCAGAAGAAAAAATTTAGAGTTTCAGTTCAAGTCATAAAATATTTTATGAATGTGGTTTTTCACACGATAGTATGTATAACTTATTTCTTGACAATTTTGTAAATCTGATATGCATTTATAATTAGTTCATTCATTGAAAAAATATTGAAAGAAACGAATTAAATATTGATTATATAAAAAGGGTAAATATTGAGTATAAAAAAGTAAATATTATAATATTTGGCATACATTTTTACTGAGTAAATAAAGAAATGTTTTCTTCAAAAGTTAAACGTGATTATCACCAACAAAACATCAACTCATCATTGTAACAATTTATACCAAATTACAAATAGAGTATATAGTAAAAGTTTAATTCAAATTCACTTAAAAACTGCAAACATCACTTAAAGTTACAAGAAAAACAAAAATGATGATATATACATATAATCATTATTTTAATTCTAAATGTTATTTCCTAACTTTAAATTGAAGTAACATTTTGTTTCAGAATTCAAAGTCAAAAATATAATTTATAATTACAGTTGCATTTTTATTAAACAAAATATTAGATTAGTAAGCCTTTGAAGGTTATTTTTTGTAATAAAAATATTTAAATATGGGTAGCAAATAGGTATTTTTCGCATATGTATACCATACTTAAGTTAGCTTATATTTCAAATGAATTTCATTAAACATTTTGTAAATAAGTTTTTAAATTTTGAAATTTTAGTTTTGAGATGAGTTACTGTTAATTTTTTTTTAAATAAATGTCTTGATTATTTTTTCAAAAGAAATTATTATATAATGAACATGAATTAATTGCTAGGATATAAGTTCCATTTGAATATGATGCAATAAAAAATTTTAAATGTTTATATTTATATAAATTATAAAATTATCTCTCATACTGTATAAGTGTTTAACAATATTACCATGTTCAAGAAAATAAATAATAATGTAGTTACAAATATTTGATGGTTATAAAGTATTTGTATGTAAAAGTTTCAATTTGTACATTTTATTGCAGTGTCACTTGGTGGTATGACTAGATTAACACCAACTCTTACTCCAGGACAGTGTTATGGTGCTTAAATAAATTTGTGTCATGATTTTGTCGAGCAACATATTAGCAATCAAAAATTTAATATTTTCTTTGTTAGCACATAGAGCAATATTAAAGTTATAGGAACATTTAATAAATGAAAACACATAGAAACCTTCTCAACAGGTCCGCTTGGCATCATTTTCATTAGAATCCAGCTAAAAATATTTTCTGTCTTACTTCTTTTTCTTTTTAAACTAGGTTTTGTTGCCTCCGCAGCGCTAGCTAGAGTCATCGAAATCATTACAACAGTCAGCATTTCACAAACAGCGATTGGCGAAAATTACTTTCGTTAAATTTTTTGTTAACCTGAATACAACTCCTGTTGCATATCTGTAATTAGAATGTTAAATGAATTCTTTCTCTCACCACATATTTAATTAAATGCATGAGAATTCATATAAAAATCATTTCATGCTTAATACTGAAAAGCGCATCTTTCTTATTTCATACCTTTTCACACTGAGATAACGCTGGAAAGCGAACATTATCTAAGAGTACTAACACTTGTTTTGGAATAGGAATTGTAGCGTCTAAAATTCCGGCACAGTTATAGAGGTACTAGAGATCTGTAAAATGTGTTTATGTAAATTAATTTTCTGAAGAGTGCTTTTTATAGCAAGATTATTCACCTATAAAATGTTTATTTTTTATTCATACAGCTGTAAGATAAAATTACTTTTTCTAAGGAATTACCTTTAAAAAATTGGATTTTACAATAGTTGCTAAATTAAAAGCAATCGTAAATTCATTCGTACCTTCTATAATTTGGCTGTCAATTTTTATGGCACGATATTTAATTTGCGCAATTTATGTAGAACGGTATTAAGAAATTTAACTAATTGATGAACAAATCGGATTTAATGAATATATATTTAATTGCATAGTGAGAAACCGTGTACTCAATGTTTATTTCTTATTTCCTCGATAACATAATGATAAGAATTCAAATGTTTCGCTGTATTTAGGTGATTCATAAAACCGCCACTCTTCTGTCAGTTGTAACATAGTATGATACCAATTGCTGATAATGGAAACATGATTTTGCCACTGGTATGCTGTAGCTGTAGCTTCATAAATATAAAATCGTGTCAACTAAGGCATAAAAATTGATTAATTTGCAGAGGGGCTATAGATATGCTTCTACAAAATAGATATTATTACATTTTTGATATTTTACCAATGTCGCATAGCAAAATAATTCACTCATTCTCTTAAAAATTCAGTGATTTTAAGTACTTTATGAATGAGTATTTTTCAAACAATTTTACACAAAACAAAATATTTTTATTTTTAGATTTAATTGTTAGGAAGGCCAAATTCCCCATTCATACTGGACTTATTCTTTTTAAGACTTAATCTTAAATATTTAAAATTGGTTGAGTTTTAAAACGAAACAGAAGGAATTTTCCTGCTTTGGCCATGTTAAATAACCAATAGCTCACCGATAAGTGGAACGGATGCCTTAACCAATCAGACCACAATTCTACCATACCCAGTATGTTATACGTAAACGTCTATACATGAAATTCATTTATGAAATCGAAATGATTTTATCTGTTTATATCTATCATATGCAAAAGGTAATAACATCCATCTTTTCTTATCAGATTATAGTTCACTACATCTATTGTAACTTTTAAAGAAAAGGAATACAATCAGACTAAACATTTCTTTAATAATTTTCAGGAAAAGTAGCTTCATTGCATGAAATTTTAGAAAAGGGGGAATTTATATTTAGAAAATGAGGAAATAATATTCGTGTAAACGTGTATTTGTGTGTTTGTCTTAATAAGAGTATATTATTTTAAATTGTTTAGCTTATGCAGAAAATTTTATTTGTTAAAAGATATTTATTTGTTAAAAGATGTATAAATATCAGCTGAGTTTCCTCTGTAGATTTTTTTCTTTAATAGAAATTTTTATTTATCTTTTTAATAAAAGTTTAATATCTCTTGAATAGAAATTTTTTGCCTATGTTCATCAAAAAGTTTTGAAATTATTTCTTTCTAAATAAGAATTTTTGTTCTATTTAAATTTTTATGTCATAAGTTAATTTTATTATAAATTTTTTCTTTTAAATTCTCTAGAAACTATTTATGTAGAATGAAATTAATTATATATTTTCATTTTACTAATAATGACAAGTTATATGTCTACTGATATTTTTGACTGTAAAATCTGTTTGCTGAAAATCGTTTGTTTAAAGTCTGAGTAAAAAGAACTCACTTATTGCAGTGATGGAAACTACTGAGATGTAAGGATGTTCATTACAATTTCATAAAGTTTTAAGTACTTTATCTGAAAGAAAATGCTTGCTGAGCAAAAATTAAACTATTGCCTATTTTATAAAATTCATCACATTGTTTATCAATAAAAAATATCTTTAAATATAAATTTTAAAAACATCATGACAACATTTGGTTACTAGAGGTTTGCACTTACAATATCAATTTAATTGAGAAATTTTGGGCACCTGATTCAATATTGCAATATTCTAGGCAAAGGAAGAAATTGGATATAGCATTTCGTAATCCAAATGTTTTTGAAGAAATTTGTTTTTTACAGATAAAGAAATGCACAGAGAAAATAATTATATTGTGAGACACGCAGAAGAAGATTCTTATACTATTTTACTACTGAAAATGAGAAATTTGGCCTTACGCCTTCAAATGATAAGAAATCAACCAAAATGAGCAGAACTCAAATATCTTTATTTTAATAAAGTAATCGCTTATTGAGATGAATCATAAAATTGTGTAAAACTAAATTTTTAGTTCAATGGCAAACCTATCTTTATTAATCTATTGAGAACGGAACACATAATTTGACCAATAATGTTGACATTCCAAATATAATTAAAGTTTTTCCAGTTTAGAGGTATTGAGCTCAAGTGGAAAAAATTGCTTGTCCAGCTAATTGCACAGCTAACTAAAATTTATGTTCTGAATTAAATTATGTCAAATAGCAAACGTAAAATACTCATATAGTAGGAAATATGTTTCCAGAACATCAGTTGCCTTTGCAAAATGAATAATTAAGTAAAAAAGTCCCCATTAAAATTATTAGCTTGTGAGTAATTGAGAATAGATTTTTCAGTTGTAGCTAACTGTTTTCCTTTTTTAAATGTTTAGTAATGATTCTGCTTAGTTCAGAACTTATAGATAACAGTAGTAAAAAGATTGATGTTTCGTCCAAAATAAAATGAAACAAAAATTATATAAAAAAGACTGTAGAAAATGAAGAATATTTACGAGATTTATCTATTTGATTCGGAGGGACGAAACATGCAGAACATGGAATATTGTATTTAATTCAAAATAAAAAATTTACGTTAATGCAAACGAAAACCAATATTCAAAGCTTAAATACCAGATATCAAAAAGTAAATACTAGCTTATATACATTAGGAAACACTGCTGTTAAGAAACATAACTAATAATGTATTTTTGACAGTTTTATAAAATACTTTTTTATATATTGTGCATAGATATAATGTTTGTAGATAGAAGCAATTTATAATGAAAAAATATGAATAATTTTGAGGCTAAATTTATGAATAAACAACATATATTCTAAGATTTTTTTTTCTTTAAAAATTGTTCTGAGTAAAATATGGAAAACTGTGCTGTTTAAAATTGCAAAACCTGCCATGTTTTTAATGCTTATTATTAATAACCCAAAACATTGTAAGAGTATATCATTAGAAATTCCAAGTCCATTTAGCTCGTAAATGACTTTTTAAATGTGCACTCAGAGCAGCAATTCATTTTTCATGCAAAAACAGCTATGAACATGCAAAAACAGCTATGAACAGACATGCAAAAACAGCTTTAAACATTTTATGTAAAAACTGTTTTTTACATTTTTTACATGATTTTCGCTTAAAAAGAAGCATAGTATATGATAGTGTATTCTAAAATATGTGAAATTTTTATAGATTTAAAATGTAGTTTGTAGCATTTGAGTGGATATGTGTGCGATAAAGTAATATCACTTTCAAAATATATAAATAAAACACGTCTGTAAATCTAAAGTTAAAAATTTTTAAAAAATTTGTAATAAAAATGTATTTGACACTATGTTTAAAGTTTTTATATTAAATTACTGTTGTAACATATTTTGAATTTTTTCAAACAATGCCAACAGTAGCGCATAGCTTGATAGGATTATTCTATTAAATATTTTCTAAATTAGTTAAAATATTTATGGCCCCATAATTTTATCATGTATACACGAGACATTTTTGCATTTAATAATTAAAACAGGTTTTTCATTTTCATGAAAAACGAAATGACTTTCCAAATAACCCAATAGTTGACATAAGAACAGTAAGATTAATATCCAAAACGTGTTAAAAATAATATAGAACTAGGAAGATTTTTAATAAAATTAAACCCTTAAAATCTAATTTATTGTTAATTCGTAAATCCTAAAATCATTAAATTCTATTTTTTTTTATTTGAATTAAAAACAACTTTGTAAATTAGTAATCTAAATTTAAAACTAAATATTTTAGGTCTGATAGGCAAACATCTTACTATTATTATACTAAATAGGCATTTAATTTCTACAGCCTGCAATCCCGATAGTATACATAGAATATTTTCTACAATTTCCAAGCGCTTCAACCCATTTCGTAGATTGCAGCAGAATTCCATTATTTTATAATCGATGAAATAACACATGAATTGAAATAATGATATGTGTTTATGGATTTAAAATTCAAAATATATGTGTAGAATTATTGAATGTTCAAATTGAAATAAAAATAGTTTGTACATCATTATAAAATTTTCATTTTCAAGAAACATATTTTATAAATTATTAATATTTTCCTTTAATAGGCTTGTACATTTCAAACATCAAACTGATGGTTGGAAGGTAAAATTTTGCATAACTTGACATTTATCACATTTTTTGATGAAAACATTTTTGCCCTTTTCATTGGCATTGAATATATTTTTAAAACTGATTAATTATACAGATTTATTTAAAATTTAAGTGTATACACTTTATTAAAATTAAATAGTTAGTTGTTTTATATATTCTTCTTGGGGGGGGAAGTAAAGCATTGAATTAAAAGTATAAAATATTATGTGCAAAATACAATATTTTATTTCTGTAGTTAATTTTTTTCACTTTTATTTTTTTCTTACTAAGACATTAAATTAGAAAAATATATTTCAGTCGGAAAATGTGTATGAATTAATTTTATTATCATGAAATATTTTTTCTTAAAAATTGTGTAGACTTGTTCCTGAAAATTCATTATGCTTTCAAATGAAAACACTTAATTAATATTTAAGATATGATAAACATTTTTATTCAATTAGAATGTGTATATTTTTTTGCAAAAATATTAAATTATAAACTATTTATTAAATTAATTAATTTTTATTTATAAAATAATAATTATTAATAATAAATCAGAAAACAGAATATATTTTATGGTATACTTTTTTGAGCATACATAAATTATTTATTTTAAAGACGTTAGAGTGTACTTAGAATGATAAAAGAAAATAAATTGGAAAAGTGTTCTTGGTATTCAGTAAACATAAATTATAAGAAATTTAAAATAAAAGAAAGAATGCGTTTTTAGATATGAAAATGTTTTCTCTTTAAATAATCATTAAAATTATGTGAAACCACTCATTTGCTTACACCAAATGTATAATATATCTCGTCACTTATTTAATAGATTTTATTTAATTTTTATCCATTGAAATAAAATTACTTCAAAAATATATTAATGGCATTACATCTATTTAGCAAACTATAGTTAAACTAAAGTTTACTTATGCAGTTTGTATACCAATACAAATATTTTCTTATACATTTATAAGATAATTTGAAGCTTAGAAGTGAATGTTTTCATGAATATCATGTTTTTTCATGTTACTAACTATTTCTCTGAAAGAGCGGATAAAAGTATCATTCATGTTGATAAAATTACTATCCGCATATAAATGGATATTTCATTATTTTTATTCAAACTAGAAAAATTTTATTTTTGTTATTTATATTTGAGATGAGTTAAATGTAAAATCTCTCATTTACATTTATTTATTTATTTCGTATTATTAACAAGGATATGATATCTGAAATTATGCATGATTTAATGAAGCATATGGAATAACACTCATTCTTTTTAATAACATTTGTTATCTTTAAACGTAAAATATTAAACATATTATTTAAATTTTCTGTATAATCTACTCAAATTATAATTTGCATAAATCAAATTTATCAATTAATGGGTTAAATGTATATAATTTCTATGTATCTTAGTGTTTTATATTTTATTAAATTCTTCTGAATAAAGTGTTTCAAATAAAAAAACAGGCCTACATAAAATACAATGACAATAGAAGATAATATTAAATATAAACAATCGATATACTAATATAATTTTCGAACTTTTATAAATATTTTTAGAAAAAAGAAATTTTTATTGAATATGTGGACACTTATTTCTTTATTAGAAATGTATTTACAATAGATATCATATGATTGGTTATAAACACTTTCTCTTTAAGATAAACTATGAATCTTATGAATGTTATTACAATAACAATTTTATTTAGAAACACTGTTTTTATATTTTTGGAAAACATTACAGACATCAGCCAGAAATCTCAAACCCCAATAGTATAAGTTACAACAGTTTTAGAAAAGAGAGAAGTGTTTTTAAATATAAGCGTTCTATTAAAAATATAAATTATAGACAATATGCTATTACATTTCAGTTTCTAAACCCAAATTAAAAATTAAAAAATGAATATTAATTTTCTAATATTAGATATCTAGATATAATAAATTCTAATCTAGATATAATTAATTTTAGTTCTGAACGTTCACTATATTTGTCGTGATGTAAAACTCATTATGGGCATACTAATATGCCGTTAAGTGTAAATTCACAATGTTAATAAATTTATCCATTTGAGAACAATTAATATTTAAGTTAATTTCTTGGAATACCTAACATAGTATAGAAAATTATCTGCTTGTAACTATCATGATCACTTTTTTAAAGAATTTTAAAGTTGGTTACAAAAAACATTTAACCGAATTGGTTAAATTTCGCATGTAGAAATACAATAATTTCAGATTAGCATATAAAGAAAAATAAGCACAGTAAAAAACACATATAAAGAAAATGGCAATCTTTGTAAAAAATGACTTAATGTTTCATAGTAAATTTATAACAAACATGAGATTTTATGATCTATTTTGGCATATTTAAATGTAAAAATTGTATTTGTCAAAATACAAGAAATGTTATTTTTCTTCGATAAATATAAATCAACTTTCACTTGAAACGCAAATACTTAATTAGTCGTTTGTTAAAAAAATAAATTATCATTATTTAAAGTAATTGAAAACATAAGATTCTCGCAAGAATATTTAATCTGATTCTTGGACCGAAATATCAACTATTAACGAATTTATTTTAAAATGAGCATTTTTGCCAATGTCACATATTGATGTTATCGAAATTTTTATAATGAATTGAAGAATCTAATGCAATTTTACGACTGTCTTTTCATCTGACGAGTTAATTATTTTTATAGGAGAAATTAGTATATAAAAATTATTTCTATATTTTATTGATTATATTGTAAAATGTTACAATTATAAATGTTTTACTTGGTTATAGATCAAATTAATAAAAACAATTTCATTTTAAAACTAAATAAATAAAATTTTAAAAAGGAGTTAAAAATATAGCAGTTTTATTTCTGATTCCTGTTTTGTGTAGTAAAAAATAATTTTCTGTAAATATACGATTTCATACAAACAGCAAGTAGGTGAAATCTGTGTGCACATTATTAATATATAATAATTCCTTAGTATATATTAATCTATTATGTTCATATGATTATGTAGTATATGCAAATATATTTTATATATGCATGTATGCATAACCTAAAATACACACAATTAATAGGCTCTCATTTTATATTTTTGTACAGTTCTGTTTGCGTCATGAGTTCATAATTTATTTTCTTTCAAATTTTGATGATGCATACTGACATCACTTTTGCATATTAAAGAAAATATAATGAAATGCTAAAAATCTTCAAAGTAAGAATAATTAGAGGTAAATATGTAATGTTGATATATTATGTTGAGTAAATACTAATTCACAGAATATTTGACATTTTATATTTTTCGTTCTGAAAAAAGTATTAATCATAATTAATTTTTAAAGCAGTTATGTAAATATTTAAACAACAAAAGAATAAATATATTTATAATGATAGATCTTTTTTTATTTAAAGTTTGACTTGTATAATTTTACAAGAACATAGGTAAAATATAAATTATTTGATTGAATAATGTTGTCAAAATTGTATACAGAAAATTTAAATTTTTTTCTCCATGAGCAAATATTTTAATGAATGTGTTAATCCAAGTATTAAACAAAATTAATCAAATTACTAAAAACACTCTAATTAACTGTTGAATTAGGGTATAAAATATTATTTGTTATCCTTTTGAAAATGTTTTCGAGAAATGCAAATTTAAATGTACCTTTAAATATTTGTAGAACAGCCAAGAACATTTTACTTAATTTCCTTTAAATACCGAATTTAACATACGTTCATTAAGAAAAAATATTCATTAAATAAGATTATATTGTTTCAAAAATGCAATAAATTATGCAAATCATAATTTTTTTTTATTTTACTGATGTCTTTAAAGTTATGTTTGTAATTTAAATAAACTTTATTATAAAATAATAAAAATCCGATAAAGCTTAATTTGCGTTTTCAAAATTTTAAGACTACTTTTAAATAACATTTTAATGTCTTACTTTATTCAGAATACTTTGCGAAGAAATTTTTTAAAAATATATTCATTTGTTTATTGAAATTAAAATAAGTGTTCTTACAAAATATGAAATAAAACAGTATTAAAATCAATAAGTTTTAAGATTAACAAATTTTCTCATGAAATTATCAATGGTTATTGTATATTCTATTATTAATCAATCAATTAATAATAGAATATACAACTATTATCAAGAAATAATTTTATATTCTAGTTCTTTAAAGATAAATTTAAACTTTTAAAAAATTATTTTGCAAGTGATTCACATTAATGATGTGCACGTCATTTGTATTCATATTTCAATATAATTATTCCTAAAGTTTTGAGATTGATTAAAAAAAGCATGTCTTTAGAAATTGGATATTACTAGACATATAATTGCTTTGTCTTGATTTTAAGTATTATTCTACTAAATCCCATTCTCTAGTGGTCTCTACTGTATTTTTAATTGTAGTGTTACTTCCCTTGTAGACACAGGCAACTATATAAAACCTTACTTTATTAATAGCTTGAAAAAAAGAATCACATTTCTTTATATTTTTAATGTTAGTTTATACCTTTATTTGCATACTTAACTTCTCTATTTTTGGACAAAATAGAATTTTATTCATGCAAGAACAAATTACCTTCACATAATGAATATTTTTCATGAGGAACTAGAATTGTATTTAATAAATTGCTCTTTCACCTATAAATTTTCATTAAACTCAACAGATGATATTAATTTATATTATTATATACGAAACATTTTGTTTTATTACAATTTAAAATTTTTTCAAATTATTTAATAAACAACTTTCATAAAGAATCTTAAAAATACCAAGCAGAATTTCAGGCAGATTAAATTTGTATAAAAGAATACAAATTCAATACTAGAAATCAAACTAATTTTAAAAAATAAAATTTACTCTAAAATATGGCGGTAAATAAAGCTGATAAATTCAGCTTTTTCACTCAATTAAATAACTAAAAATATTAATTTACATTGTAAAAAAGAGCTAGAAAAATCTAACACCCATAAAACACTGATATTCTTAATTTTTAAGGTAAAAAATTATAAAAATTGAGGTGTGAGTAATTAATTCAATTTATAATTATCAAACTTTGAAAATTAAAAATTTTTCTTCATATTGATATTTACAGATTTTGAATAGTCAGGATAAAAGCAATTTTATAAATTTTTGAAATTGTTTAAAAAGGATTTAAAATTTCATATTAACATTTGATTTATCACGATAGAAACAAATAAATCAAATGTTTCTTCTATTCAAAATTTGCTACATATATGTATAAGTAAATGTGATTGAAATTTCAAATCCATTTTAACTAATTTTACTCAGATATGTATAAAATTGCGAATAAAAGAAACATTTGATTCACAGTAACAACTTGAAAACTCATGTCATAAAATACATGTTTAGTTTTGCAACATTTAGAAACATTTTATCTTGTAGCAGGAACATGATGTAAATGACAGATTTAGCACAATATCTGATAAATATTTATATATACATATTATAAAACAATAAGAAAAATAATTTTTTTCACATAAAAGTTTAAAAACATTTCAAAATTTTCTTTTATAATAATATGATTATAATTAGTTTTTAGAATAATACATTTTCACAATGAGGCACAAATGTTATTTTCAATGAAAATTGCTTTATAATCATAAAATAGGAATATTATTATTTTTTCAGGTAATTTAAATTCCTATATATGTCTTATAACAAAATTCATAATTTAATTTCCTAGTGTGAAATACTTTTTACATAAACTAAACTTCAAGAAATTTTTAGGAGCTAAGATTTATGAAGAAATATAAATCCTAATTAAAAAGTTAAATGAAAAATGAAATATTCATATAAAGACCATATAAAGCACAAATGTAAATTACATAACGGGTATTTTAGAAATTAAAAAATATATATTTAACATCGGTGTATAAAATGATGTTTTTTCGATAAGACGGTACAAATGTATTGTTCCACATGTGACAAAAATCTACAAAAACTTACAAAATATACAAAAATATTTTATAATAAAATTGAGAGTAATTTTTGAGATGATGGCATCTTAATAGTTTAATGTTAGAATCTTGTTACCTCATTACCTTATAAGAAATTTTTGTACTTTAAAAGCTTGTATATTTTAAAGGAGATGGAAATAATTTTCTTACTCAATAGTGTTAAAAACTCACTATATTAAATCTCAATACACTTTAATTAATGGAACCCTGGAGCCGCATACACAAAGGTTATTCAATAACTTGACTAACTTTGTTATTCAATAACTAATATAAATTATTCAATAACTTGAATATCATATATCATTGTAATAAAATATAGTATTGTATTTTTGTAAATATAGCAATAAATTTATAATTTATATTTTTAAATTAACTGTATAGTTATTGAGTAATACTTTTTATGAGCCATTTTGTTTCGATAATGAAAAATGGTATTATTCTTCCTTCCTCTCTCGAACATACTGAATTTTTCTATGAATCTTGAAAATGAAATTTTCTTAGTGCAGCCATCTATCGGGACTTGAAGAATCTAATAAAACGCTAAGGTCTTTTTTCATTCTCATTTCTGTCTTTTTTTTAAATATCTAATTCAAAACATTATACCGTTCATTAAGTAATTTTGACACACAGGATTCTCATTTTATACATTTTCCAATAGAATTAATAATTTAAGTTTAATTACATATTTAATGATGCATAAGAGTACAATTTTTATTCTTTATCAATATAATTAATGTATATGTTATTTTGTTTACCGGAATTATACATTTTGTGATGCTTTTTTATAATTGTAACATAATAACAGAAGTATTTATAATAAGTAACATTAAATTTTTTACTATGAGATGTATATTCAAATTATGACATAATTGTGATGAAGTAAATAAAATGCAAAATTAATATTTATAATATATGCCAAAAAGAAAATTTCTTCTTACTTTGAGAATGAATAAAAATAGATTATTCATAGATGGAAAGTTTGTTTTTTATTATTTTATGGATGAAAAAATAGGAATAAATCATACATTTTCAATGGTTGAGTAAAAAGGATAATAAATAAGTATCGGAAATTGTTCGATATCGATAGTTCTTGCAGCCGTTACCCTAATAGAGGGCATTAATATCAATGAAAGTCTGCAACGGCGCGCAAGAAAAAAACTTCTAATTTGTTTTATCCCTGAATGAATTCGACCATGTAATGTTGATCGTAAACTCATTTTTCTTCAATGAATAAGTGAATGCCAAAGTTTTTTTAAAACATATTTAATCGATTTTGAAGTTGAAAAATATTTCTCTTTACATTTACATTACTTCTTAATAAATATAAATGCAATATGTAAAATATATTAATTTTAAACAGAAACTTATAAACTGAATTTCTTTTTGAGGAATGCTCTATGCAATATATATTCGTGCACACAGACACACACAATTAATGAATTATAATAAATCAACTTAGCAAATTCTCGTATTACTTTGTTTTTAATTATAAATCTAATTTTTAAGATAATACAAAATAATATTTTATTAAATATTTGAATTTATTAAAAATATATATTTACCAAATAAATATTAATGTTCGTATTAGTATACTTGTCAGTGATATTAACATTTTACATCATGAAACATAATATCTAATAAAGATCTACGATTCTTTCATTGGTAAATATATTTTTTGTTTTTAGTTGTTATATTTATGTACATGTGTGTATATATTTCAGTTTGTGATATGGTAAGTTTATTTTAAGCAAAATATTCTTCTACATATTTTAAAATGAATTAATTTGATGTAAAAATATGCTTACATCACTTATGATTTCATAAAGTACAAACTTGAGGAAATAAATTCATTTATCATAGAATGAATCTATGACGTTGTGAATATTGGGAAAATTGCTAATTCACCTAGTATAATTATTGTATAATAGCTATTTCTGTCTTGCTTGCTTACGAAAATCGGATAACAAATTATTTTCT
Organism: Latrodectus hesperus; assembly: GCA_037975125.1. NCBI lineage: Eukaryota > Metazoa > Arthropoda > Arachnida > Araneae > Theridiidae > Latrodectus > Latrodectus hesperus. The sequence goes on along the minus strand of CM075853.1, from coordinate 19,253,558 downwards.
AACTAAACCATAGAAAGTGATTTATTTTATTATGAAATGCAAAAAAACTATTTAAGTTTGGGTTTAAATTGCATATTTACAGTAAACGTAAAGACATACCAATTTGAAACTTTACAACTCATTGTTCATGAAAATATGATATCTTAAAATATATCATGTTTTCATGAACAATGAGTAAATCATGATATCTTATTTGCTGAAGAAAACAAAAATATCTTATTTGTTTCGCAAAGTAACTGTTTTCCATATAAGTATTATGTAGAATTTATCAAAATTCACATATCGTGAAGGTAGTTTTATCAGAACATCAAAAAACAAAAATAACATGGATTTTTGCAGTATTGGAGCTATATCGTATTTTCAAACATGGAAACAAGGTCTATATTTTATGAAAAAATAATAGGGTCTATATTCTCCGGTAAGCTAATATATTTCAATTTCTTTAATATATATTTCAATTTCAAAGGTGAAAATTTCTTTGGCAAGACATCAATTGTTCAAGTTCTACATAGTTCTTTGTTGGATAACAATATGTATAACAGTTCTTTGTTTATCAAAGAACAGAACATAATTAATAAAAGCACCTAAAGTAATGAGGTAGATGAAAACAAACTCATTTAGAATATGTTCTTAAATGACATAATATTTGTCATGCTATATTACATTGTCAGATTATGACTGCTGTATGACTGCCTATTACAAAATTCATAATTCATTAATTATATTGAAATAAAATTTCCCGTTAAATAACTTGGAAAATGACAATATAGAGATGTGCTGAATAAATCAATTTTTAATTTTTGTCTAAATATATTATACTATATTTTCATTGTGATTTATATTATTCTTTAAAATATTTTTTATTAAAATTCATTTTTGGAAAAATTATAAAAGTGTAGAATTGTAAGTTCCACATAATAATAATAATAATAATAATGACTAATATAAAAATGTACAATTATTTAAATCAAATAAGGGAAGATTAATTAAAAAAATATATAACTACACTTCTTATAATATTTTGTGGAAAAGTATTATTTCACTATAGATATTCAGGCATAATTACTAAATGTTACTAAATATATCATTCAAAATTATTTCATTATATAACTAATCAATAATTGAAAATATTTAAACCACTAAATTTATTTTCTTTTCACATAAATAAACGCAATTTAAGTAATGTATATTTATTTTAAATTTTTTATCTTATTCAAAAGAGGAATTGGTAAAAAGAAATGAATAATAAATAAAAATGGATTATACCTGGTTACTATCCATTAAAATATACATACATTATAAAAACTTAAAAAGAGCATTGGACTTAATTTAAGTAGGAATTTGAGTAAACTTTTGCAAAAGCGCAATTTATGAGAATGCAAGATTGAAATAAAATTAGATTATCAATATTTAGAAAAACAAGTAATATAATAGAATTTACACTGCCTTTACAATTTTTCCATATTAGTTGCTTTAGTTGAAAAGATTTTAACTAAGCAAAATATTTCTTTGGATACTTAGGGATTTATATATAATTTCAATTCTTAATCAAACAAGTATTACTGTCATACTGATAATGTTACTTATTAAACTAAAACTTTAAATTCTTAATATATTATTTGCAATTATATTAAAACTGTATCGTACTACTCTGTTTATCTTACAATATATTAATTCCACCACATCAGAAGAATCTTTTGAATTTGTGATAAGATGTTTTTAGATTGTATAAAGGTGAAGATAACATAAATTATTATACACTGCTCAAAACAATCAAAGGATATTGCGGTTTTAGGTGGATCTTGTGGCTGGGAAACTTATTAGCTGATTGATACGTGGTCGACAGACGTAGTAGGTTATATGAGAATAAATTACACATGTTTGGCAGAAAAAAATGAATTTTATTGCGCATTTGTGTACAAAAGGAAAAAAACACAATTTGTGCATATAGAGAAAAAAAGAATAAGAAAAGGTATTGTCTTCAAAGAAAGTCATTTTCAGTAGGGGTATGGTTTCCACGTACTACCAGTAACGTTGAACACCTTTGAGGCATGGAGTCAATGAGGCTATTAACCACGAACTGGGGTATTCTGTCCCACTCTTCCAGGAGAGCTCTTTCCAGTTCTTGGAGAGTTTGTGGGAGTGGTTGGTGGCCAGCAACTCGTCTTCCTAGAGCGTCCCAAACGTAGTCTATTGGATTCATGTCTGGAGAACAAGCTGGCCATTTCATTCGTACGATTCTTTCCTTGAAAAGGAAATCCTCCAGCAGGTTAGCACGATGTGGCCTGCGTTATCGTCCATTAAAATGAAGTCATCTCCGATTACTACAGCGTAAGGGACTACAATAGGTCTGAGGATCTCATCCCTATATCGGCGACCAGTCAGAGGTCCATCTCGAATAATATAGAGGTCTGCGCGCCCGTCAATGGAGATGCCACCATACACCAACACTCCTCCACCGCCAAATCTGACACTTTTGTGCACGAACGCTGGATTATTCCTACTGCCACGGTCCGTGCAGATGAAAATACGCCTACTATCAATATGAACAAAAAAACGGGACTCATTAGAAAAAAGAACATTGCTCCACATTTCTCCTCACTTTCACATGCTCTGTTGCCCATTCCCTGTGGTCGCGACGATGCTTTGATGTTAGTTTAACACATACCATCGGTCGGCGAGCATACAGACCTACACCATGGAGCCAGTTTCGGACAATCTGAGTTGAAACCGTGGTGTCAGTAGCCAAGCGAAGGTGTTGTTGGAGAAGAGTAGGGTTCATATTTCGGTGTCTCCGAGCCGTTAACACTAAATAACGATCTTCATTGGGTGTTTTTGCCCGTCTACGACCTTACTCTGGTCATCGGCCTGCACTTCCAGACTCAAAAAGTGGTTCCAGATCCTGTAAATCACACTTAGTTACACTCCAATGGCTTGCGCTACTCTGGCTTGAGTTTGCTCCCCTTCTAACCTACCAACAACTCTTCAAGCTTCAGAATCGGTCAAATTACTTCGCTGAGACATCGTACTCATCGAAACAAAGCAGTCACTAAATACTGATCATCCTTGTATTCATTGTCTTTTATCCAGTTAAAAGTCAAATTTCATTCACTGCCACTGAAGTGATGTTTTTGACGTCGAACTCAAAATTAGCATACTCCACAGTTTGAAAATAAGAAAAATTTTCATTTGTGATTCTCTTCTTCCATTTTCAGCAAAAGAAATTTCGTTTATATCTTTATTTTATGTAAAACTTACAATATACTTTAATTGTTTTGAGCAGTGTATATAAAATTTTAGTAGAATCTAAATGTTTATTTTAGAAAGTTCTTGAACCACTTATCATTAATTCATAGTTTTAGTTGAAAGGTTAAAATTGCATTAATTAGTAAAACTTTGAAAATTAAGTATCTGCCATAAAACCATTAATACTTTTTAATTGTGTTAAAAATAATAAAGAATAATTGTACAGAGAAAATCATTTTATCACTAAAATAAATTTACAAATTCCAAATGTAATTTCGAAGAAGACATATAATATTTTTTAATTAACACAGAAAATTATAAAGTGATTATCGTTTAAAATATTTATAATCAAGAATATCTTTATGCAATAATTTGTAATTAGATTCTCTAAAATATCTGATTCTTATTTCCAATAAACACTTGGAAAATTAAGTTTCGTTAGTTATTTTTAAGTTTTAGCATAAATGTTATAAACTCAATTTTGCTTTTCCTTTTCAATTTATTCTTATTGTCACTACGCAATGTTGTCTTCATATGCCTAGCAATTAATGTACCATAATGCCCAAACCGAATCTGTAAAAATAGAGTTATTAGATGTCTTGTGGAAATTTACTCCCATAATTGGTCCCTTTATATACTCATCACGCTCCTACTTATAGAAAATTAATATTAAAGAGCACATTTTACAAGAAACGAATTCATGTTTTATGTATCTTAATTATTATACCCATTTTTTCTGAACCTTAAGCAGTTCTATTTAAGAATTTTCATTTTATTACATGAAACGGCACATGGTTCTTAAGACTTAAATATTTGATGAATAAGGAGAGGACACTAAATTGTTTCTGCTTAAGCCAAATTGTTGAACTAAAATGTTTGCATCAAGATCATACACGAGTAATTTCATTTAATATTCTTTTTTTGTCACGAAATGTTTAAGCAGAAACTATAATTGCTGTAGAAATTAGAAACATATTTTGGTATATTATATGTGTCTCAGGGCTAAATTAATCAAAATGAAATAAGTCATACTCGTAGGGAAATATAATTTAAGCAAGTTGGAGACTAGTTTCAATCAGCTGTTTTTATACAGGCAAGCATCAATGTTTTAATTCAATAAATGAAAATGCATATGTGTTGCGAAAATTATATAAGAATAAATCAATATTAAATTAAATGTAATGAATATGTGAGTATTGTAAAATGCAGTACTTTGAAAACATTAAATAAGTGAATCGATAAAAATTATTAGCAAGGAAATTTATTAACTAAGTTTGTATCTAGGCTAGCTCATATAAAACTACTTGTTCTTATGTGCAGAGACCAGGATTGTATTTAAAGTATTCAGCGTCAAATGTTTAATTTTTAAGAGATTTTGAACTCTTATGTTATTTATAATTAAGAAATTTTTCATATCATGAAAGTGTAAATGAAGATTACTTTCTCAAAGTTATATGTCACGCTGATATAACTTAAACTGCAAAAATACTTAAAATAATGGATTTTATTACATAATACTACAAAATAAAATCATTTTTTTAAATTATAAAAGGACAATTTCCATATACTTACTTATTAGTTTTTAAAAAAACAAAATTTAGCAAATCCTATAAAGTACAAATTTGTATTTATTGGCTGATAAAAATAATTATTGAAATCAGATGACTTCACAGGCCATTTAAATTTCTTTCATAATTCCTCCTCTTGTCGTGTAAGAAAGATAAATGGGATTGCTAGGTTCATATGTTAAAATTAAATAGCAGTCATGGTAAGATCAAATCTCATTAATTTGATAATAACTGAAACGAATGATATGTATGTCAACACAACAACAGCAAAGAATTTATTGTCTTTAATTTAAATTGAGAGTCTTAAAGTGAAATCTTAAAATTGAAACCAATAAGCCAACAGCTGAAGGATTTACACGTATTCACTTAACTTTCATTTTCGTCGATACCCAGTCGTATTCAAGTGAAGTAAGGAACGAAACTTAATGCTCATAATGGTACACAATCCCATGATCCTATTTCCAGATGAAATAATGCGCCTCCATCTTTTGCATTGCTTTTCATTACATAGCATTGAGATTGGTATTTTAGTCTCCCTCTGCAAGTAATAAAATTCTGCCTCCAAACCATTTAGATGTAAATAAACCGAAACATATGGTGAAAGTGCATAGAAACAGAATCAAACATCAAATTAAAATTAGCAAGACTAATCAAGATTTCATTTACTTTATATTATTCATGATTGTATACTATAATGTAGCATATGGCGATTAGTATTGTTTGGCAATTGAAATACATTTACAATTGTATGTTCTGATATGGAAAATATACAGAAAGACTTATAATTTTAGGTAAGAAAATGCAGTCTTGTATATTATTCATGATTTTATACTCTTTCTCATAATCATGTAACATAAGGTGATTAGTATTGTTTGATAATCGAAAAAAAGTAAATTCATGAAATTCACTTTGATGTTCTAGTTCGCAAAATGCAAAGATAAAGTAAACAATTTTAGGAATTAGTATGAAGCGTTTTATACTTTGATTCTTGCATACACATTTATTTTCTTTAAAATCATACTCTTTTAATCGGTTCTTTAATCTAATAATCTATGACAATCACATTTTCTCATGGTAACAATAGTACATTTTTTGTAAATATGTTAAGTTTTATTACTAATGATTATTCATTATACCTATAGTAAAATAAAAACTTGAAGTAATTTTACCATACTTTTGACTGAATAACAAAGATTATGATTTACTTGTATACAATTCATGTACATACTTTTACTAATTCTGTTTCTGGAAAAGCGTATGTAGATATTGAGATGAACATTGAAACAGTGGATGTCTCAGTTGAACTATATTTCATTATAAAAAAGAGTAACAAAAGCCCTGTAGAACAAGAATTCAAAAAAATTGCAACACTTTAACATTCGACTAGTAAAAAATACTCCATTAAATTCATTATAAAACTCAATCTATTAGTATTTATTTTTAACGTTTTGTACGTTTTTTCGCAGTTTATTTTTATTGAATATCAAACAATGGTATAATTAAGAAAGTATTAACTTTGATTATGAAAATATATCAATTTTTTGAGTTTCCTAATTAACTATGCAGTCTTATTTTATTAAAAATGGTAATTACAAATGTATTTGAGAGTTTTCAAAATGTTAATTGTTTTTAATCTGTAGCAATAATTGTTTAAACAGCCAATTGGTTGACATTTTCTCTCAATGATAAACTCTTCATTGATGAAAGGGTTATTTTTAAGCATTAATTCTAACCATATTGTCATTATTTATAGGAAGAGAAATTAATTGTGTTGTATAATATTCGTGACTAAAAGTTTAAGAAACAGCTTTGATAAATGCAAGTGATTTGCAATCACCCATTTACAATTAATTATAATCCATTAAGATGTAAATTCTTTCTAAAATGATATTTTGTGAAACAAGAACTCTATAAATGAAAAATGATTTTCCCATCAAGGAAACTGAAATAGTAATAGCCTGAATAAGTGAAATTTGCCCGAATACGGGAAAATATCCAAATACGCGAACGTGAAATTTGAAATAGTCAAAATAACATAAGTTGATAAGTAGGATATCATATTGAAAGTTCCACAATGTTCTTTTCTCTTCTATTTTGAAAATTTTATGCGCTCAAAAACTAAAGAGTTCTTCCAAATATTTGGAAAAATACACATGTCTATCATTTGCTTTCACATTTCCCTGGATTTATACGCTGTATTAATGAATGCTAAAAATTCAAAACTGTGTTGAAAAAAATATTTATGCATAAATGGTAAATAGATTTAAGCAGGAGAAATATAAGATATAAATCATTATGTATGTGTAACTTTTCGTATTTCACTAACAATATATATTACGATAAATTGTAACGCCAAAATGTATACATAAGCTTATACTAAAATATCTTTTGAAAATCCATTAATTCAGGTAATTCATCAAAACTTTTTATAGTATTTATTTGAACTGTTCTAAAAAAATCAAATATTCAAAAATTAAAAAAATTAAAAACATTGATCTTAAAATTAAAGAAAAATTCAAAAATTAAAATGTTCTCAAAATTAAAAAAAAAATAATTCATTCAATTTCAATAATACATTTTAAACGATAGGGCCATGCATTTCAACTTTATATTTATGATGACAATATTTAAATGAACACGTTTTTTGATTTTGATTAAATTAAAGCTAATTATATTAATAGCAGACAAAAAGTTAAATTAAACATTGTAATTATTAAAATTTAAGCTATCATTTACATCTATTTTTAAAACAATGTCAAAATCAAATTAAACAACCTAATTTCTTAATATAGAGTAGTATTTCAATCTTAAATCTTAGGCATATAAAAACTATAAATATATAGATGCAGTGTCATTGTTTTTTAAAACCAGGATATTAAATTAAACAAAAAATCTTAAAAGTGTAACAGCTTTAGCAACATTTTTCGATTCCACTTTAAATTATATTTTTTTTAAAGAAATTGTGACTAAAATAAAAAAAATCCTCGCGAATCAAATTCATTCGGAAAAATAAGTCGATTAAATTGAACCTGAATAATAGTAGAAATTGTAAAAAAAAAGCTAACAGCAAGATATAAGGAAAGTGGGCGAAACAAAAAGGGAATGTAAAGCTCTCAAGAGTAACACTGAAAAGGCATTAAATATTCACATGTTGAAGAAGATTTTGGAGCAGAGATAGTCAACTCCGAGCTATGACGGTATTCAAAGATTTTACCTGAAAGATATATAATTGCCTGTTGGGGAGCATGGAGTAATTACCATTAAATGAGGAACGGTGAAATTTTTTCATCACCCACCCTAAAGGATTATTTCATTTTTTTGCTATTTTTCTTTTGAAGCATTGCGTTGTCAAGGCACTTAGCTTGATTGCATCGTACCTGACTGCATATTTTATTTATACGTTAGTTGGTAACTTTTAACACTCTTCTTTAAAGTTACTTAAAAGTTTTCACTCCTTTTTTGCAAGACTTTATTACTTTAGAAAGTTTAAGGAGATAGGAAACTATTATCAAGTCGTATCGTCTCATAAGTCACAAAATCAAGCAGGATAACTGTAAAAGTTTTTTTATTTTTTTTGAAACTCGGGGAAAATGATTCACAATGCACTAACCTGATAATTCTTGATGCATTTTATGCTTGTAATTTTGTAGCATAATACGTCCCAAAAGCAAGTATACATTTTATAACAATTTTAATGAATTTCAAGATTACTTAAATAACCCATGCAGTTTTCTTTAATTTAATTAGTGGTTTGATCCATTTGATAAATGTTGGGTTTTTTAAATATTAGAAACATCTGATACGGACAAGGTTTCAGAGTACGTGATAAGCAGTTTATAAACGCCTATATCTGCAATTCAAATATGCATGCAACTTAAAAAAATAGTCTAAAATACAAACATGTATAGGAACGAATAATCATTATAGAGAATTAGCTTAAAGATAATAATAGTTCAATTGATCAGTATATTGCAATCATAGTGCTTAATTGAACAAAAATAGGTCCATGATTCATTGCTTTTAAAGCAAAAGATCTATTAAGAATCAGGATAACTATGAACATTAACTTTCTAATTAAGGTTAATTGAAGAATAAAATCAAATTTCCTGCACAGCATTTTCATAAATTGCAGAAAAAGAAGAATATTTTACTGAAAATGTGTAGAAAATAAACAAGCATTGATTTTTCTCAAAATATTTATACTACAATCGACGTAATATATCAAAACATAAAAAATCATGAATGCGATTCGTACATTGATATACTTCTATGAAACCTAACCCTAATGATTTTAGTTAAAGAGTTACAACAAGAATTTTGGTTAATTATTTTTATTAGAATTAAGTCCTTTTCAACAAATGCATTAAGTTTTGTCATGTAGTATTCAAGAATGTTATTTAAATTACTTTGTATTAAACGAGAGTTGAATATTTTAAATTTTGTCAAAAGTGTAATAATAAAGCAATATTTAGAGAATACGTAATAGATTCCGATCAAGAAGTTGGTAATTTTCATTGCAGACATGGAACAACAGATAGAAATATTACTTGCATGAATACCAAAATTTTATTATGCAAAATATGTCGTAATTTATCTCTTGAATAATTTCTCAATATTTAATGTGAATCAGTCGTTAGTAATTTGGTTATATAAGAGTTAATTTGAGTGAGTGTATACCTTATGTAATTTATATAGATTATGTGTAAAATTTGGAAGATTATTCACATCACTACAGTGTTATAACAAAATTATGCATACTCTTATTCTCAGGAAAAAAACTTTATATTTCCCCAATTATTTCAATATAATTCTAATTTCAAATGATTATCTACAACACAATATGAACTTTTATAACTTTTGCGGATGATTTCGATATAAAGCAAACTTTATAATTTGTTAGTCATAATATTTTTTATATTTTAAATTAAAAATTTGTTCGTAATTTTCGTCTATCTCAAACACCAAAATACTTGACTTGTCGTATGATAACTTCGTTTACATAGAATGGAGCTAATTGTTTGTTAGATTCACGTAGTTAGTAAACATTAAATATTTAGTAATTCCATAAACTATTAAATAACTAATTAAACTACTTTAGATTTGAGTTTACAGTTTCTTAAGAAAAATATTGTTACACACACACACAGAAAAAATGCCCGAAATTTAATTAATGCTCAAATGTTCCCGAAATATGTTTGTCAATTCAAAGGACTTTCAACCTGCTTGTTATCCTCTTATTCAGAAATACCATTCCTAATCTAATAAAGATGACTGAAATCACGAAAAGTAGTATTAGTAAGATTTTACATATTGCTGCATTAAAGGTGTTACAATTTCTTTTTTATATAATTTAATTTTTACATTTCCATATAATGACAATAGTTTTATTGTTTAATAAAGTGGTTTTTATGACACTATATAGAGGCCATTCAGAGGGTGCGTGGAAAATTAAAATTGATTTTGGGATTCATGAGGAATATCTGGGTTTCCATGCAAAGTTTAATCTAAAATAATCTAATTGTGATCTAGTTTATTATTATGGAAATTTAAGTAAATAACAGTAATTTGAGTAAATATAAATGTAGATAGTTGTTTAAAATACATTGTTACTTAAGTACTAAACATCCTCTAATATATATTTTATGAATGAATATTAACAAAACTTATTTCCACTGATTTGTGAAAAACTTGTTTCGCACACCATCGTTGCTATAGCAGAAATTTGCGATTGTTACTCACAAACATTGACCCAAACATAAATACACTCATAATGTCTTCTCAAGTTCAATCCAGTCATTTCTTTATTTCACTCTAAGCAAAAGTTATGATATCAATAAATATTTCTTCAATCAAATTTATTTTTAATTTGCAATTTTTAAATTTTGCCTTTATGTAGCTTTTTTACTTAGTGGTTCATCGCAAGTTTTGAGCATAAAATGGGTCCATGGATGAAAAAGTATGAGAACCACAGGTTAAATTATTTATTCCCTTTTTTGGAAAAAATGAATAGAAAATTTGCAATTATCTAAATTTTATTTTACCTGAAAAAATGATTACCACACATGAAGATTTTGAAAAATAATATTAACTTTTCCATTTGAGATTTATTTACCATGTATTATTTTGAATGTTGCTTAAACTAAAACTGTTTCAGCAATAGAAAATAGACAAAAGATGGATATGGTTGTAATGTACCTTAAGTTAAAAAGCGTACATCTATTTCACACAGTGCAGCTCTGTTTATTTAATTTAGATTCAATGCAAGCTTAATTATTTTCCTTACTTAAAAAAAACCTCATATTTGGCAAAGAATGTTTAAAATTTTGCGGGACATTCTTTCAAGAAAATATTTGACTAAACATCCTTCATTTTTATTACCACAAAGCCCTTTGAATAAAAATATTAGTCTCTTAATGAATTTTCTTTTCTGATGTTTAAAATGCTTCAGTGAATATTTTTGATACTTTTCTTTATATAATAAATTTAAAGGAATTTAAGCTTCAGTAATATTCAGAAATTTTTATTTAGATTTATGTCAATCATTTAGAGAAAAATTTTTCCGAGATATGAAACGTCTTTCTTAAAGAGAATGTCAACGGATATGCCATGGGTGTGTTCTGCGACTTACAGAAAAAAATGCAGCAAATTCCCTCTTCACAACAATTTTGCCCGAGGCATTGTATTGTCGAGTGTTCTTGATGGCGTTTCCGAGAATGAGATGAGAGACACGGAAAAAGAAGTGTCTCTGTTTCTGGAGCAGTGACTTTAAGTTTTACATTCCAAAAACTTTGTTCTGACTTACACACATATTCGTAGAGTGATTCGAAAGAAGTTTATGAATTATAAGAAAGTTCTTTTAATCTTTCCTTAAAATTTTTTTTGATGTTTTATAAATCTTGTTTTAATTTAGTATTTCAAGTATCATACATTGCTAATTTATTCAAAATGTTTAAAAGAAGACACTGATATTTTCAGTAATAAATATTGCGATAGGCGATAGTTGTACATCGTTATTATTTTATGCAATAGTAAAATTAATTTAAAATATTTAAAATTAGAGGTAAAATAAAATTTAAAAGTATATCATTATTTAAATCTTTTAAGAAATTTATAAGATTATTAAAAGCTAAATTTTTGCATCAGTAAACAGAAAGTTATAATAATCTTAAATCAACATTTATATCAAAGAGGATGTGAAATTTCTGAATTAATTATGTATTACTAATATTGTTTAAGTCATTGCTCTGGTTAAGTTTTATACAGGTAACATAGACATAGATAACTATTTATAAATGTTACTTATGTTAATACGAGGAAAAGCAAATCACTTATTTTTGAGGTGATTTCACTAACATAATCAATCGTAATATCAAAAACTAAATTTTTTCTTTATATTAATCATTGATTATTGGGTCTTTTAATCTAATGTTTATTACCTAAGTAATTAGTTTTATGAAATTTTTGTCAAATTTATAAAAATAATAAACAGCATTATTGATTTTGTGTTCAAATGAAAAATGTTTATCCACAAATACACCCATGATTAATGATATCAACAATAATGAATTATTTTTGATATTCAATAATATAATTCCCTCTTTATTCACAGAACAGTAAAAATACTGTTCTGGATATATATTGTTAATAATCAATAAATAAGATAAACTTAGTACGAAACCGAATTCTCAGACATTAATACAACATTGTAAGTGATACAGATACTTTTTCTCCTACTATATAATATATGAGTATGATTATGAAAGCTGCCAATATTTATAAGCAACAGACTACCCTTGCGATTATTTAGCATGCATTATTTATATTCTATTACACTAATGGTTTTTCACGGCGGCCACAGAATGCATATAGAAGTAGTTCATCCAATCCTTTTAAATAAAAATATTCTCAGTATTTGTTGATTTCGTCGATATTCCTTTACTACTTTTTAACCTACGAAGTATTTATGTGACCATTCAATTACACAAGCCATTTCTTAGACATTAATTTGTCTGGATGAAAAGAAACATTTCATTAGAAATCGATACGCCGCACAGTTTTCTGTAAAGTGCTTAAGGCACTCACAGGTTTCTAGGTACTCAATAATTCTTAAGGATCGACCCCTTCCCTTTTCGGTTGCGTGACAAAATTCATCAATCACCCGCGGCAGAACATTAAAAAATCATGAGATTTCTTTCACTGCTGTTTTCTTTCGTGACATATACTTGTATACACATAAATCATATCCCCAGGCCCACTGAGCCGAGACAGTTTTTCTGTAATCACTAGAAATGTACCTCAACTGTAAGAAGTGGATGTCTTTTTACAAAATGTTACATTTTTCTTATTCATTTAAGTTTCCCACTAATTATGATGACATAATTGTGTTATTAAAAACAAATTATAAGCAAGTTATAAAATATGTTAACCTTTTCTAACTTTCTTTATTTTAGTCAAATACAATTCTTTATGGAAGTAGATTCCGTATTTGAGAAAATATGTATTATAGAAATAATAGGAATTTTTAGTTTATATAGTTACATATTTCAACTCTAAAATATAAAACGGTCTTATTATTTGCTGCATAAAGTCGCCGAACATGTTAATGGTTTGGAGATAGTGCAGTTAATGAACGTACGGTAAGACAGGTTTCACAAATTCAGGTCTGGAGAATTCTTCTTCTGAGATGAAGCTGGTTTCTGGTGGACTAGTAGTCAAGTGGTTCACCTTTAGCTGGTGCCACTGGGCCAAACGGTCATTGTTGACCTGTACTCACAGCAATAGGAACGTGTGCAACATGCACTGTAACAGAAGAAGCCAGCACTGGTTAATCAAAAGAGCGTGCAGTTTTTAGACAATAACGCGAACCGCAAGTCACACGAGTGGCCAGGAATACCATTCAACGACTTGGTTGTTAAACTTTGTGTCATCCTCTTCACTCATCTGACCTTGCAATATCAGATTACCACCTCATCCATTTTCCAAGACAATCATCGTGGAAAATCCATCTATAATGAAGCGGACTAGCGCCAGGCACTCTCGGACTTCTTTGCATCCAAAACCCGCAGTTTTACTGCAAGAGGATTGCACAACTGGAAACGCGTTGGCAGAAGGTGCTGGATACCGATGGTGATTACCTCAAGGAATAACGACAGGCTACACTTTCGATAGGTCATGTTCTTTCGGTTCATTAAAACAGCAAGGACATTCTTGCCTTATTTTACCTTTTATTTTAAAACACAATAGAAAATAAGAGATAACGTAAAATTCATTATTTTTGATGTATGGAATTTTTGTAAGGAATTCAATTATTCAACTGCCTTATATTTATAATTAATAACAATAAGTATTTTATGAGTAAGTATATAAAATAATTAAGAAACATAAACAATAATTATTTTCATGAATATTATTAAGTAATAATTGATAAATTTTAATTAATGTAATTATGCGATTCATAGTGTTACAAATAACTTAAATAAGTTTTTGAAAACATTTTCTATATATTTATTCAAGCATGAAATTGGCCATTGAGTGAAATACTGTACTTTTTCATGCAAAATTAGAATATCAATATTGTACTCTTTCTTATGCTTAAGGAGAAATTAATTTTATGTTAAAAAAATAATTTAAAAATAATAAACATTAAAAAAAATCCAATCAATTTTAATTTTTAACAGCTAAGTTTGATTTTTCACAAACAAATTATAATTTATAATACATAAACAGATTAAAGAAATGGTGGTGATGTATTTGATGACAATGAATTCATGATGAGTAGAATCCATGTGTATATAATCATTTATAAATCCATCCATGTTTTTCCAAAATTTTCATAATTTTCTTTGTCAGTTTTTTGAATAATATTCATATATTGAGATGAGATATTATTTATAGTTTACTTGACAGATTAAAATATTCGAAACAACTATATTATCACATTTATGTAAATTTTCATTTACCAACACTAACAAACTGTCACTAACATATACTAATTGTCAGCAATTCCTCAAATGTTTTGAAAACTAGATACTATAAGTTTTAATCCGGTTTTTCAAACGCCATTTCTCTGAAGTCTGAAGATAATACCAATCATTACCATCAGAGATTTCTGAGTTTATATCTACCAGACAGATAGAGCTACACAGCAGTGGCAACAGTCCAAGTCCACTGCAAGGTGCCCTCGGATTTTTCTGCTTGTATAGTTACGCAATTTTTTCTTCATAATATTGGTATAGGTAGGTAGGTTATGGCGGACACTTTTGGAGCTTTATGCTAGGATGCTTGTAGCTCTCATTGAAGAAGGTATTTGGAGAGGATTTATGTAGTCAATCGACTAACCTTATTTAAGTAAATGGTCAAAGGCATCACTCCGCTAATCACTTGAGAGCGTAGGAGGGTGGTTTCGATTCCCACCGTGGGCTTGGGTGGTTTCGATTCCCACCGTGGGCTTGGGTGTTTTCTTCGTTATCTTCTGTGGTTGTACACCTGTCAATGTACTATTTGTCCTATTATCGACGAAGACTTACAAGCGGATCTGAAGAATCAAGCATACAAGTCTGAATATATGTAATGTAATAAATGTAATAAATAAAATATAAGTAAAGTTAATTGAAGTCGATGATCACTAACAGAAAAAGTCTTCATATGAGAAGAAAAGATTCGGATTTATAAAATCATGTTAGAAAATAGTTTAAGGATTTTGAGTTGTAACTTTCTTTTTTCGTTAAGATTAGAATCTGTTAGACTGGCGTAGAAATTCATAGCATGCAAGAATTTTAATTTCCAGATTTGTAGATAGTTTAAATATCCAAGAGAATGGTAACGCTCCTATTCCTAATTTTTTCCGTAGTTGATTCCTCTGATGTTCGTACAAAGGACAATCTAGTAGAATATGATCTATGGTTTCAGGTTCACCGCACTGACAGCGGTCTGTATGCCAGAGATTAAACCTAAACAGAATAGAATTGGTAGGAAAGGATCTTGTTCTCATTCTGGCCAGCCATACATCTTCTAGTCGAGATTTCGTTAACAGTCTATGATTTTTGCGAATAGATGTGAGATGAGTGAATGCTTCAGCATATTTGCTATTTTTCCATTGATTGAGACTATAAAGTAATATTTTTTAATTTATTACATTACATATATTCAGACTTGTATGCTTGATTCTTGAGATCCGCTTGTAAGTCTTCGTCGATAATAGGACAAATAGCACAATCATAGATGTACAACCACAGAAGAATAACGAAAAAACACCCCAGGGCCACGGTGGGAATCGAACCTACACTTCTACGCTCTCAAGCTATTAGCAGTGATGCTTTTGACCACTCAGCCACGGAGCGCCTTAAAGTAATATTTCTTGATGTGTTGTTTCAGATCTTCAGGAGAAATAGATCGAATAGCATATTGACTCACTGTTGCTGCTTTCGCCAATGAGTCGGCAATTTCATTACCTGCAATCCCTGAATGTCCTGGAACCCAAACTAACTGTATTGACAAGCACTTTTGAGTAGATTGAATCATTTGGGATCGAAGAAGTTGAATGATAGTTGGTGATGTTCTGGAACAATCTGAAAGAGCAGAGATGCAAGAAAGTGAATCTGTGAAAATGATAAATTTTTTGGGTTCAGTGCAAATTTTAGAGACTGCAATAAGTAGTGCCATAGCCTCTGCCGAGAAGATGGAGTTTATGGAACTAATTTTCCCTGTTATTGATAGACTAGTTGTAAAATTGACTATTGCAATACCCACATTTGATCCCTGCTTGAAGCATTAGCAAAAATCAACGTATTTGTCTGCCATGATGACTCACAAACTTGGTGAAATAGCTTACAAATTACATCTTTTGGCAATGATTTAGTCTGAAAAGGGAAACTCGAGGAATAAATGGAGATTTTTTCTGACATTTCTGGCCAGTCTATTGGGACTCTAAATATGCATGAGGTATTTATTCCTTGTTGCTCTAGCCACAATTTGGCTTTAATGGCTAGAGGATGATTACGATTAACTCGATTGTAAGTTAGCTTTTCCCAAGCTAAAGCACAGGGGGATAATGATGACTTGCTTAAATTCTAAATGTAAAAGTTTAAGGAGAGCATTTCATGTCTAGAGTGAAGAGAAGTTTCTCCTGCTTCTTGTAGAACTATAGGTATGGGGGTCCACTTGGGAAGACCTGTGGCAATTCTTAAGGCAGTGTGATATATAGTTTCAAAGATTTTGTGATCTGTTGTGCATGCTGAACTAAATATATGACAGCCATAATCCATACTGGAGACAATAAAGGATTTTACAATTTGTAGAAGATGAGCAGTACGAGCACCCCATCTATTGCCTGCGATACCTTTTAAAGCATTCAACTTTTTTGATAGAGCTTTTCTCTTTTCCTGAAAATGATGACGGAAAGATAAATTGTGTGAAAAATGTAATCCCAAAATTCAAATATTTTTACTCCAGGAAATAGAATGATTGTTGATGAACAAGTTGAAATTAGGTTGTTGTCGTTTTGAAGAAAAGTTAATCATAGAACATTTTTGTGGGTCTATCGATAACTTCCATTCTTGACACCAATTTTGTAATAGTCCAAGTGCAGATGTTAGTTTCTGCTGAAGTTTTCCCAAGTTAACAGATTCATATAGTAGAAATATATCATCAGCGTACATGAAGCATTTGATGTCAGGGAGAAGGATATCGTAGAGGTCTAGCCATAAATACTGAGAACAGGAAAGGTGATAACTCGCTCCCTTGTGGAACTTCCCTATATGATGTGGCTGATGAAGACTGGCTTGTTTCTCCACTTTACTTGAAAATAGCGAGTTGTAATGAACTGTTGAATCCACAAAGCAGCATTTCCTTTGATGTTTGCTTGAAGTAATTTATAAACTAAGCCATCTGGCCAAACTGATATATATATATAGTATATATATATATAGTATAGTCAATATATATAGTATATATATATATATATATATATATATATATATATATATATATATATATATATATATATATATATATATATATATATATATATATATATATATATATATATATATATATAGTATATATATATATATATATATATATATATATATATATATATATATATAGTATATATATATATATATAGTATATATATATATAGTATATATATATATATATATATATATATATATATATATATATATATATATATATATATATATATATATATATATATATATATATATATATATATATATATATATATATATATATATATATATATATATATATATCTGTATGTACTTTTACCTATATATAATTTTAAATTTCCCAGACTGTTAACATTTGAAGGATTTGAATAAATAAAGATATTAAAAAAGTATTGCATTTGCAATAAGTTTCCGATAGGATTAACTAAATTCAGTGACTTATTACTAAATTTCAAAATCAGAAATTGGCCTACACACACTTTATTATCATCCACGTATCCACTGTAGCATTCCTAACTGCTCTACGTTTCGATACAAAGCGGAATAGATTAATACGAGTTCAATTCAGCTCCCTAAACTGCATGTCTAATTCCATACTTCCTACGTAGCCAATGAGTCTAACTCGTGGAAATGCAGCTGTGGAATTTCCACCGAAATTCCATGTATCATCGCGCTTCGGTGTGATAGTTAAATACTGAGCAGCCGACCACGTTCATCAGTATTTATCATTTTAAGAGTTCATCTCAACAAACGTCGTGGATCGGGGGTTATTAACAAATAACATTAAGCAATCTTTGTTTCAGCATTAAATGTGTACCAGGTTTAAACTGAAATAATGCATGTCTATAATAACTGATTTTAAAACTGAAGCAGCACATTTGATTTTAATATATCAATATAAATCTGAAAGAATTAATGATCTTTTTATAAAATAATATAAAAATGAACTCTATTATTTTATATAAATTAGTTTCTCATTTCGTGTAATAATAGTTCTTCAGAAAACACTCAAGCACATCTGGATAATAAAGCTTTATTTTCTATGCTTCATAATTAATTTAGAAATTAAATAAGTTACGTATTTAAAATAGTTATTTCTTCATTTCAAATTTAAACAGCCAAATATGATTGTTGATAACAAAATTGTATTATTTATATAAAGTAAAAATTCGAGGAAATTTTTGAAAGGAACTTTTGTGCATGTGCATGACCTTAAATATTTATGAAAATTTGTCATTGCAAATAAATTTATGAAATATTTGATTTTTCCATCTATGTTCCATAACTCAAGTGATTATCGAACTCGCAAACTTAGTGCGACCATGCTGCAAGTCATTTTATTCAATTTATCCTATCACATAACGTATAAGTTATGCTCAAACAAAGATTGCTTGAATAAAGTAATATAATTTATTTCATTACACGTGTAATTTCATTTAAAAATATAAATTAATTACAACCAATTTTAGAAAATATTGCATAAATTTCTAATTTGATAAATTTCAAAATGTATGAAAAATGTTTATGATATTTATTTACATTTACAAAATGAAGTTAATCTAAATTTCATGAACACATATTAATAAAGCATTTTCTTATCTTATAACTAGTATTTTAATGTAAGACAACAAAGAAAAGACTCAATTCGAAAGTTTATAGTTTCATGAATTTGTACTATAATTTCACATAAAATTGTATTTTCTCAATATTGGTTAAATAACAGAAATCATTTAAAATACATCTTACAAAATATGTATCTTTGGCAAGAAAAAATTGTAAGTATTGATAAATGGTAAAATTATAGATATTTACAATAATCTTTGTGGAAATATACAAAAATTTTAAATATAATTATATTAAACATGTCAAATTATCGTATTGGATGAATTAGAATTGGGGGTTCTCCTCTTTTTTCCGTCGTTAACCTGTTAAAAGAGGGAAAAAAAAAATCAATTATGAACTTTTTCAGAAACCTTTACTTGATATTAAATAACAACTGCATACATTGATTGTAATTTTATCCCATTTGCTTATTCAAAGAAATCACTAATTGTTTGATATTTTCTGTTTGTGGTTTTTACCATTTTTTGTTGCAATAAATAAATATCCCAAGTTTGGTTAAGTATGTCTGCAGTTCAAAGATCTTTTTTTCCTCTACGAAAGCTGTTACTTGATCACTTTTCCAAGAAACATTTATTAAAGTTTATCTCATTAAAATGTTTTCCATTGATAGAGGATGTTTTCGATGTTAAAAATCCGCACATTTATTAATTTTTAATATTTTCTTAGCGATTTATTATGAACTTGGCGTCATTTATTTTTTTTATTTGAAACATGATCTCCTTTTTTTAATTAAAAATAGATTATATTTAAAATTAGAGAATTAAACATAAAATGATATATTATTTTCATTTGTTTCACAGCATCCATTATGAAAATTCATGATAAACGACATCCATCAAACTTATATATTCATTCATCAATTCAAATTCGAGAATAAGCAAATAATTTTACTTTAAATATTAAATTCATTATAAAATGCTTTTTTTTCTACTTTGATCAATAACATAAAATGTACTCCAAGTTCTATTTTACTGTTGTCATTTTAGGACTTAAAAGGAAGTTCAAGAATTTGAATAATTTATTTTAATATTTGTGTTATTAATGATTAAGAAACGAAAATATTCAGGTTAATATAAGAATTAAAATTCCTACGAATGTAAATTTATATTTTCTAATACTAGTTAACCCATTTATTATCAACAATTAGTACATCCAATACCATTCGAGGTATTTTGAAGCATCTAGTACATAAAAATTACATTTGAAGAGTTCAACATAGTACACGGAGTGCCGAGCTTGTAACTGAATGGTTAACTCTTTGGCCTTCAAATAAGGCGGATATGTTTAGATAGATTCAAGTCATTTGAAGTTTACTTTTAGCTGTAGATTTTAGTTTAATTATCTTCGATGAGCAAAGTTCGCAGCAAAACGACAGAAGAAGCTGTACTTCGAACTGACCAACAAGACATTTGCTAGATTTGACTATTCATCATCTTTACGGTCGGATTTAATTTATTTTTCTTCATAGCAGAACTATTTTAACTCTTTTTAGGCGTTTAGTATTCCTTCTAATTTTATGAATACTGCAATATTTTCAATTAAAAAAATTTCAGCTCAAAACTGTGTTGCCACCATTTAAAGATAAATTTACGATAGTATAAATCAATAGTATATATATTTTTACATAGTTCTACTAAACCCAATTTTATTTTTAAATTATAATTTTTCTCAACTTAAACAAGCAAAAAATTTTAAAAATGATTCAAATATTTCCACTGGTGGTAGATGACTAGTTATTGAAAACTAGTTGCATGACTATTTTTTGAAATTCTCTTGACTAGTTATTGAAAATCTATGCTGCTGAATACGAAATATGCCGTTTAACTGCTGAATACTGCATGCATGGAAATAAAATATCCCATGTTGAACTTTCGCATGTCAATCTTTTTCCTTTCAATTTAAAAGAGCTTATCAATTGACACATTCCTTTGTAAATTTTAAAACGGAAATTCATGATGGTATCTGAGGAATAGAATATCTTGTGTTTAGTTGCAAGGAATATTTTAGTTGCATGTTAAGCTTTTTATGAAAAATATATTATTAAATTCAAAATTTTTATGATATTAAAAATGCATAGTATGTCTTATTTTTTTTAACATTTATGGTAAACTATTCAATGTTAATTTATAAATGTAAAAGCTAAATATTGCTTTAACTTTTTAAAATACTTGAAGAAGTAATCAATCATGGGTATTCTATGTTCTACCATTATTTTATTTTACCTTTAATAAAATAATGTTTTACGTAGATAACTTTCTTCACCATCTTTAAATTGTGTTAATGATTTTTCAGACAAAATAGAATGAAATTATTAAAATTATTTTATATTGTATTACTATTAAAGTAAATGTTTACGTCAAAAAGTCCAGTTTCGAATACATGCGTCATTTTTATTTGTGTATCTTATAAGCGGAAATTTTCGATTTCAAAAGCACTTTTTCCATTTTACTATACATAAAATCGAAAATATGTTACAGGAAATTTCAAATATATCATCTGCTGTTAAATGACACTGGATATTGCAGTTTCAAACTGGAAGCAGTAGAAAAAATACAAATTTTATTGTTTTAGGTCATTTTGTTTACTTTCTTAATCTATTTGTTTTTTTCTAATATGTTAATATATAACTGCAAGTTGGAGGCAGTTATTTTGTCTATTTATTTAGATATAATTGCCAACATTATCATTATCACAATCATTTGATTATTCTGCAAAGTGCGTTTTGTTTGCTATGTAATCTCTATTTGTAATATTCATTAGTTTCTTTAATTAAATACTACAGTAAAAATACGGATCACAAAAAGAATTATCATTCCAAAAACGAATATTTTGTGATAATAAGCATATAAATATATCTAAGGAAGGGTCCTTTCAGATTGCGATCCAGTTATTGCTGTTGCAAGCTCATCAAAACTTGGAAAGGAGCAATTAACGTATGTAGTTTCAGATCTTGAAATTGTTGAATTACGAGAAAGCAGAATTATAGTTGTTGAAATTCTAATTCCTTTTATTTACTTGCTGTGCTGCACATTGTGCCTTCAGAACTAACTGAATATGACAGAAGATTCTTGCAATGACTTGTATTCAATTTTTTTTTAAATGAAGGAACTGAACATTTTAATGCGATGACTTTCTTCAAAGAAAGTGATTAAATTAATGCGTTAAATAATTTTTCTTTGCTTGTACTAAGGGGAAATTCTCTACGCAAATACATGTCTCCGTTTGGAAAGAACATATGATTTAAGTATAACAAGTGAAAGCTTCTGAAAAAACATATTCCGATAAATCATTTGGGCTTCTACGAAATGTCATAAGCATTATTAAACTCATATACCTGCACATTTCTGACCGAAAATTGTTAAAAAATGTGCTTCCATGAAAAAATATGAAGTAAAAATGGAGGTGTTAAAGATGCTCTATGGAATACCTTTATTAAAATAGATCTCTGTGAAACTACAAATTTTTAAATGTTGACCATATAAACCTGAGCTCTAGTTTATTGAGTGTGCTATGGGAGAAATAAATGTATTATGTAAACTTGGAATACTGCCTGGTCTGTTAAAAGGATTGATAGCGTTCGCTTGTATGGTAAATAAAGACCATAACTGCCCCATGCGAAAACCCAGTGCAAAAAAAAAATAATAACAAAAAGTATTCAATTTCTTAAAAATTCTGCAACGTATAATTAAACTTTTCAACTAATAATATGTTTTTGTATCATAATTTATCTAGAAATAAAACAGTAAAAACTTTAAATTAATTTTTAAGGAAATGTTAGTCTTAAAGAAAGAAGGTGCATTAATTTCTCTTTATTTAGCACAAACGTGATACCGTTTGCCACTAGTAATATGAAGTATGTATGTCTGACGAGCACATAACCAGTAATATGCAGCTTTTCAATTATTAGGAACTATAACATTAAGAAAACTAATTCCCAGTGCATCATTAGTTTTAAAAACTCGGAAATATATATAATAATTTCCGCCAGAAATAAATATTGGTGTTTAAATAAATTTTATCAGTAAGTGATGATTTTTAGTTTATAAAATGCAAATAAAATGTTTCTATTATTTTTAGTAGTTTCTGAAAACGTAAATATTTTTCAGCAATTCATAGTACAAATGGAGCATTTATGACAATAATTTAGAATTTTTTTCTTTTGCGTTACGACAATTATCAAATGCGGGAGCATAATGGAAAAGTACATTTTCTAAGTGTTTTTTAACTACTTTCTTAATATTAATGTTCATTTAAAACACGCACTGTATAAGAATTTATTTATATATGCTTATCACTTTTATGAAACTCTGTTTCAAATGAATGCCATAAGCATTTTAATAATAGGAAAATTTTATACGCAAATCTCCATTTAAGTCAATTGATATCAGTTAAGCAAAATGTGCTCAATAGCATTTAGTTAAATTACTCACTTTCCATATGGTCCCCCTGGAACTAAAATTCAAGATATGAGAAGCATTGAAATGAATAAACTCCAAGAAAACGCGATGTACAACTTAACCTACGAAGTAGAATACTTAGAGAGAACAGCTTACATTAACGATCTTGAAGATAATGAGGTACAGTATACTTGAGCTTAATTTAAGATGGTGTATTTTAAGAGATGCATTGCATCACACAGGGTTAATGATGTCTCTAAGAGATTATACGTGTTAAACGCGTAAATAATTCGCTCTTTCTAATTATTTTTCCACTCGCGAGATACCTAATGAAATGTAAACTTTCGAATAAATCTCTTGAGGTTGATATATCTCTTCGGAGATGAGTTGCGAATAAGATCTTCTTGTTAAGAAATGCATCAGGACGAGAAATACTACTTGCTAAATTTAAGCAGATAATGAAAAATATCCTAGCAAAAATATCGGTTTACTTAACGTAATAATCGTTAAAAAATGTTAGGAAATGCATTAACTCAGAACTGAGATCTAATATTTAATTTAGCTATAGCATTGTGATACTATTTTAGACGAGAATAATTGTAAGTTACTGATCGCGAAAATCTTCCATCTTGAGGATTCAAATACTCGTATTGCTTGGATCATGGCCATGAATTCTACCGTTTTAAAGTAGTGTCTTAAGAGCGTTACGATTTCATTTTGCACAATATATATGATTTTTAAGGACAAATAGATATCCAATGTACAAAGCAAAGTTTCAAATTGGATTTATGAAATATTTGAATGAAATATTTATGTCATTTAACTAAATTATATATTTAATTTTTATTTATATTTTTGGTTTATTGTAAATTATTTTCAACTTGAATTTTCCAGTCACTTACCATGAGGATATTAATGCTGAAACACAAAAGATAGGATCAAAATTCAAACTTTATATTTAGTAAAATTACTTTTATTAGAAAATATATATACTATGAGAAATGTTTAATCTAAAAACCACATATTTTATAATATTATAAAATTTTTACATTTTACTGATAAAATATCTTTTTAATTTCTTAATTTACTAAGATTTGAATATTAGTTTCTACTTTAAAAAATATTTTAAGTCAAATTTATTACAAAACAAAACTTTAAACGCAACATCAAATCGCAGAAGAAATAACAATATTTCAAATCATGTCAAACATTTATAAAACATTATGTAAATGCATACACACATAGACATATATATATATATATATATATATATATATATATATATATATATATATATATATATATATATATATATATATATATATATATATATAAATATATAGAATTTCTTGTTAAGTATTTAATTCAATAACTGAAATCACACATTACCAAATATGTCAACTTTATTATTTATCTTTAATATATTGTCTACTCATTGATGAAAGATAATATGGGTTGTGGAAATGTTTGCTATGTATAAGTAGGTTATGCAGTACAATAAATTGAAAAAGTAATTATAATTAACAATTCGATAAACAATTTTCCTTAATTTTTATATGCATGAAAACATATTTTTGCTTTAAAGTAAACATTTCAAATTCATGTTAAAATTTATACCTATTACATTTATAAAGAGGATCACAAATATATGAAATTGCTAATTTAGATAAATCATTTCACGAGCATTTATCTTATATGCTTTAAGAATGGCTAACTATTTTGAAATGTTAGTTTCGAGAATTATTTGAATTAAAACATATACCCCCTCTATTTTTAATTACTGATGTTTTTAACTGTTACAAACTTCATTGGAAAAATATGATTCTAACATTTTTGTATTTATATATGATATATTTCATAATTATAATAATTTTTTATATTTCATAATCATATAATTTTTTTATCAAAACAGATTATAAAAGTAATTATTTATCATGATGATGTATAATATATTAAATAATTATATAATACTTTATCAAATTAATATATTTCATAGGTATAATAATTATAATATAAATTATTTATTATGATGATGCATAATATATTTTATCTTTATTAATATATTAATTATGTTCTACAGAAAACTATAGATGCAAGACTAAACATTTCTTTTATTTTTGTGTTTATGTAACATTTATTTCATGAGTATGATAATTATAATAGCAATTATTTATTATGATAATGTATAATATATGCCATAGTTATTAATATATTAATTATGTTCTATAGAAAGCTATATATACTAGACTAAATATTTTTGATATTTTTGTGTTTTTAAGAATATTTCATGCACTTATGGTTCATATGTATAATATTACAATAGGAAGAAATATTTATTTTATGTTCTTTGAGGTGATTTCAAGCATCATGATAACACATTAACCTATGAATGCTTAAATCTTATACATTTGTATGCTTTTTTGTAATATCTGAAAAAATTCTTATCATTTTCTGAGCAGTGTTTTAGAAGCTTTAGAAAGCTGTTTCAGAGATACCAGATAAATGTTATGTAAATTATAAATTCAAATATTAATGGATGCAGATACTTTCACCCATCCATAAATCTTTAAAAAACAATATATAAGTACATTCAAAATAATCAGTAGGCCTTTGTTCTGTAAGTAAATTAGACGATATAATAAATTCTCGTTTTCAGTTGCACTATGAAAAATGATACTTTTTATTAAAATTTTAAAACGTTGTTGATAAGCTGCGTGTTTAAAAAATTATACTGACAGAATTATTAATGTAACAAAAGTTAAATAATAATTGGAAAATGCTGTGTTGAATTTATGTACTCTGATGACTTATTATTCCTTAAAGAAGAAGTTATAACTTAATGAAAACTATTATCATACAAAGTAGGTCTTATTTATATAATTATTCTAAATAAATTACTTAAAATCTAAGCAAAATTTACTGTCACTTTTTTTTTAAAATAATACTTTTGCTTTAAAAGAAGCGTTTTCATGATAATGTTATATCTCTAAGAAACAGAAATAAGTACACATTTTTCTTCATTAATATCAAATGCAAAAAATAAGCACATTGCAGAAATCGAGCAAACTATAATTGTCCATTAAAGATACACATATTTATAGACAAAATAAGCAACGTTTGTTGAAAGTTAAATAGTAGAATAGCTTTAAGTTCTCATTTTTCTTGCCCTTTAATTCTCTACTACACTCTTATCTAAAAAAGATTCCCACATTCTGCACTTGCATTTGTTTGCTTAATAATGGCTTAAGATGAATAATATTCAACGGATATGAAATCTGAAGAGCATTGATTTCTAGCAACAATACATTTAATTCATTCTAAAACAGCGAAGTAAACTAGCATTTTTCCATTGATCCCATCATAATTATTGGAATAATGGTCGAAATGAGTATAAAAAGAGCAGTTTCTGCAGGGAATCAGAAAAACTCAGTCCATAACGATAACGATGCATGCATAATACTTATAAACTATAAGTTCCTCATTAGAGCGATAGATTTTCACCGTCCCTATGGAACGAGTAAATTGCAAAGGAAGTAACGGTGAAAATAATCCAATAAAAACTCGCGATAAGAACAGCAAACAGTTCTCCTCATCAGGAGGAAAGTGAGAAGCGGGATTAGTGGAGAGGATCCGGTGGCAGCAAATAAGTTCCTTACGATTGAGTTCGCTGAATAAGATAAAAACTTTTTGAAGTAATAGCCTTTCGTTAGAGTGATACCGTGATTTCTAAGCTGTAATTTAGATACGTTCTAGTTTATTAGTTAAAGGTACAGGAATCAAGATTGAGAATGCATTTTTAGGAGAATAAATATACCTTATGCTTAATGAAGCTACATATACTTCGATTGATGTTGTATCTTTGGAATGCAAATCCCTGGTCTGATGAAAAGCAAAAAGTTAATACTGACAAATGTGTGTATTTTTTCTATTATAGAATTTATAAATAAAGAAGCCAAAAGCGAAATAAGGGAAGCAAAAATTTAAGCGTAATTTTAATTTATATACACTTCGTATTTGCTTTAAATATGATTGAACTTAATATTAGTAAACATTTATCTTTCTTATCAATAAATTTTATAAATTTTTTACCATTTTTAATGTAAGCTTTTACTTTATTATTTATAATTTAATTTAAAATTTGAAATATATATATATATATATATATATATATATATATATATATATATATATATATATATATATATATATATATATATATATATATATATATATATATATATATATATATATATATATATATATATATATATATATATATATATATAAGTGTGTGTGTGTGTGTGTGTGTGTCTGTGTATAGCTGTTGCTTTTCTATAAATGATAGAAATGTTAATGCAGAGTCGATTTAATTTTCCGTTAATAATCTTTTTTATTTTACCTCGTATGTTATCAATTAGGTTGAATAAAGACAAATCAACCATGAATAATGAGTTGCATTACAATCTGATTAAATCTAATTCTCAGAAAATTTTGCTAAAAAACAGCAAACTGTTATCAAAGTGACGATGTTAGATTTTTTTTTATTAACGAAGTATAAATTTCCAAATAATTAAATAGTTTATCAAAGATACAAGTGAAAACGATGTTAACTATTTACTGTCTCAGTGACGAGTTATTCGCTTAATGCAAACATCAATAAGCATTGTTTCTGTAACATTTGTGTTTTAATTCATATATTATTCATACTAATTCATTATGATGTTATTTTATAACTTATGGTTTTTTATATTACTGATATCATTTGTAGTTCACTTTTTGAAATTTATTCATACATAATATAATGAGTAACACCATTTAAATACACATTTTGTAACTCAACACCTTACAAGTGCATTAAAATTGAAAAGAATTTTATAACTGTTATAGTATATATTATTAAAAAGCCTGTAATTCAAATGTATTGTTCCCTTTATATAGATTTTATTAATAACACTATATAGAGAAGATAGCCAAAATTATGAGTACAATGTAAACTTATAAGAAACAGTTTATTCATAAGAATAATCCCATTATTGCTAGATTATAGTCTGAATTCATATGGAATCGAGAATTAGTAGTGCCAAATAGTACTCATGGGCGTATTTTACTATTCTTCCTTCTTGGTGATATTAAAGTTCCAAAAGAAATGACGGTAGAAAATCATTGCCATACCAAAAGAAATTTACCTTTGTGCTGGCCATTAAGAAGCAGACAACAACGATCATATAGCAATGCAAGTTTTCTTCAAATGTGCACCCATCCTTTTAAAATTGTGTTAAAGATACCTCATTAAATTTTATAACTATCTTTCCTTTATTAATCAACTAGATTATGTGGTCTTGGTGCCATAATGAGTTAATGCCATACGACGTTCTGCATTAACATCTGTGACAAATATCTTGAAAATTGTTCTGTCGTAAATGTTTTGTTTATGTAGTAATATTCTAATTGTAATTATTGGCAAAGAATTGTTAGAGTTTCAGTATAATGCTATTAATATTGCTGGCTGTTAAAAATATTTTTACTCATGTTTCAAGCCTTTATTTTACTTAATCCAAAATATAATTTGTTCCATTAACAACGATAAATGCATGAGTGTCCAATATAGCTGTACATTTATAACAGTATGCTTATTTGAAAAATATTTAAACTTGTATTTTATAAAATTCTTTACAAAATACAAGTTTAAAAATGTATTTACTTTTTTCAACATATTAGTAGTAAATTTGTAGCTCAAATAAATTTCAAAATTTACATATCAAAAGTGAATTTATTATCATATTTCTTACATGCATTCGCTGATATAATTGGATATTCAGCTTTTCATTATCATCTTAACCATTAAGCAATTTTATGTTAGCGATGATAAATATATATAAAACAGGAAATATGTGCGCATTTATTTACCGGTAAATGGTAAATAAATTTATTAATAACGATGGATTTTACTGTTATTTAGATTTCGTTAATTTATTTCTGTTATAAAACTGACTGTTCGTAATTAAAGATTTCAATAGATCTTCAATTTGTTTGTGAAGTCATACTCGGGCTTAATTCATATTGGAATTCGAAAATAACAGATTTAAATTTAGTTAATCAATTTCAAAAATTCGTTTTAGTTATCAAAGGAAAATCACCATAAAAGTATCAGATGATCCCAAAATAAAAAAAAATCTTTGAATATAAATTTTGAATTTGTAAATTACTTTTATACATTTAAAAGACTAATGTGAAGAAGTCCATTAATCATGATATGTTGCACATTTATTTTATTCACTCTATGTGAATTCATTCTCTCCAATGTGAGTTCAACTACTGCAAAAGCGAATAAAATTTCCTCTATGATCAATACAATTTTATACGCTGACTTAGTTTCATTTCATTCATTTTAAATCAAATACATTTCAGGTATTTAGATTCACGGAAAGAGAAATCATTTTTTTTTTCTGCGAATCTGTTTCAATTCTTACATTTTTATTAGTTCAATTCCTATTATTTCTTTCAATTATAATTGATGTTTTCCGCTACAGTGGAACTTCGAGAACTGAGTCAAGAACTTTCCAATGAAGTTCAGGGAAATCAGGAAAGATGAGGTACAATATTTTGAAGGGAAAAGCAATAAAGACAAAGTATAGGAATAAATGTGCACGTCTTCTCGACACAAAAGAAACCTTGTCTCACAAACGAGCTCTCTTCTCTTCTGAAATAGGAAAAGAGCCCCTACTTAGTATTTTTTTCCCTTTTCTTTCATAGGCAAGACGATAGCACTATCTCAGGCGGGCAAAAGCAAAAAATGAGTTGAATCATCATGGTGAAAAAAATGAACCAAATGTAATGGAGCATTAGAGAGAGAACGATAAGGAAATGGAGATCCTGGAAAAATTTATCTCTAAAAGTAGAAAAAAATGCAAATTTCAAATAAAGTATATAATTTCTTAGAACAATGCCTTGTAGCATAGTGCATATAGATATATACGCACTCAGTCACGATATGAGCACCCGTCACGCAATATGTTAAAATTTTTCAAGAAACCGAAATGGAATTTCGATTATATGCATTAACCTTAACCGTAGCGTCAGCAGGTTTTGTCACACAGGCTGAGTGTCTTTGCTTTTGCGTTTCTTAAAAGTAATCCGTATTGGAATTTTTCTTTTTCTATGCATTGAAATCATTATTTAATTTCTTTTCATGTGGAAAAATACTACGCAGTATTTTATCATTGTGCATCCGTCTGGAAAAGGAAATTCGTTTTAAAGTATGTGCTGCAAAAATATCATTTACAAAGGTTTTAATTTATAATATAGTGTACGGAGTAAGTTTGCAGTTTCTTAAGAGAGCAACTCTTTCGAATTGAAAAATGTTCATGAATTTATTTCCTTATAAAGAAGAATAACAAAATTCCAATATAATTGCGATATGCTGTAGAAAGACTAAAATATTAAATATTTAAAATTGAATTTCAAAATAAGAATAGCACATGATGAATTATATAAGTAAAAATGTACAACATGATAAATTATGCTTATAGCAATATTCCAAAGAGTTTTTTATTAATATATCCTTTGAAAAGTTGAAATAATTCCTTTTTATGAAAGGAAACGGAGATTTTAGTTTAAAAAAAATATTTATAATTCAGTTTAATATCTTAAAATACTTCATTATGTTCTATAATGCCTTATTTATTGTGCATTAATTGTGCATATTGTGCATATTAGTATAAAATAAAAGATCTGTACCTGGAACTTACTTATTATTTTTTGGTATCCAAACCATTATAATAGTTTTCAAAAAATAAAAAATAAAATTATAGAAATGTGTCTTATACTATCTAATATTTTCTTACCTTACGTGTTTTCAAATATTTGTTTCAATTATGAGGTAATTAAATTTTTTACATATAAAAATTTATAGTTTTATACATATATCATGACGTATATATTTTCTTGTGGATAAAAAAAATTTTGAAAAATATTTGCAATAAATGCGTAATTATATATTGTTATGTATAGACAAATAAAACATCTTTTGTCAATATAATTTATAAAATGCTGCTTTAAAGGAAATGATACTGATTTTGAACTACTAAATTTTACAGAAAATTCTTTGACTAAAATTAAATTAACAACCTTAAGTAAATTTATATGCGGAATTCAGTGAGTGTTTTAATTATGTCTTTTTAATTTACAAAGAATTTATTTAGATTCATAAATAATTTTAATTTTAGGAAGGAAAAAACAAGATTTTTGCTTAGATTTAAGATGATTAGTGTAAATTCACGAGAAAGTATAATACAATTTGAATTTATTTTGAAAATATTCTCACTCCGATGACCTGGAACACAGCAATTAACTTACTGATTTTTAAAATCAATTTGAAAACGAAATGTATGTTAAAGAAAAAAAATTAACTTAAAATGTATAGGGGAACTGCAGTTTTAGATTTTATTCTCTCCTAGTCCAATAACTATAGTTACAAAATTGAAAGAAATTTAAAATTATTTAATTGTAAAATAATTGCTTATTTCTGGCTTCTTAATCTTAATAATTTTGGATCCACTTGATGGACATTCAGTAAAATATATAATGGAAAATTAAAATATTTTGATGAATAATGGGACTGTAAATATATTTTGCAGCCGAAATAAAATTATTAATTCAAAATGTATACAAAAAATTATTAATATGTTTAGTAAACTGAAAAAACTAAAAGGATGTATTACAGTTCTGTTTCTACCATACTGTTGAATTTTTCCCTTTTTCTATGAATATAATTTTCTTTTTTGGTACTCTCTTACAATCAAAAGCCAATTCATTAAAATAATAACCAAATAACATCTTTACATTTTCAATTCCTTATGGACTTTCTTTGATCTATGATGTACTTCCATTTCGAATTAAAATCTTATTTATATTTAGGTTAATCTTATTTATATTAAGGTTAAAGAAGATTTTTAAGTAAACGGAAGAAATATTTTGATAATAAATGTTTAATTTTTAATGTAAGCCTCCTACAAAATAATTAATGAAGTAGTAATTAATAAGTATGAAATTACTGTTGAAATTTTAAGTATAGTAATACATTTTTAAAAAAATTCTGATATCATCTATATTGATGATATCAATTATGATATCATCTACTTGGTCCCTACTTCTAAATTATGATGATCCGATTTCGAGGACATGGCGGAACGTCCATTGTTTATATTTATTCCACTATATAAGGTGTTATCACTTTTACCCTTTGTAGTGCTGAAAAGTGGGAAATCCTAGTAGCCGAGCGTTATATATTACTGTCTTAAAAGTTTTATAAATGAAATTTTCTTCAAAAAATCAAATTTTGAAAGAGTTAAATGTTAATTTGATTTTACTTTATTTGTTATTTATTGATTGATTAAACAGTTAATATATACTAATGAGATAAAATAGCACTGTGTGAAAAAATGTTGAATATGATTTCAGTAATTTTAACTAATGTTTAATTAACTTCTAGTTATTTAGTATTTTAGTGTTAATTTGTATGTCTTAGTATTTTGACTTTTGTTACAATGTAATGTGTTATTGTTTAAATAAAAGTCATTAAAAGTATAGACATTAAATATGATTCATCAACTTTTGTAATCTGTATAAATAATGATGAAAAAATGAAATTTTCTAATGATTCATTTCTATTTCATAAAAAACTTTTAAATTTTAAATGATTTATAAATTATTTAAAGTTTAAACATTTTAACCGGAAGTCGAAGAAAGTAAAGATTTATTTAATTCATCAGTAACGATGAAAGAAAACTTTCAAAATACTGAAAATAATGTTTATTAATACATTGGATTAAAATTTCAAACTTCACAATAAAATGTATCCTAAATTACTACAGAAAATGAACAATTGAATTTTTATTTTCATGATCTAGAATGAAAGAGCATCAATTTTATCTTTCTAAACTTCATTATGAATATCCTGCAATAATAAGACTTATATTTAAAGATAGAGTATTATGTACTTCAATGCATGTAATTAAACAGCTTAAATTATTATAGGAAATCTTTGTAATAGCTAAGCACGAGATTTAGTTCCTGATACCTAATAAATCCTTGGCGGAAGAATCCAAATCCATGAACTAATTCCCTGATATTGTTTGATCTTCGGATGCTGCTGTGGCAGATCGCTAATCTACTTCCTGGCAAAGATAAATACTTCCACTTTCTCCAGTTTCTTTTCTTATCACCGAAAGACGAGCAAGATGAATTCTCTATCCTTAAACGAAAAGATACAAATTCTGTATCTGAAAGAACAATACATTGCAATCAAGAGAAGGAAGAAAAATAGCCTATAATCACTAAATGTTTACATTCTAATCAAAGATAAAATTTTCTTTTTCTGTTAAATATACTAAAACCAAGTAAAATTATTTTTAAAAATAACTATGCTTGTAATTTTTTGTATTAGCATTATAACGACAGAAACCAACAGAATCACAACACATCATATAACACAATTAATAAATATAATTAATTAAACTGTGCATTGGTTTATTCAAAAATCATTATAATATTTCTTGAATACTTCATATTTGTGGACATATTAAGACGTTCAGTAAAGTATCAATTTTAGTTACTATTAAATATACTCTAAAAATTTACAGTAAGCTTCATTCCCATCTGTATTTTCTTTTATTTAATTTGTGAACCCATTAACTTTCGTGTATTATAAATCATAAATTCATTTCGTTTCAATAATTGTTGAGAAAATTTTGATGATTATGAACTTATTTCAAGACAATGTATTAGAACAGTAAAATTAAAAATGAATAATTAAATATTTTAATTTTTTTAAGAAAAATAATTGCATATCTAAAAATCTTTATATTTTATAAAATTTTGCAGGGTAATAAAATGAATAAATTCACAAGGAAAATGCTATGATTCTTTAAATTTATTGTTCTTTTAATCGGATTTGCGATTTTATACAATTTCCATTTCAGTGAATTAAACAATGGAGGAACTCATACGCCTAATTTCTTTCTCTTGAACGTATTACAGGCTGCAATTCCATTACATGATAAAATTATTAAATGAAAGTTTACTCCCATTTGCAAAATTTTAATGTATATTATGATAAACAGTGATTCTTTGTGCTTATTCTGGAATATATCCTGGGGTGAAGTTAACTTGCTTTCTATATTTCTATGCATTACAATTGCTTAGTGAATAGGGTTCTTTTTAATCTAAAAAAAATTAATGATTGCTACAGTTAGTTTATTTTGGCTTATTACCTTCATGACAAACATATCTGCTGATATATAAAACAATACTGCTGATATATTCTTTCACCTAGTAGACTGAAAAATATCAGTCAGCAAAATTGTTAATCATTGTATAACGTACGTGGTTTTTACTGGAAAATATTAATGCAGCTGAATTATTTAGAACATGAAAAATGGGAAAGATAAGATAACTTGGAAAAATTATTCAATAAAATAGCTTGCTTTGATTTTATTTTCAGCGTGTCTTTCGCTCAGGATTGAAACTCTAGAGGTTCAGGAACTTAACGACACGTCACATTGATATTAGCAAAGGGAAATATCATATGAGGTGGGCAGTCATTGGGACAGTGACCACATTTGCCTAAATGGGTTGCTGGAGATCCATGGGATGAGGACGTTTACGTTAAATTGGGAAGTTTAAAGTCCTTCCCCTGGTGTGGGGTGGATGCGGAGAGTGTTTGCCAGCTCAGGTGTGACATCGTTACCTGAGAGTAGTTCAAAATTACGTGGCGCTTGATGATGCTAAAGTATTCCAAACTTGTTAACCTTAAGGTACAGACCAGTGCTCGTCTGCACAGCTATGCCTGCATGTATCAGGAATAAATAACAAAATGGGAAAATCCCTTTACAAACAAAACTATTGAAGTAAATATAATATAGTGTAACCCTTGTATTAAAAACAAAGAGAACCTTTTTAAATCAATAAATAAACCTAAGCACACGTGGATGTCAACAATTTCGATTATATGAATGATAATTAAAGCTAAAATATGAATAACATACAAATGAAATAAAAATAACATATGAAATCTCTGCCCTCACCATAATACTTCCGCCTCGGAAAGCGTGATGTTCGGTGATGTTATGGGGCTGATTGCGTGTTCCTTGTTCACACCATATCCTCATTCGCTTGTCATCTGGCTCCACAGCAAATATTGACTCATCAGTAAACAGGACATTGCCCCAGTCAGACACAGTCCAATTGACATGACCCCGCCACTACTTTAATCGTGCCAACCTTGATTGGACGAATAGATAAACACAAACTCAAAATACCCGGTACAGTCCACTATTATGTAATCTTTGGCGTACAGTAGCTGCAGATATCACCTTATCAATGGACACCGTAACCATAGATGTCACACGTGTGGAAGTGACTCTGCTATTCCGCTTAGCTAAAATCGCAATATATCGATCTTCCGCGGTGTTTGCAACCCTTGGGCGACTGGCTACGGGCCTTCAGACAATTGTCTGTGTGGCTTGAAATTGTTTTCATAAACGTGAAATTACAGAATGATCAACGCCGAAGAAAAGAGAAACGTCTAATATCGAATGTCCTGCTTCAATGCGCCCCACAGCATGCTAGCACTCAAAATCTTCCACTCGTATTCTGGAAATCATAAAATGTATGTCTTGGAAACAAATTTAAACACTTTCTATCAGCACTTACAATCACCTTCTGTAACCCTTCATAAAGCTGGTATCTTATAAGACTGCCCATTTTGCATATTTCTTGATATGAAAACGCGATTTGCTGCTACTTAACATATTTGCATAATTCCATCTACCTCTTCAGCGATTTGCATCCTTTTTAATTCTGATTGTCTTCCGTAAATTAGCCTTTTCCTCTCCGTGCTTAACTTTTGGAAGTGAGTGTAGAAATGAATATTTAATTATATCTAGATCAAAATAAACTTATATTTATGCAAATTAAATTAGCATAATCATCTGAAATCACTCTGAGTTAATATAATTAATATACTGTTGTTTATTTGTTTGGCCAGTTGTATGGATAATGATTAAAAAAACTAGCTACCTTTAGCATGCATAAAAAATTAAAATTCATATAAGTCAGAATGTATCTAATCAATAGCTTAGTGTGTGTATATATATATATTCCTGTTATTAACAATACAGTTGAGAAACTAACTAAATATCATAGTAAGCATAACAAACTTAATATTTTATTTTTTTAAATAAATAGTTATCATTGTTGTAATAAGTTTATATATTCATAATATGAACTGAGAGATAAGAAACAACCGAGTGATTATAATTAATAGTTTGGCAACACTATTAAACTAATTTATTATTTGGTTTCTATTTCTTGCTTTTAATCCTTTTAAAAATATTGCTAATTTTTAGCAAACTACTTTATTGATTCCTATTCTAATGTACTTTTTGTATATCCAAGTTATATTTAAATTCCTTTATAACACTGGGTTTAACTTAGGCATTCATTATTTTGATGTATCTTAATTTTTTTCGGAAAGTCGCAACTATTCACAATTTTACTTTAACACTTTGCACTAACTTTTATACAAGGAATGAGATAAAAATTTATTCACGTCTTTTTTTTTTTCAAAAAATTTTAAATATTCAAATTTTTTTGTAGTAACCTATGACTGCGGTTGAGCGTCAGTTTGACATATTCTTAATAAACAGTTGTGAAAATTGTTTGTACAAATGCAAAAATTAAAATAATACATTGAATAGGAGACTGCAGGTGTCGTTATATATTAAATGAAATAAAAAAGTAATAATAATGAAACGGAAATTAGTAACTGACGCTAGAATGAGTGAGTATTTGCTTAAAAGAAGCATGTTATGACCCAAAACATTCAAATAATGTACAAGGAATGAATTTGCAGAAATATTATATTACTAAATAATTCGTACTTAATATGTATTTCAAATTTTTATTCTTTTACATGCAATGTTTAATTATAGTGATTTAGAAATTGTCTTTTTCTAAAAAATATATATTTGTTCTTGCATTTAATTGACGCTTATTCGTAGAAATAGACATATAAGAAATTCCAGTGAATCTCCATAAACTAGAATTTAAAATTTTCATAATTCGCAAAGTTTAAAATATAGTCCTTTATCACTCTTGGAATTTAAAATCCCTTTTTTCCATTTTATTTGAAATTTATATAATATAAATAATGTCTTATTAAATTTTATTCACAAAAGTCTTCTTAAGCAATATTAAAATAACTTTCCTGTTTAAAATTAGAGAAAAAAATTAAAATTATCTTTGATTTAAGTTTCAGTTCATATGTTTATAAACGCTAATAATCGGCTAATAATGATTCCTCTGTTTTAGTAATTTAATCCCATAGATTTAAGTTATTAAACTGCACAGTATGTAGTGTATTATCAGCTAAATCTAACCGAAAATATTAAATTCATGATAGTACTTAAAGTTGTCTTACAAAGCTGCTTATTGAAATAGAAAATAAACTCAGTATTTATATTCAGTAAGCCGATAAGTTGGTTATTAATTACAGGTATTTATAAGCAGTAATCGATTCTTAGCTCTATCGCTCTTGTATATTAATTAATCAGATTTGTTTAGGTGCTTCAGTGATTTTATTGATGTTGATATGGACTTTACATAAATTAATCTGATTTAAAATTTACCTGGTTTGGTTATAATAATCTAGATTAAATGTGCATTTAAAGCTTGAATAAATATTTTATTCAACATAGTATTTAAAGTTTATATTAAGAATACAATATTACAATACAAGTTTTTAGATGAAAGCGTGCTTTCTTAAACTTAAAAGTTGCATGATTAAATTAGCTTCTTTTGTGTCAAAATGATTAAACAATATGTATCTTAAGTCTTACAAACATATTTACGGTTATTTGATTTTTGACAAATTAGAGAAATGACATTAATCTTTAATTTATTCACAAGTATACTGATCCATGTATATTTAATTTCAGTGTTACTTTTTTCCAAATAAGTACTAGTTATAAAATGAGGCAAATGTTAAATAACATAAAACTGTGCATTCCTGTATACTAAGCAAATAAAATATAGCACATGCTTGTATTTATATTAGAAATAAAAATCTCATTCGTCTATACAATAATAAACTAAATAAAGTTATAGATTTTTCCACTATATTCTCATGAAAGGCATTAAACAATTTTCAATTATATTATTAATTTTAAAAATAAATTGAGGAATATTGTGAAGGAAATGTTAATAATAGGAGTCTTATCACCCAACAATAAATATTAATTTAAGTAAAATAAAACATATTTATTTTACTGTATTTATATATAAACTAAATAAGAATCAGTAATTTTATATGCAGTTATAAATTATAAAAATTTATGCACAACTGAAAAGTTAAAAAAATTGAGTAATTATTAATTATTTGTAAATTAACAAATAGAATCATTTAAAAAAATGATTCCAAAAATAACAATATTTTATTCAAATATTCCACTACATCATTACATAATAACAAAGATAAAATTTTGTATATAAGAATTAGAATAAATATTAAGATGACGTAAAATTTATTAAAGTAAAAAAGTGACGATATTTTTTTGATTTTCTTAGAAAATAAGTAGGTGATATGATTATTATTTTAACCATATATAGTACACTTAATGGAATGCAAATCAACTCAACCATATAATATATTGTTATATTTGATATTTTTATATTTGATTGAGTGTAGTTTAGTATTAACTATTTCTTTATTTTAGTGAAAATTAAATATGCTATATCAGAATAATATACTTACTTACAATATTTGTAAGCTTAATATTTACTCCGTATGTGCATTGCATAAATACTAATTAAAATTCTATGCGTTTTTAATCAACTAACAAGATATAAACCGTTATTTTACACAATTCAAAATATATAAAATAAGGAAACAGTTATATTCATTTTCGTTCTTTTCACTTACAGTGGAATTAATATTCGAGACACACTTTGCATTTTTTTAAACTGCACATATATTTATATATACAAAAAAATATAAGGATATGTAAATAATTTTGGATAAAAATTAGGTGCAATTAATAAATTGGAGAATCTGAATCACAGAATAGAGTTAATAGTTTTAAGAGTTCAAGCTTACTTAGATTAAATTAAACTAAATCAAATCTATCATAAGCGTTTTTCATAACTATAGAAACACGTACGCGTTTTATCATTTTCCCCGCATATGTATTTAGTTCTTAAACATTTGAATTTTCCAGTAAGAAATACCAAATTTCCAAATGAAACAATGGATTAATTCTAAAAAAAATAGTTATTGTAAAAAGTGATTTACTTTGTTCAAATGTTCAAAATTTAGAAAACTTGCTGTAATAGGTATTTTATTTTCAAATTATTGTGTGATGGTCATTATGTAGCAAGCATTTAAATTTTTTCATCTGTAAACGAAAACATAGAATCACTGCTTAATTTAATTTTTAAACGCTGATTAGTATATGTGTATAATAATTGTAAATTCTTCTTGAAACATAAACTATATTTTCATATAAACAAGACATTAAATTAGTGAAATGAAATTTATGCTGAAAAATTGATAGATTCTTTTTTATCGAAATAATATATAAAAAATAAAATGAATTTATTTATTTATTTGATTTTCTTTTACAATACTATGCTCAGCTGTAATCTTAATAATTCAGTTTAAATTAATAAATTATCAAATTATTATGCAAATAAAAACTAGTAATTTATAATATTCTTGTTAAATACATGTTGGCATATTTTATCTTACAAATTTACCACAGTTGATGTTATTTAATTTAACAAGTTTAACATTTTTAACCGCGGATATATTACGGTTGCAAAACAGTTATGGCTGAAATATCGATTTTAATTTATTGAGATGAAATATTTTGCATTAATTTCAAATCATTTTTTTTGCCTTTTTTGAGTTTTTGAATTTATTTTGAAACTTTTAAGAAAAGACAACTTGTTATTCCTGTTATACATGTTGAAAATCAATTATTAAGCAGCAACAAAATAGTGGGAAGCATGACTTGTATTATGACGACATTTGAGCTATTATATTTTATATACGCCTTCGTTCATTAAATAGGCCAACTTCATTTTTAAATAAACTCTTTAAATTCAATGCATATCTTTTATAACTAGTTTAATATTCTTCCAATATTTTGCTATTCAATTATTTTTAAAAATAACAAGCATTATTAAATTATTAAAATAACGTATATTTTTTTCATTAATATTTTACGAGAAATTCAAAAAATTGTAACAACGTTATCATTCTTTAAAATAAGTAATCATTTTCTGAACTACTTCAAATTATTTTATTTTAAATTTAAAGTTTTGGAAAATAATTGCAACATTATTCTGCATACTTATTAATGATATATATTTTTTAATAACAACATATTCTAAGGAAAAAAACAAAATGCATTTTATAATTTTAAACAATATTAAGAATTCAATTTATAACTTCATATATAAAAAAAATTCATGATGTTCACATCCTACTCTCAGTGCTTTTGGATTAAATTTATGAAGGATTCATGTTTCCTAAATATTATTTATAAAGTATTATTCAGGAAATAACAAGTATTCTAATACAATTCTTCAAATTTCTATATTTCATCTGTTATCCACTGTTCACCGCAACCAATGAAACGTGTTTCCATCTTCTTGCCCAGTTATTCTGATAAAAGAAATACGCAGATATCGCAGTACAAGCAACGAAAAAATCCAAAGAAAAGAAAGTGAAAACAGTTTGGAGAATTCCTTTAGCAGTAAAGAATATTCCTCAATAATACCTGTTCTCTTGTTTCGTAAAATAGATAGATAGCAAAAAATATACAAAAGTTTGACTTCAACGCACATGAAAAAATTCGGAATATTGAAAAGGATGCGGAAGAGAATGAAAATAAAGAATTTTCGTAGAATTCTCATGGAGTTTAAAGTGAATCAAGTCAAAATTTCAATATTTCTGCACAATACAAAAATGATATAAAATTAAATCTGGACGAATGCTTAAAATGCTTCAATATATTATTTTGTTAAAGTGAATTTCAGTTTGTGTTTCTCTAAAACACTCAGCAGAAAAGAATTCACAGATAATGATGTTTTAAAAAAAATTTAGATAGATTGGTTATTATTATCATCTTATAATAATAGAATTTAATAAAATATCTATTTGTGAAACCGATCATAAATTAGTAAAGAAATGATTCACAAAATAATTAAAAAATGTATTTTACATTTTACAAAAATAAATTAATTTTAAAATTTTTTTCTTTTAATTTAAATAGTTACATCGCATTTTTTGCAAGATAATTGACTGCAATTGGGACTTACTTGGAAATATTATATATCAACATTAATCTCATTAGCTGAGTCTAAATCACTGTTACTGGTACTTACCGAAAATCAGATAGCTTAAGAACTTTAAATTTATTGAATTACTGCTCAATAAATGAAGGAGAAAATATTATCAAGAAAAATATAAACTCATAATTTCTATATATTTTAACGCTTATTTATAATATCCGATATGTCTCCTAATACTTTTCATGGTAATTCAATATTTATTAATAGCGATTCTCTAATTTTTATTTAATATATTTAAATATTTTACATAATGTTTAACAAAGCGAAATTGGTCTTAAATGAAATATAGTTTTACTGTACACAATTTCCTTGAATAACATTTATTAATTACATGACAATTTTTCATATATAATTAAGCTGTTACCAGAAATTCCTAACGTGTAACTCAAATGTTCATGTATTGAGTTGTTTGGAAAGTCATTTCGTTTATCCCACTTAGATCAGCTTTTTGCTAGTAAAAGAAATTTGAGACACAACACAGCATCGGACTACCACTGCGTTTTGAAAGTAAAAACCAACCACTTTATAAGTGTGAAATTGTGCTACTACCAGAAAGATGGTAAAAGCTATTGGTTTAAAATGGACAATATGCAAAGCACAATACGGTATTTATTCATTATACGTTTTTCATTTTCATGAAAAACGAAATTACTTTCCGAACAACCCAATAGTATGCTTCTATTATTATCATATCAATCAATGAATATATACATACACACACACACATATATATATATATATATATATATATATATATATATATATATATATATATATATATATATATATATAGATAGATAGATAGATAGATAGATAGATAGATAGATACGTTATGTATTAATACATTAGTTTTTATAAGTTTTGTATAAGTATGTGGTACGAGAGATTTATTTTCAAAATAATGAATTAAAAATACTTAGTGTTCAGTTTTATGATTGTAAAGTTAATATATTGACGATTATCTTTTAATGTTATTTAAAACTCAATATAATAAGATGAATTACTTGTGCGAATTATGTTTAATTTGCATTGTTTACTTCAATAATTACAAGTAAATATTTATGTATGTTGTTGGTACTACCAAATATTTTACACTATAATTTGTAAAATTTGTTCAGATTTATGATTTTGATATTCTCAAATCCAATTCAAGTCATTTACATTTTGTGAGCGTGATGTCTTGCTTAATATCAAGTTATCGAATAATTAAATATATAAAGTATCGAATAATTAAATGTAATAATAAAAATAATTCTATTTTTAGCGTAAGGCAATTAATTTAACTTTTATATTTAAAAGAAAAATATATTTTACAATGAATTTTTAATTTTTATGCTAAAAATGTTTGTAGCATAAAAATTAACAAGTTATTATCGTTTAATATCATATTTCGTTTTTATATTTTAATTTAATAAATGTAAGTATAGAATGCCTTCATTCCCAGTACTTTTTCAGTATTGGACAAACATTTTAATCTCTTTATCCTCAATACGCTGATTGGTATACAATGGTTTTCACTACATTTTCCTATCTTCTATTTTTTCCTCATTAGTATGGGAAGGAGCTGGATATAGACTATGAAAAATCAAAATATCAGCTGCAATAAGTATTCAAGGTCTGAACCGAAGTATAAGCCTCGCTACCGAATGAAGATCATCGTCATCAAGTGGGGAAGTGGATTCCAGCAAATGTGGCATCAAGCAGCGCA
This sequence comes from Latrodectus hesperus, assembly GCA_037975125.1. Taxonomy (NCBI): domain Eukaryota; kingdom Metazoa; phylum Arthropoda; class Arachnida; order Araneae; family Theridiidae; genus Latrodectus; species Latrodectus hesperus. Next base: position 19,209,634 of record CM075853.1, on the reverse strand, counting down.
TTAAAGGTCAGCTCTACGTTTGTGACAAGGAGATGGAAACTCATGGTCTAATAGTGTCACAAGTAGCCACTACAGCCTGTTACTGAGAGTAAGAAAAATTTTGTTTTTCGTTGTTCAAATGTGTTTCCCGTTATCACACGCACTACAGTTTCGTATAAATCTGTAAATATGTCATCATTTGTAGTTGATCACTTGTACTACCGTCAATGAAAATTTTGATACCAATATTCAGGGGTTTTATTTAGGATTTTTAACACAGATTGTCTTAGATGTTCTGCAAGAAGTCATCTTCTTGACATCAATGAAATGTTTTAATGAAACCAAACCCTGAAGAAATCTCCTGTCGTGTTCAAACAAGAGTAAAGAGAATGTGACTCAATATTTGTGGAAAGATGCTGAGTTGTAACATAACCAAACGGTTTATATTTTAAATATATGATTTAGATGCCCAGTTATTTAAGTATTTTGACATACACGTGTGTTGGCAATAAGAGGCAAGCTTATTTTTTTAATCTGATGAGGTCTATATTTTTCTAATGAGGAGAGATTGCAGGTTATCCTCAAAAGGAACAATTTCTAAAAGTTAGGCAAGCTTCAGACCAGTAGATGAATCAGAACTCAATTGAACCTGTTCTAATATCTTCAAGTTGTATTTTGACAGGCAGAAATAATTTGGTGAAACGTTTTCAAGTATATATCTAATGAATGTCAGATTAAAAACGAAGTTTTAAGGGCAGATACATAAGAATACCAGTGATGTATTTAAGGATGTTTAAGCATGTTCTTGCCTTAAGGATACTATATTCTAAATGTTAATTATTTGTAATTGCAAAATCTACAATACATTAAAATTATTTTAGATATTCCGCATAGGTAAATTCCTAGTATTCTAACTCCAAGTTAAGCTGGTAGTTGTATAATAGTTTGTTGGTATTAAAAAAAGTTGTAATTTATTTATCCGGATAAAAACTTAGTTAAAGATTTGCCACAAACATGAACAACATCTCTTGAGAATCTGTGAGTTCAGAGTATAAATTTTTTATAATATATACAAAGGTCCAAAGCAAGTTTATCAACGAAAACACCTAAATAAGTCCCAGGAACGATAGCTCTTTCAGCGCAGCTAACTGTATAGAAAATTACATGTACTAAAAGCTGACTCTCTGAGGGATGCATTGACTAAGATGAAATGTGTTTGAAAGTATTTTATTAAATTTAAACATAACAGTTTCCTGTTGTATATAGTTTTTAATCCTATTTGCATATTTTCCCAGATGTCTAAAGTATCGTAGTTTTACAATTTGTCTATGCTTTCAAAGTTTTAAGAATGCCTTCTGGAAGATTGATAAAGCTGGTACAATATCATGAGTAGTTTTGAAATTCTGGTGATTTCTGTAGGTTTGGATGAAACATAGAACATGATTTATGGCACTGTCACCTCTATGAAAATCATATAGTTAACAAGGTAAAAATTTATTCAATCCCAAGAAATGGAAGTTAATTAAAATATCTCTAAAATCTTTTTAGTTAAAATAAAAAATCAGTGGAATTGGTCAAAAATTTCTAAAAATCATGTACTGTAAATTTGTTATTAGAAATTCTTTTTGATTGGCTTCGCTGATTGTGTTGAGCTCTTTTTGTTGGGGGTGTTTCTTGCTTATTCCCTTAACGATTTTCTAAAATATTGAATTTAGAGTCCTTTTTTCTATTTTACTGCACATTTTAATTAATACATATCTACAGAAATGAGCATTAGATAATGGGATTTCTGCATTAATTTATTGATTTAAGATCTTGAGTTGTTATTTGCAGTATCTACAGTTTCTGAAGATTACTTTCTTTCCTCTAAAAGACTCTCTAGAGTTGTAAGTTTTGGGGTGTAACAGGTTACGGAACACTATATATTGCCTCTAGGAACAAAAGTCTAGAATGCTGAATAACAATTTCTTGAAATTTTGCCAATTATTTTATAAATTATCAGTTAAAAGTGGTTAGTCCAGTTCATTGTCTGTAGAGCCTCTATAAGAGGTCCGGTCAGCCCAACTGAAGTTCAAGAAATATTCTCTACATTGAAATACATCTTACATTTTTTTGAATTCCATAATAATTTTCAATTTCTAACGTTTTCCAGTATCTTTCAAGAGCATTGGGTAAATATCTCACCAAAGCCTCAGAAGCGTCGTAAATAAAGCAAAAATAAAGATTGCAGCAGATGTTTTAAGGTTTTTATATCAGATAATAATGATTATGAAATATTTAACCCCGAAATTTTTTTGACATAATTACTTTGAATAACATAGTGTTTTCTACATGAAATATACTTCTTATAACTCAATATTTTGAAATAATATACCTTTGAAATGTATTTGTAAAACTCTTGTAAGCATTTGATAATAATAGCAGTATAACATTTAATGGGTAGATAGTAATGAACCAAACATAATAAGCAAATTAGGTTGTCTTAGTTGCTTTGTTATCAAGATTTTTACTGTTCTTATTTTAACATTGTGTATACCAATTTATGTTTTAAAATATAAGACTTATGTCTTATATTTTATATGATAGCTAAAATACACAGAAACAGTTATAAGTAATAATTTACAAACAATTATTCAGTTTAACATTAAGTATTATGGATTTAATTCTCTAATTAAACTCCATTATCATGTCATGGATGTTATTTTATTATTTATTTCATTTTTATTAATAATATCATTTAATTTTACTTAAACATTTTATTTAACTTGTAATTTTGGAGATATACATATTTTAATCATTTTTATTTTTCTAATATTTCACATGTTTGTTATTTTTTCATTTGTACATTGTCCTACATAATATGATCATTGTGAAAAAATGTTTTTATTCTAATCTCAGTTTATGAAAATTAATTTTACAACGTATTTTTGCTTAATAATATCTTTTCAAATGAACTAATGTTTTTAAAAACTGTAATTTGAGAAACATAAAATATTAATTATTAAAGTTAGAATATTTTTATTAAATGTAATCAATTCATTTTCTCCACTTGAACGTGTAAGTCCAAATACTTTTTAAATTAACATATATCCCTCTATATTAGCTCTCTTAATAAAATAAAAGCTTAACGCATTTTAATTTTGCTACAATTGCAATAGTAATATTATAATTACAATAATTGATAAAATCATACAAATATTTTATTAAAAAATATTAGAAGGCATTGGGAAATAAGAAATCTTTTTAAATATTGATACTAAAATTAGTTTTACGAGTTCGGTAAATCTAAAAGAAATGTAAATATTTACCTTAAAAGTAGCTTGTTTAACAGCAATTCAGTTTTCTTATTTTGATCAAGGTATTCATAAAAATAGCTAAATTTCATTTGTAAGAAGCAAATATTTTTAACTTGATCTGACTATTTATATTAAGTAAGATTATTTTAATAATTTATTAAAGCTAAATAAATTAAAATTAATTTTTTCAAACTGTTAAAAGAGTGAATACGATTTAGATTTATCGTATGCTTGATGATTTCATAAATAATAATTTATGTTACATCATTTCACAATAAAAATCAATAGTCTGTTTTTTCTTATATGTTTCTGATTTTATCACGAGTTTTGAATACAAGATTTTAGTTCCTACTTTTCTTTGAAAATCAGAAGCATTTATCATTGACCTTCCATTGATAAAATTCAGTAGAGCGTTTGATATAAGGAATTTGTAACGATACATGTATCAAATACACAGTGTAAATCATCTATCAAGAATATCAAAAAAAATTCTTCTTTGGTATATTTCTATTGAAATGTCTAGTTCTCGTTAATCTTTAGTAAAAAATTGCTCAAGGTCAAATTTCCATTTTTCATTTCAAAATTTATTTTTTGTTGAATGTTTTATTTGAAAATAAAATAAGATTTCCATGATATATTAAACTTTGTAGAAATTTCTAACATTTTCAAAAATTTTCATTACTCAAAAAAAATTAATTTCCAGAATTTATTTTTTTTTACTTACCACGAGACAATGAAAACGAAAACTATGTTCAAAATATTACTAAATCAATGAAATTCATTTTTATTGAATAAATAACTTTTTTTTAATTACGTTCCATAAATTTTCTTCCAAATAATGTCATTGAAATAATTTATCAGTAAATTTTAAAGTAAAATCCAACAGTATTTGGTTCATTTAACGGGGGTGTAACGTAGTGGGCATTCTCCTGGTGCACCCAAGTTAACGCTACATTACTACAGTTTCGCCAACAAAGGAGGCTTTTTTTATTTTGTGATACAGGGTATGATTTAACGCATGTGACGCGAATCAACTAGTCATTTTTGAACACTTAAATAATTTTACTGCACTTTCTCGGTATCAGAATAATGTACAGAAGTATTGGAGGTCCCGTGAACTAAAGGCGTAAACACTAATATTTGTCATTTGTGAAATAAAACATAGTTCTTTTAAAGAAATTTCTGACTATTTTATTTGCATATTATTAGAATATACACTGCATTCAATATACTAACATATCTATCATCCTCCACATATTTTTGTCATTAAAATTTGCTTATTAATATAAAGTATATTCCACGAATTAAATATTTATTATCATAGTTTATTTTTTGGCGTGATGATTATATCATTAACAAAAAAAACATACATTTTACGACATCACGCAATGAAAAATCAACATCCGGTTGCAGACTTTTAAATTATTACAATAATCGATAAAATTATACAATTTTAAATCTTACATTTCTCACAAACATTAAAAAGAAAATTTTGTATTTAGTAACAGTATATTTTGTTTTTTATAATAAATAATTATTTCAAGTCTCGTGGAAATTTTTATGCTCTTATCTGCAATTTTGTTCAAATTTAAGTCTTTTGAATTAATTCTATTATAATGTTCAGCATCAAAGAATTTATTTGGAAGTATATTAAAAGATATCAATCTTGCTTGCTTTTCCCATACATCATTTCCTAATTATTTCATATTTAAAATAATTGTGGAAGTTCAGATTCATTATAATATACTTTAAACTTGTTTACAGTTAAATAATTTGTAATGGTTGAAATTTAATTTAGAAATATACTGTTTTTTTGGAAATGATTAAAAGTGAAAAGAAGAATTTTCTTGAAAAAAGAACCTTTCTTTAGACAAAACAAAAATAAAAATAATGAGAATTATTTAAATGAGAAAAAATATTTGCTACTGTAAAGAAAAATGTGTTTCAATAGGTTACTGTATTTTTAATGAGATTTTATAAATCAAGGGGATAATGGACATGTGCTAAGTTTGCAAATTAAGACAATATATTCATAAAATAAAATAATGGAAATCTCTATCGTTTATCTCAAGAATTTTACGATACAAATTCCTTTAAAATAATGCAGAAAAACTCTGCATTATATTGCTGTCAATTTCATTATTACATTACTCAAAAATTTTTAAAGTAGATATTTTGTACTACTTATAAAGTGGACGTGTGAAGAAAAATATCTATATAGGTACATAATTCTCTAGAAAATACATTTAGTTAGTTATAAAATAGTTAGTTGCCACTCCTTTTAAGCCTTATAAATCCAAGTATTTTTTAATGGAAACATAATAGTAGTAAATCAATTGCTTGTTTATTTATAATGATAGTAGGTTTATCTTAACACATATTATGTTATAATATGCAAATTCTTTCAAAATATATGAAATTATCGGGATGATTTTTAATCTGAGTTCCACAAAAATTCACTAGACTGCAGTTTGTTTTTTATGCAAAGACAACATAAAGCAAATGCTATCCGTTAAATTAATTTTCTTTCATCATTATATAAAATAGCCTAAAAATAAGAAAGCTAATTAAAACAAATTTCAAGCTATAAATATCTGAAGTTGATCAGGTAATGACACTTCCAATAGGAAAAAAAAATCAGACAAAATGTTTTAATTCGATTTTAAAAAATGTTTTCTTTTAAATTCTTTGATTTAATGAAATTTTTCACATATATTACTTTAATGTTAATAATCATTTACTTTATTTAATTTATATTCGAAAATAGCAATATTTGATAGAAGTGAATCTAACTTTTATCTATAAGATATCTCTTAAAATTATAGGACCTCTAGTTAAAGCAACTTCTTTTACAAAAGCAAGAAAATGTTGGTACTCTGATATTTTGTGAAGAACTTCAAATACTTAATTTTTTAATTGAATTTGTCAGATTTTCCTTCAATTGAATAAATCAGATTTTAATTAAATAAAAAGATTTTTGAATTTTGTCCCATTCCTTTTCGACAGCTACTTTAAATTCATATAATGAATTATATCAGCATTTAATTGTAGATACTTGATGAGGAATTTGATTTCGATTAAAAACTGATTTCAATAATTTCGGTTAAAAAATAGAAGTTTTTAATGTAACACTGGAATTTCAAAACAACATATACCCTTACGTTAAAACTAAGTCTATTTGTTAGTCAATTAAGAATCCGCTTATGAAAACATAATATATTTTAACTGTTTCTCAAAGTCTTATAATTATTTATAAGCAGCGTACTATCAAAAATAGGGTTATTTTGGATGATCTTATAGCTTTGTAACACAGTTTAATATTGTCAATTCGTAATACATTGCATGGAGTAGAGATAGAAATAATTTTTAAATAAACAAAGTTGTATTTAATTTCAATTCAAAATACTTTGCATAAAAATACTAAAAAATATTTTTATTAAGTATTAATAAAATTTATTATTATATTGCGTTCGTTCTAGCAAACCATAATGTGGGAAAATTTCTTAAGAAAAGCATGAGGGATAAATTCTTATATCACTGTCAACGTTTTAAGCCCTCATTAGATTCACAAAAGATTTTTGAAATCTATTGAAAGCTTCCACGAAGCCTTTATTTTATTTCAAATAAGTTAAATATCTGAAAACATTATAAATTAAGCTTTCAGTTTACTTAATATTTTCTTCCAATATACTTAAATTTGCATCACATCAAGAGTTTTGTATTAAAATTCAAAAGAAACTTTAGAATAACAGCCACACAGAAATCTTTATTTAAACCACCAAAGCAACTACTCAATTGCTTGGGGAGTTTAAAGCCTTAATTTCATTGGTATAAGAATCAGTTGATATTAATTTGTATAAATTTCATTAAAAGCATTAAGGTTAATAATTATGTTTTCTTCTTTTTCGCTACAAATGTAAATATGCAAATCAGTTGTATTTGATTAATTTAATGCAATATAATATAGTCCAAGTATTTGTTCCTCAATACTTGTTTTAAACAATTCGTAAAAGAAAATTCCCTTTTGAATTGAACATATCATTCTAAGTACTTAAAAATATTGTTTTGCTTAACTTTATAATTTTGATAATTTGAAACTCCAATTGTGAAAGCAAATGCTCGTTTTATAACACAAGTGATAACTCCCAAAAGAGAATTTATTACTTAAAAATATGTATTTATGACAATCATTTTCAAAGTAAATATTCAATATAGAAAAATTATTCCTTCAGAATAGTGAAGGAAAACTGTTTAGTTAAAAAAGCATTTTATTTATGAAGATCTATATTTTATTAACTAATTTTTTTATAATAATTAAATTGTTTTACCTAAAAATGTAAAACATTAAAATATAAATTTCACTAAACAAATGCATTCAAAATGCAAAGAAAGATTAAAATTCTATAACAAATAAACCATTTTTAAAATTACTTCTATAAAGCATCATATTTTTAAATATATTTATAGTTTCATTTAATCATTATTTTTTTAATTATATTTTTAAAATTAATTCAAGTTAAATTAAGTATTAAATATTTTGTAGAAAAGGGATGCTAGAATAATAAAAAAGGCAAATTACCAATTTTACTCACAAGGAAATAATGTTTTCTGAGCTCTAGCATTGAATTAGATAATTAAAATAATGCAAAAATTTTTAGACATAAAATGAATGAAAAAGTTTACTTATAAAATTGAAAGTAAGAATATTTATTAATTATCTAATTTTGTAAGGTTTATCTAGCATGAAATAGCACTATTTCTTTAATAATCAGTTACAATAGTTTCTTTTAGCAGTTCTTATATAAATTTCTTATATTTATATATATTTAAATCAAACGAACTCCTTATAAAGATAAGATTTAACTATTATTTTAATATCTTATCAATTACAAATTTGAGTTATTACTTATTTCTGTAATTTTCGAATTTGAAATGCATAGGAAATTTTAAAAAAGGTAAACATATTAAATATGGTTGCCACTAAACTTTAACTTTTTATTTAAATCACTGTGTAAATATGTAAACAAAATAATTTTAAATTATCTATAACATTAATTAATTTGTGAAAAAACTCATTCCTTATAATTTTTAATAACATTCGCGTTTGTGCATATCGAATATATTCTTATTTAAATACATACTATTGTCGTTATTATATCCTGTGGTCTGTCAAATTGAAAATTTATGTATTCAGTTTGCCATTATTCTATCAGTAATTAACTATATATATATATATATATATATATATATATATATATATATATATATATATATATATATATATATATATATATATATATATATATATATATATATATATATATATATATATATATATATATATATATATATTTATATATATGTATATATATATATATATACAAAGAGATATAAAGAGATATATTGGATCTTTCTCTCTTAAGAATGTGATAAGTGATCAAGATCATTCGCTACATTTCGGCTACAAAGATTCTTCACTTAAAAAAAAATCTTTTCTTGTTGTCGTGAGTCAGAATGGAAAATTTAATATTTATGTTTTTATTTATTTTATTTTTTATTAAATTTATTTTATTTTATTTAATAAAATTTAATATCATTATAATTTTACATCTCTCTGAATAAATTATTTTTTCCGAAATTATAATCTTATAGACTTTTTAATCTGAATACAAGCCTTAGAATCTTAATACAAAAATTAATTGTTATTGAATTATATGAATAACGTGTAAAATTACAAAAAATAAAGTCAGATTACTTAATTTATCAGAAAATATATATATTACACAAATAATTTCTGATTTACAATTTGAAGCTCCAGTGACTCAGTAGCTGCACGCCGTTTCCTGTAAAATAAGCAATTGGAAGCATTGTTCAGCGTGGGTAGCGATTGGGAGGGTGACCGCATTCTCCTCCACTTAAATGTTTGAGTTCCATAAAAGTTAAGTTAATCTGTGACGTCCAATGAGCTTCCTCTTCTATGGGGAGGATTGAGTGGAACTGTGATCACATCATCTGACTGTGGTAAATTACAAGGCGTCTAGTGATAGGCGATGATTCTGACTCTGTTAACTTAAGGTATAGCCAGTAGCATTCCTACACAAGTATGTATGCATGCATTGCAACTAAAAATAAATGCACTTGAAAATATGTATTTTATAGAAACATAATTTTAAAATCTTATAAGGAAATTTTATAAAGCATCAGTATTTTTAAAATAAAATTACATAAGAAATGGTGTATGTTGGAAGTATTTTAAATATTATTTTTAGTTTCTTTTCTGAACGTAATTCGAGATTTATCAAAGGAACAAAATCAATTACCTTTGAATAAAGAAAGGTTGTGTATACAAAATATTGATTTTTTTAAAAAAAAATTGGCATAAAATTTGTTACCCACATAAATATAGTTGGAATTTGGGATTAAAAATTTACTTTAACTACAATTAAATTTAACGTAATTTTTACTGTTATTCAAAAAATTCAATGAATATCACATAAAAAGGATATAATATCACATGACAGGAATATTAACCAATTTGCTTCTCGGAGCAAACAATGAAGTTCATGATTTAAATAAAAGGGAAAAACATATTTGAAAATTATTCGCATATGGCTTAGAGTCGACCTATATTTTAAAAATAATATAGATGCATGTGTAAAAAATTTATACATCAATAGCTATTAAGCAATCTTTGCACTTCTTCGTCGATGAGAAAATGAGTTCATTGTATATTAAATATTTTTAATTATAGACTTCCTACATACTTCTAAAATATTCTTCACCCAAAATATCTGTAGATTAATAAACATCATGAAAAAAAGCAAGTTGACAAAGCGATGCAACTGGTTAATTTTGTAACATCTATCTAATGCCAAAGTGTTTTGTCAAAGTAATGAAACGCTTTTTCTACTTCTTGGTTCTTAAGTAAATGGACGTCAATTTTTTTTTACAAAAAGCAAATAGTTAACGGTAAAGCTTATCACTTATAACTGTGACAAATTAATATCTATATACGTTTATATAACGTTGAATGTATATAAGAAAATATTGAAAATAACTCACAGAATAAAAGCAGATTAACATTCATTTGAATAAGACTTTCAAAAAATAAAAAATAAATGTTTTCTTGCAATTTTTAAAAATTTATTGAATATATTGCAAAATACTTTTAGTGAATCTTCTAAGCATTTCAAAAGATATTTCTGGAAAGGAAATACTTTTTTTCTAAATATCTGGAAAAATATTTAAATATGAAAGTTAAAATATTGGATTTCATTGATTTAAAAGGGAAATATTTTTCTTATTTCTGAAGATTAAGCACTTGCAATCCTACAAGGAATAAGAAATAGCGGGAATAATAAAGAAAGAACATTGATATATATTTTTTTGTATTTTAAATTTGTTTTCCACAACATGCATTTGTATTACTATAATATGCAATTTGCATATTGACAGTTAAATTAAATAATTTTTAATATATATATATATATATATATATATATATATATATATATATATATATAATTTCGAATTCGCTTTCCCAGGTTACCGATTTAAGTGTTTAAGCTTTTGTCAGTAATTCGATGTATTACATGTATTCTAATTATAAATAGCTGCTGATATTGTTATATAAACAGACCCAGTATAAAATTGTATAAAAAATTATCAAGAATTTTGTGTAATCATTTACTGACAAAAATACACTTTGTTAGCATAGCATATCCCCAAATTCTAATTTTTTAAATGTTTAACAAATCACTTTTTGTCTCACTTTGAGAAAAGAAAATAATACTGCATTAAGTATAATATTTATTATATCTCAATGAATTTTCTTAATTTCGCAAGACTTAATAGAAATTTTTAGCCAATGTTTGCTTTTACATGCTTTTGTTAGTTAGCCATAGCATTTTTAGAAGAAACCTATTTGACATAATTGTATTGCAAAGAATAAAATAACTCCACTTTCATTCAATAAATTTTAAAAATTAACGAAATTAAATCATCCTTGCCGATTTCAACTAATTATAAAGTTGATGATTTGTCTTGTCTTATTCATTTTGCTCTTTCTTCTGTTCTATTTTCAATCTGATCAGTATTGGAAGCAATATATAATTTTAAAAATAATTATTTAGAAAAACAGGTAATTTTCATAATTTTGAAAACGTTTACAAATTTAAAAAAATTGTGTTAAAAAATACATCTTTCTTACTGGTGACAATTTTGAACGGATTTTAGTGCGATAATCGATGGTGTGAACTTGGCCTTATTTGCTTCCTCTCAAAGAATACGATTTGAATTTCAGGCATCCAGTTCGTTGAAAAATTGGCCTTCAACGTCCTCTAAATGCGTAATCGTTATTATTTATGTGTGATGTAGAAGAAACATTATCTGACTTTATGGATATTTTAAACCAATGAAAATTGCAATTAAGTGGCGTAATCATGATATCAACTGGAACGATACAACCACTTTATAGTTAATATAAATAGTTTCATTTATAACGAAAGCTTGTAATACTAATGACTGAAAGGCAAATTCGAGATCGTAATATATTTGATTAAAATAGACTTGCATAGGAGAAGCATTAATCACTCAGAATAGTTTTATTCTAACATGTTATATATTTAGCTTGCTTTATTTCTATAATGTTTTGGTGTTATAAATTCAGAAAAAAGTATTGTTGGTGAATTTCTTTTTTAATTTATAATATTATTACTTAATTTATAATTATTTTTGTTTAATTTTTGGGCTTTTTTGCTAAAACTCCTGTTTAAAACTATTTAAATATACAGATAAATAGTATTAAGAAATTCATTAACTGTATGATTTCAAATATATGATTTTTGTTGTTCTAAATTACATAACAGACGAAAATCTATGTTACTTACTACTTGGAAATTTTTATTTTTTTCAAGCTAAGCAATTCTTTTAACAGTTCATGATTTTAAAATTTATATTATATATTTTGAATACTGTTTATTGATATGCTGTATTTAATATGTTATCTAATAATACACACATTCAATTAAAATATAAATTTATGTCTAAGATTGGTAAGTAAAAATGATGCTTTAATTTTCTTCACATGCTTTAAAATGATATTATTTATTTAAGGAACCAATCTTTGATTCTAAATAAAGAAATCAATGACATTGCAATTTCATTTGCATTTATAATTTAAGTAAAATATGTGATAATAAATGTGTATTGAAATGTAATTTGAAAGAATATTTATGTTTTTTAAATTCTCTTTCTGATTTTATAATAATTATTATTACATTAAAATGACAGAAAATTGCATTTCGTTATTGGAAAAATAAGTACTATTTCAAAAGTAAGTGACAACAATCTAACATATGATATAATTATGTTTTTTTACAAATAAAACAAAGAGATTGAATGATAATTATACCGAATCCGACACATAAATTACTTTATGAGTTTGGTTTGACTTTAAATACATTTTTCAAAGCCATATTTCTGTTTTTGAAAGCTTAAAAATTCATAATCATTGCAGTTTCTTCCATTTAACTTAGCTACGCAGAAGAAAGAAACATAAATTTCAATTTTCTTCTGCTAAACAGAAATATACTTCGTTTATAATAAAAGAATGAATTGCTTCACAGAAAAACGAAACTTAACTAGAATTATAACTATTCCTTATCTTATATATTACCTCTAAAATATTAGATGATTAGTTATTCTATTAGTTAAATGCATCATTATTTTTAGAAGAGTATCAATAATTATTATTATAGAATATACTAAAAACTTTATTGTCAGAAGTATACTTTTCAAAGGATAATCACATATACTGTATTCCATTTAACAAAGTATTTTGTTAAATAAAAGGTATGAAAATGTGTAATGGAAATTTTGTCATTTGCTTAATGTAGGAAATGCTTCTTAGTAATTCAGTTAATTGCTTTCATATTATTTTTTATATTTTTATAAGTGATTTATAAATGCTTATAGATTACAATATTTGACTCTGTTATATTTTAGATGGATTTATATTATAATTATTTTTTTTAAAAAAGTACTAAATAATTTACCATTACATAAAATTATTTGAATAAACTAAGAAATAGTCATATTTTTATTCACTGGTTCTTCTGTCTGTATGTTGTAAAAAAACTCTCAAAAGAAAAAGATATTTGAAGTATAGTCTACAAAATTAAAGCAAACAATTTGATCTCAAAAGTATGAAAGATTCAGAAGATGCTTAAACACTATTGTCTTAATGGTTATTAAATATTAATCTACATTTATTTAAATAATTTATATTTAAAACTAATTTTTACAAGTTTTTGAAATGTTTTAAAATGTTAAAATAAAAAAATATGAATAAATGTTAAAATTAGCAAAAAATATTACAAGATTCAGAACGAAGATAACAAGTAAGTTAACATTTAAGTTATTTACTTGTTATCTAAAGTAATCTAAAGTAACAATCTTTATAAATCAGTGTGATAAAAGTTGTATTTTTTGAGTACTGTTTTATCATTATCGTAATTTGCTGAATATAAAACGTTATAGCACTAATGAATATTAATTTTATGAAAAATTAAAATCGAAATTAAACATAAGAAAGATAAATATCAACTAATGATCATATTTCTCTACATATACTACATGATATATTTTTTCAAAGTTTTTTTATCTTCTTAATTCTTTTACATATTATAAAAATTGCATTTTAATCTTCAGTAAAACAATCGCTCATTTTCAGTAAAGGAATGCTGTGTAATTTAAATATATTATTTTGCTTAGTAAAATTAATATAGAAGAAGAAGTAAAAATCAGAAAAAGAATTGATCTTGCATATAAAGTGCGTTAAAGTTTTAAATCTAAGTAATAAAAAATTTAAATCTAATTAAGATTACTTTAAGTTAAAGTAAAATCAAATGTGGTAATCTTTGAGTCTAATTAAAATTATTTTTGAAACCAAACAATATTACGTACGTTAATATAATTAAAAAAATAATGTTTAATAATATTATTGCCAATAAAAACAATATTTTATTTTATCTAATTATTAAAATAACATTTTACCAACACAATTTACTATATTTAAGAAAATTATTATCAGTTAGGGAATCACTGAAATTACTTCAGTAAATTCTAAAAAAATATAAATTTTTAATGCATTTAGTCATATTTATTTTTAAATAAACTACTATAATTTGTTAAGCGTTATCTCCAGCAATTACATAGAAGTAAACTTTTATCTCTTAATTTAGAGTGAATAAATTCACATCTAATATTAACAACATGATTTGAACCATCAAAATTTTAAATATATTTTGAACAAAAATTTATATATTATGTTATGTAGAGAGAAAAATTATTTTTGTCACATCTTTTATTTAGATTTTTTGGAAAAATTTGCTTGTTACTAGAAACAGTAATTATGTTTTTATCTTCTCTATCTAATTTTTAATTCGTATAATATGTTCATTAATTAAATTTTGAATAATAGTTTTTCAAATATGAGAAATTTTCTAAAGAAACATGTGCTTCAAACATTTGTTTTCTTTGAAAAAATGAAGTTGATTAATATTTTTAATTTAAAAATTTTAAATGGTGATTATACTTTTCTTTTTTATTCAATTTTAAAAAATACAGTAAAATTTGCTTCAATTTCTCCCAGGCTAAGTATTTTGATTGTTTGTATTAATCTTGATTTTCGATTGAGTAATAAAAAATAAGATGAAAGAATAATCATTGCTCTACAAAATAAATATTTTATTCTTAATCTTCTTACAATTTTTATCATTTGAGCAATTTATTCACTGACTCGGAACTCAGTGAAAAACCACTTTCAAAACAAAATAAAAATATAAGATACAATTACAAAAAAAAAACTATAAACGCTATCTGAAATATGATGATTTCTGTATATTTTACATTGATTTACTACTTCTAAAAAAATTTATAAGTATATATACACATATTTTTCGTTTATAAGGCACACTTTTCTTAAATAAAATACTGGGTTCAATCCATGTTTGAATTTCATTTGGTAAGATATTTGGATTTCATAAATTCAAAAGTCAAAGAAAACGGTTAAAAATTAAAATAATATGCAGTAATATGTCATTACAAGAGTTTAATTGTTAATTTAAAATTTTTAGGAGATAAATGCAGAAGATTTAAAAATCCGGTGGAAAATTACTATAATGATTTGATTCATAAACATACTATCATACATGTTTTAGTTTGTATGTGTTGTATTGGTTCTAATCAATGTATGTTTGCACTAATTGTAAATAAAACTGTTTATTTAGACATTCAGATTAAAGATATATTCATATAGCAGGATTATTTATTTTTAAACTATAAAGAATACATATTTTTTTATCATTTATGTGGTCATATATAAATTCCTTGAAATTTATCTGGTATATACTAACTTTTACAAATTTTCTTTACAAAATCATTCACTATCTAACTTGCATTTATTTGTTATTTGTATTCATAATTTTAATTGATTATATTTTGTATAAATTCATCAATGTTGTGTTTTATAATAAACAAATTACTTATTTTTGTAAAAATGTTTGATAAGAAATTGTTCAATTAATATTTAATATTCTTCCCCTAAGAAATAAATACTTCAATTTAAATTTTATTTCTTCATACGATGCATGTTATTTTCTCTCAGTTAAATTCAATTTCACGGAATACATGTAAAAATTAATTTCTTCTTTCAATTCTAAAATTCAAATTTTTATTTTAGACAAATCAATTACTTATGAAACTTAAATTACTCAATTGCTTTTTATTTACTTACCTTAAATTAAAACTAATTTAAGGTAAGTAAATAAAAATAATGTATTTTTATGTAAAATAAAAGCATCATAGAAACTAGACAAACAACTGAATCGAAATATAAAATCCATACACATATGCTTTTGTGTTTGCAAGAAATATTATATATATTTAGATAAAAATAAAAAGTTCTTGTTTAATGAATTAATAGAAATAAAGACTATATTAATTTTAAAAACATAAATAAGCTCATTTTTTTAACATACTTGCATTAATCACATTTCCTTAATCCAGAAATCTTCTATTTAATAATGCTCTTTAAATAATTTTAATAAAACGTAATTTTAAGCAAAACCGAATAATTTAGATATTTTTTATTGAAAAAGAACACTAATTTCCGTCTTATATATATAAATAGTAGATGATGCAGAATATTCAATATTTCTAAGTAATGTACTTTTAGCTGTAATAAAGGTTTGCTTACATTAGATGAATAAAATCTAAAAGATTTGGTATTTTAATCATTAATTGAATGTTCTGTACAGAATAATATATAAAACTTAGTAAATTGAAACAAAATTTAGAAACATATTTATCATCATCCTTATATGTAAGTAAATGCTATTGTGTCAGCATGCTTCCTGGCAACTAGCCCTGAGATGGATTCATTAGTTAGATAGAAGCAGTAGGGTGTGAGTTTTCGCAACTTAATGGCATGGATCAAGCAGAGGACCTTCAATGTTTGACCTGACACCCCCAGATGAATCATTTCACTAGTGTAGCGTAGCATGTAGCTGGTTTAAGAGGAACAAAGAAATAAGTTCCTTAAATAGCTCAAAATAATTTATTACAACTTAAGGTACAATTTGAGCACAACACAGATACACACAGATACTACAAATAATACTAATACTATACATCTAAAACATTTAAATTTGCAGGAAATAGGGTAAACATGTGAGTCATATGGACATATGTCTCATTCCTCCAGGTTGTTGGAGAGGGACTGTCCTCGCCGTTGACGATGCCATGGGTGGCGCTACAGACTCCCCCAACGGCTCCGCTGACGTCCCGGCAAGGAGACAGGATTGAGATTAGGAAGCTGCTGAGGGTGTCGACGTGGTCTTCCTCTACTTTTCAATGTGAAAACGGGACCTGTATCTCTAGATGATTGTTGATAAGGCATCAACATACTGGTATGATAAGTACCGAGTACTTGATCAGGGGCAGCAGAGTCTGCAACATCATATGTATTTGGTGATCTATTCGTTAGTATAATATAATATATATATATACCAAACTTTATTGCCTGGTTGATAATAAGTGGGTCTACGCTTCTTTTCGAAGTACTCTTTCCTTGCATCTTGTTTTTGTTCTACACGTTCTCTAATTAAGGGTGTAAGACGTGCAAATTCCTTCAAGTAAGGTGTTATATCTGCGACAAAGTTATCGTTATCAATGACAGCTCTAATATCATGCTTGACATCATCTGTGGCCGTATGACCTGTGGAATCACATTTTGTAGTGTTTAAAGCAAAACGTATCATGGGTAGTTTGTCCTCCCAAGTATCATGTGAATCACCAACTAGAATTGCTAATTCGGGTTTTAGGTCTCGATTTTTTCGTTCAGCAGGGTTTGCTTGAGGATGGTATAACGGTATAAGATCTTGCTTAATACCCAGGATTTTACAAGCTTGTTGCATTACAGCACTGACGAACTGTACACCATTGTCACTGATTACCCTTCTAGGTAGGCCATAGCGTAAGAAGACTTCTTTTATCAATATTTTAGAGCAATTGATAGCTGTAGCATCTTTTAGGGCAAAAAGTTCGACCCATCGTGTACTTGTATCTTCAACAAGAAAAATCCATTTTTTCCAGTTGGGGTCTCTGGGAGAGGGCCAAACAAGTCTATTGCCAGCGTCTCAAATCTTTGTGAGTAAATAGGCGTTCTGAGTAATCCAACAGGTTTCTGGTTGTTAGATTTGTACCAATTACATTCACCCCAATCTTTCACATATTCGGCGATAAACTTTCTCATGCCAGGAAAGAAATACCTAGAAGCAATTTTATGATACTTATTCTCAGCTCCACAATGTCCTGCAGTGGGAGAATCATGATATTGCTGTAGGACACGTTTTTGCTCGTGACAAGGGTCAACTAGCTGTGCTTCTTCTGACTCTGTTTCAGACGAATATCGATACAGTATTCCCTGATTCATCAGATACCCTCTACTAGTCCAATTTACATAGTTTTCATATTTCCGTCCACTTTCAAAGCAGTCTATGATCTTTCTTACATCCTCATCCTTCAATTGTTCTTCACGAATATCTCGAATATCTTTAGATTTCCTGGATGGCAAATCTATGGAAATAGTGTCCAAGTTACAAGCAAATTTGTCCACTTTATCAACTGGTCTGGCAGAAGATCTGCAATTACATTAGATATTCCTGGGGTGTAAAGAATTTTCGGATGATATGACTGGATTTGAAGAGCCCATCGAGCTAAGCATCCGGATGGCGATTTAATACTCATAAGCCACTTCAAGGGTTGGTGATCAGATGCAATAATAATTTCTTGATTTTTCACATAGCCACGGAACTTTTCAAGTGCCCATACTACAGTTAGTGCTTCTCTTTCAGTAGTTGAATAATTTCTTTCTGCTGAACTGAGCAATCGACTGACATACTCAATCACATGTTCTTCCGGTCTTTCTCCTTGGATAAGGACTGCTCCTAGAGCGTAATTACTGGCATCAGTTCTTATGAGGAATGGCTTAGATCCATCTTGCTGAGATAAGACAGATGGTGAGGTCAGTCGTCTTTTTAACTCATCAAATGCTTTCTGTTCGGTATCACCCCATGTCCATTGTTTATTCTTTTTAGTTAAGTCACTAAGGGGTCTAGCAACTTCAGAAAAATAGGGAACATATCTCCGGAACCAGGAACAAGTCTGTAGGAAGGACTGAACTTCTTTAGCACATTTTGGTGTTGGAATTTTTTGAATAGAAGATACTTTGTCAGCATCCACTTCCACACCTTTTTCAGTTATCCAATGACCTAAATACTTCACTCTGTCACAAGAAAAATGACATTTGCTTCTGTTAGCATTCAGTTTAAATATAGAAAGTCTTTTAAATACTTTTCGTAAATCCGAAAGTTTCTGACAAGATAATGATATCGTCAAGGTATGACAATGCAAAAACATCTTTGAGACCAGATCTAAATTTATCAATGAGACGTTGAAAAGTTGCTGGTGCGTTGCGCAACCCAAAAGGCATGCGTAAAAATTTAAAAGTTCCAAATGGACAGATGAATGCAGTCTTCTCTTGGTGCGATTCATGAACTTTGACCTGATGATAACCAGATCTTAAGTCTATCGTAGACATGTATTTCGTCGACTTGGCTTCAGTCAATAAATCATCCATTCTAGGTAGTGGATAGTTATCCGGAATAGTCGTTGAGTTTAACTTACGGTAGTAAACACACAATCTGATGCTACCGTTCGGTTTAGGCACTAATACCACAGGACTTGCATAAGGAGATTCACATTCCTCAATT
This sequence comes from Latrodectus hesperus, assembly GCA_037975125.1. NCBI lineage: Eukaryota > Metazoa > Arthropoda > Arachnida > Araneae > Theridiidae > Latrodectus > Latrodectus hesperus. The sequence continues at coordinate 19,190,025 of CM075853.1, read as the reverse complement.
ATTCCTTCTGTTAGTAAGGCTCTTTCTTCAACAACTCTTTCTTTGCAGGTGTCATTCTATATGGAGGTTCAGCAACAGGTATGCTATTTCCAGTCTGTATTCTGTGTTCAATAAAAGGAGTAGGTTCTCCCCCAGGTTTGAAGTTATTTTCTAATTCTTCCAGCAATGAATTTAATTTGTGACGTTGTTCTCTTGTCAAGTGTTTTCCATCATCATTTCTCAATTGCACGGAATTAGAGGTTTCTGAAATTTCAGCAGACATATCAGGTGAAGTTAATTTCTGCGACATTATTACTTTTGCAGCACTTACGGTTTCAGATGTTTCATGATAAAATGGGTAATGTCTGTGTGGATATTCACTAAAATGCCAAGTGCCATTTTGGATGTTAAGCACAATACCAGCAGCCTGGAGAAAGTCAGTGACAAGCAATGGTCTATTACCTTTAGCGTTTGGTAACGCAATAAATTTCATACGAACTTTCTTTCCTTCTACATTAAGATTCACCACTGTTGTCAAGGCTGGAACATTTCTTTCTTTTCCATCAGCAAGTACCATTGTAATATTCTTCTTTTAAAATTTAAAACCTTTCTCGTTCAATAAAGTAAAAAATCTCTCTCCCGCAATGGAATTTGATGCACCTGTGTCGGCACAAAAAGCTGCCCTTTCATCACAAACAGTTAAAAAAATTGTGCTAGACAATGAATCTGAAGCTTGTGCGGTATACAATTTTACACCATTAACAACTGTTTTAGCCTTTTCTTTTAATATGTTGCACTTTGGACACTTAGACTGAATAAAACCAGGATTACCACATCCATAGCAATGAACCGAAAATTTTCTTTCTGGCTTGTCTTTACTAAATTTTGGACTTTCATAGTTGGAATATTTTATTTTGTTATGTTCCCTAGAGTTAGGAGGCTTATAGTTTCTTTCTGAAGTAGATTTAACATAGTCTTTGAAATTTGGCTTCTTAGCAAAGATAGGTGAATTTTTCTTCATTCCCAGTCTTACATTTTCATAACTGTCAAGCTTTTCTGCAAGTTCTAAAGGATCATTCAGCTCTGATCATTGATCAACTAAATGTTCTCTAACCTCTGGAGGTGTTCTTTTCTTTAACTGGTCAGCTATAATTAAGTCTTGCAATTTCTTAAAAATGATGATATTCAACTCCTTTACCCATCCCTCGAAATATGATTTAATTTCAAAACAGAAGTCTTTCCATGTTATTTCTGCATTTTTTCTATGTTGCAAGAACATCTGCCGAAACCTATTTGATGTAAGTCTATAACGCTTCAAGAGCATCTCTTTCGCCTTTGAGTAGTCGTTAACATCTTCATTTTCTCTAGCAATTAATTGATTAATTTCGGCTGGCAATGAGCCTATCAAGTACGGCATCCAATTCCTTTCAGGTATATTCACTAATTTTAATTGACGTTAAAAAACTGTCAGGTACAGTCCTATTTCATTTTTATTAGGATTGAATTTTGGGAGAATTTGATTCAGATCCCAATTTGTTTTCTCTGCTTCACTAGCTGAAGCTGTGGCAGTGGAGGAAAGTACTTTCTGAGCTTCCACTTGAAGTTTTAAGCGTTGCAATTCATGCTCTCTTTCTTTTTCGTATTCAGCTTGTTTTTCTTTTTCAAGCCGTTCCTCTATTATATTAGTTAGCATATTTTCACTAATTCCTCATCATAATCGCTTGATTTGGTTATAATATCTTTCAGTTGAATTACTTTTAGATCATCTGCTACCCCTAGCCCCATTTCTATAGCGAGGTTTCCCAAATCTTCTTTTTTTCCTTTCCCAAGGAAGGCCATTTTTGCATGTGTTTATTTTTAAGAGTTCTAAAGTTATTTTCAACTGATTTAAAATACTGATTTTTTTAAATATGGGTTTATTTACTTTAGTTAAAACGAAATTTAAACACCATCAGTCTTAAATACAATATTATGTGAAAATATAAACATTTTAACTTTAAACATAAGTAAAGTATAACCTATTATTATTTATCCAAATATTTACTGCAAATAAAATGAACTTTTAAATTAGTGTAAATAAAACTGAAATATTCATATGATATTCACTGTAATCAAACAAAACCAAAACAAAGCGTTTTCCAATTCTACCATGAATTTTATTTTCGTTTCATTTATAACTCTTTGTTTTCGTTTTATAATTACCAATAATCACTAAATGTGTACCTTTGTTTATAAATTATATTTTATCAATACTTTGATAACACATTCAATAATTCAAAATATATTAATTAAGATAACTTAATCATATGCATTTAAAGAATATTTTATATATAAATAACAAAATGTTTTATTGACTTTTTATTTAACTTAAAAGTTTTTCAATTTTCTAAAATATCAATTCTGATACATTTTACTAAAACATTAATAATAATTTTGTAATCTTAATATATAACCTTAAATATATGCATGGATAACAATATATTTTCATTCTTTATTCAAAAAACCACTTACTAAAAAATAAAACACAAAGATTCTAAATAGAAAGTGAATGACGAAAAAAAAGAAATAAATAAAAATAAGCATTCATAAATATTGAAAGGCTAGACAGTGAGGCATATATGAAAGCAATAACAACGGTCGTTTGCGGCGCCTTGTTTCGGGTTTTAAATCAAAACCAAAGTATCATCGTAGAAAAATGCACAGTCTTCAGACAATTAAATTCTGTTAGATACTATATTTTAAACACTATCTCACTGTAAAGAACATATTTTCAACTATTCAGAATTAAGAAATATAATATATGAGAAATATAAAATATTCAGAAGTAACAGAGATATTAATTCACGTACACATACTACAATACTTCAAATATTAATTGGCTTCTTGTAGGCGACAAGATCAGCAACTCTATCCTATTAAAACTCATTTCACTTAATCATGATGTTCACTTGCAATGGATACCTTCTCATGTGAATCTCCACGGGAATGAAATGGCCGATAATCTTGCTAAGGAGGGTTGCAGGATTTCAAATACTCCCTCTTCCACACTTACTTTTCTGGAGTTATACTCCCGGGAAAAATCAAAAATCTCGGAGGAGTGGAAAACACCCCCACCCATAATTGGTACAAGGGATCAAAACCGGGTTTGTCCCTTGACCTCCCGTGTGACAGACGTACCCGGACTGTTCTCTCAAGACTTGCTAGCGGTCATATTAAGTGCCTCACTTTCAACGAGGGCAGGAAAACTTTCGTCACCTGCACCAAGTGCCAAAATCATCAGGCTTCTCCTGAGCATCTTTTGGATTGCATGGGTCTCTCTAGGGAGGATCTCTTTAGTAATCCTCTTTTAGTCTTCGACTTCCTTACAGTCAACGAACTCGTGGATCTAGTCTGACTCCGTCAGACATGGAGGATAAGCAACAACAACAACAACAATACTTCAAATATAATAATAAAATAATTCTTTCTTTTAATTCAATACTCCAATACAAAATATTATTCATTTAATAATATGTGAAACATATCTACCAAATCAAACAAATAACTATACTCCCAAGTAATAATACTGTTCAAAATTCAAGAACATAAAATAATAACACTTCTATGGAACACAACTTATAATGAAACTTTTTATACAGTTTTATATTCATACATGCAAAAACTTTAACATTCCTTAATTTTAATTCTTAGTACAGTATAAAAGCAACTTATCTGGAATTCTCAGATCGCTGAACTCTTCAAATCGACTAGAACAACAATCTCGGATGAGATTATACCTCGGAATCGAACAACAATCTCGGATGAGATTATACTTCTAATGAATCCATAAAACACTACACATCAGGAGGTTACCTGTAAAATTTTGAGTTCCCTTCCAACAACAAAATTTAATTCTGGGTAGAATTTTTCAACAGCAAAAAGAAACTCGAACTCGGGTCTCACGTTGAGCTGCCAATGGTTGTAGCGTGTAGCATGTAGCTGGTTTAATAGGAACAAAGAAATGAGTTCCTTAAATAGCTCCAAATAATTTATTACAATTTAAGGTACAACTTGAGCACAACACAGATACATATACTACAAATAAAACAAATAATACTAATACTATAGATCTAAAACATTTAAATTTGAAGGAAATAGGGTAAACATGAGAGTCATATGGACATATGTCTCATTCCTCCGGTTGTTGGAGAGGGACTGGCCTCCCCGTTGACAATGCTATCGGTGGCGCTGCAGACAAAGGACGCTACACTAAGAGAACATTGCGACTATTATATATTTAATGTGTGTTCCAGTCACATGTAATGTACTTGACAAATCATTGATTTTACCTAGATTTGAACTAATTACCTTTGGATAAATAGAACAAATGCAAGTTAATGTAAAATATTTTATAATAATTTTATTCTTTAGTGTACCGAGGTAATTTACACCCAAGTCTTGAAATGAAAAAAATTGAAAAGGTATATGCATACAACGATAGTCTATGCTTATTATAGGTGTTTTTAATGCAAATTTCAGTATTTGAATAGCAATTTTTTGTACTCTGACTATATCAAGCGTAATTCTTCTACTAGGAAAAAGATAATATAGTAATTTATATGTTAAAGAATAATTCTTAAAATGTATAGATTTAATAATTTATAACTTTTTATTCGTTATATCGCATTCTACATTATTATCAAAAATCGTATTCTTCATTATTTTCATAATTCTTAATATTTGCATTAGGCAATTATTATTCAATACATATTATCATTATCTTATTAATACGTAGTTAAATACTGTACATTAAATACTAGTTAATATAATTTTTGACATTTTTAAACATATATGTAATGTTTGATTGATGTTAGTAATCATTATTCTTGTTGAAGCTTAAAATAAAATTATAAAAGGAAAAAATTTTAGAAAATATTTTAAAACACATAATTTTTATAACTGTAATTCTTTATCATTTCGTTTATTCATGTAGAGAAATGTATAAAATATAAGATGGAAACGTATTTATATAACAGTTTTACAGTTGCCGATATATTTTTATTTCCAATTTTTGAATGGAGACGAAAATAAAATTGCAATTTTATTTCAAAATATTGCTATGAATTCAAATTAAGAAATCTGGCATTCATACCTGATTTCAAGATTGAAAAGTATCGTATCTGATCTCATAAAACTTTGAAAAATATCTATTTTAAAGCAAGCTTTCATTGAGTGAGAAGCATTAAAATTTTGGAAAAATTATTTTCTGTTACTGTAAAGGTTAATCATACAAAGCATTTAATTATTAATCATGAAAGCTCTTGTCGTTCCCCTAAAATTTTCCAGAAAAAAAAAACAAAAACATTAATCATTATTTTGATTTCAAAAAATAAAAAGTAACACACTTTACCATTTAATATTTTTGGAGTAAATGAAAACCATAAAGTTGAGAAAATTCTACTATTACATAGCAAATGAGTGTGTTTGAAAAATTAATAAGTCTTAAAAATGTAGAGTCTAAATTAAATTTGATTAATTTTTAATATTTATTGGTATCCATTTTTATTTTGTATGTAAACAATAGCTTAAAGTAATTTGAGACCGTATTCCAAGTAATTTTTGACTATGAACATTTTAAATACAAAATATTTAAAAACAAATTAAAATACAGCACAACTATTTAGCTTCAATATATTTTCAATTTCCTAGAGTAGAATATTACAAAATTCCCAAACTTTTCCAATATTGTATATTTTTTTCAAAAACTTAAGGAGAAGTAATAAACGTCTGAACATAATTGATATAATTTCTGTTATGAATATATCTGTTTTATGTTATGATTAAATGTTTGAGGTAAAATTAATAATTTGTTTTAAGTGAAAAGAGTTAGATAATAAAAATGATTATTTGCAAATAACCATTTTGTGTTCGCCTACGAGCGCAGCGCCCCCTTTGAGTCATAAAAGGAAACCGGCAGTAGCCATTGAGAGTTGGAGAAATAAAGTGTGTGTTTTTAAACAGTCCTCGAGTGAGTGTTTATTGAGTTAAAACTGAGCTATTAACATTGGTCATAGTCTCACCGGAGAAAATAAGCTACCTATGGATCTATATCAGTCTTTCCCAAAGTGGGCGATAACGCCCCCTTGTGGGCGTTTGAGACCTAGAGGGGGTCGTTAAGGGGCCCAGATAAAAATGGGGGGCGTTGACGTGGGTTAGGAGGGCGACGGTAGACTTGTAATTTGATTTACTTTATATTTTAAATTTCACTAGAATTAAAACCTACCTACTACACAATAACGAATACTTAGTTTATATTTCTACCCTGTATGATGGTATAAAAACTTAAAAATACTTAACATAGATTTCGTAAATAGACTGCACGCCGTATGCACGTACGTTGTAAAATGACAAAAAGCATACAGCTGTGTAAATGCATGAGTTGCCAAATGTGGCAAACATTCCGGGGATAAAGACTAACTGCGGGAGCCGGTGCACTTATGATGTTGTGCTTGTCCGTTTTCATTTTCAGAAACCTTCAGCGCTTTTACGCATGCGTCAGGTCTGCTTCAAGTTCATCAAAATAGGGTTGAGACAAAAGATAAATGTTTACTTAACATGCGTGCTTCTGAAAAAGCGGTCTGAGGAAAAAGTCCATCTCAGCGTATCGCCCCTTTTCAGAATAAAATGGTCGACAGGTGGCTGTTTTGCAATACGAAAACGGACTGTACGTGGTAGCAATCGGCTGGTTCATCGATACTTGTCCTAACTTGCTCAGTACGATTGAGCGTCGAAAGAGGTAAACGAGTTTGTGCGTGTTTGCCGTATTCCTTATTTGGAATTATTTAAAAATTATTAAAAAAGGCTTTTAAAAGCTAAGGTGCTTATTAAACTTGTATAAGCTGCCTGCCTGTATATAGTTATCAACTTTCATATCATGCCATTTTTTTCCTTTTCATAATTAAGTGTTTATACTATTTATAATCTTGCTTTCAATGTATATAATGTTTTTATTGCCATAATTACCCTAGAAATTGTTAACTGTCTTTTCATTGATTGAAAATTGTTTCTCCATTGTTTGTTGTATATGTCATGTTATATTTTATTTTAAACTCAGAGAAAATATTGAATGCTATTGCCTGGTGTTCAACAGGGCTTAAAGCCCCTTAAAATGTTTTGTAACTTCTTGCTACCAATTTGTAAGTACAATTTCTTTGCCTTGTTAAATGCCACGATGGTGGCGCCCTCACGGACCTCGTAGAGGTGTGGAGCATACTAGGTGTTGGGGAGCGGCACCCGTTAACCTAAAGGTACAGTCCGGGGTCTCCACACACAGTTATGTATGTATGTATGTCGGTGCTTGCTGTATTTAATTAAATCATACATAAAAGCTCGCAATTTTTTTATATTTAAATTTGTGGTTTCGCTTGCTATCTTTAAACGAGTATTTAAGTTCAACACTTTATTTACATATTTTTTTTAAAAAAATCCATGTCGCATGCAAAAAGAAGAACGGCAATACAGTGCAGAATGTATTAAATATGGATTCATAGAAAATTCGACAAACTCATCTTTGCCTTTGTGCCTTCTTTGTTCAAAAACGTTTTCAAACGAAGCGATGAAGCCTTCAGGACTTCAAGTTCATTTAAATAAAATGCATCCAGATAAGGACAAAAATGTAGCCTATTTTCAAGATCTGGAAAAGAAGCATAATGCTCAGCCAAGAGTATCGAAACTTTTTTCGATGGCTGCTAAGCAAGATGATGACGGACTTCGAGCTTCATACAATATCTTTCTGTTAATTGCTGAAACCGGTAAACCACACACCATCGGAGAAGCGTTAATTTTGCCGGCGATAAAAGAAGTTATAACTATTGTGCTCCATAAACTGGTGGCAGATATAATTCGAAATACTCCTTTGAGCAATAATTCTTTGCAAAGACGAATTGATGAAATAGCTGAAAACATTGAAGAGTGATTGTGCAATCATCTGAAGACTAGTCAATTTTCAATTCAGTTGGATGAGTCCACTTTACCAACTAATGAAGCATTGTTGTTGTCTTTCGTGAGGTTCATTAAAGATGAAAAAATATGTCAAGAACGTTTATTTGCTATAAATTTAGAGACAGACATAAAAGGAGAAACCATATTTAAAACACTGTAAAAGTTTTGTGATGAAAAAGGAATTCCTTTGAAGAATGTTATATCAGCTGCTACTGATGGTGCTCCAGCTATGACAGGGTGTCAAAAAGGCTTCATGTCGTATTTAAAAAACAAAATTCCTGATGTGATTGCAGTACATTGCGTTTTACATCGACAGCATTTAGTTGTTAGAAATTTAAGTGAACGACTGTTTCAATCATTCCAACATGTCATCAGAGTAGTCAATAAAATCCGAAACAACTCTTTAAATGACAGATTATTTAATCAGTTTTGTGTTGCTAATCATGAAGATTTCAACAGATTGATCTTTCACACGGAAGTGCGTTGGCTATCAAAGGAAAGTCTGACTCTATTTTACAATATGTTTGACTCTGTCATAGAGTTCTTGGAAAACAAAGACACAGCATTGCGTGAAAACCTCATCACATCAAAGAATGATATCGCATACCTGAAAGACCTTTATGAATTTCCAACTTCAAGACGATGACTTGAACTTAATAAAAGCAAAAAATATCGTCGCTGCTTTCGTAGCCAAGCTGCTCTTACACAAGAAGAATATCGGCAGACGTGAGTTCCATAATTTTCCCAATTTATCAGTATCCTGCAACAACGACGACTTTCTCGTCTACTGCCAACATTTGGAAAATCTTCACAGTGATTTCATTGAAAGATTTCAGGACATTTTGAAATTGGAAATACCAGAATGGGTGTTAGATCCTTTTTCAAATGTCAACATAGCAATATCACCCCAGCTGGAAGAAGAACTTATAGAACTGACAACGAATGAGGAAATAAAAATCAAATTTAAAAATGGCTACCAACAATTTTGGAACCAAAAGTCAATTCCGCAGTTGCACCCTGGATTCTGGTTGATCATTCAACAATTTTTGATATCCTTCCCATCGTCATATTTGCGTGAACGATGATTTAGCACTGTGACCAAGCTGCTTACTAAAAGAGAAATCTTTTGCAAGTTACCAAATGCGGCGACTTACAACTGTTTTTGAGTAAAATCCCACCTGCTATCAACAAACTTGTTAAAAATCATCAAATTCATCCATCCCATTAGATTAGTTTACAAACTAAAATTGATTACCTATCTATATTGTTCCTTTTAATTTGTTTAAAATCTGTTATTAATATTATAAAGTTGCGTTTTAATTGCTCTCACTGGTAAAAATTTCTAATTAGAATGTAAGTTTAAACACCAAAACCGACTAATATAGCACACTATAACTAAATTAATTAAAGTAATGAAATTGTGGTTTATAAGTTTTAGGAGTGTATAAAAAATGGGGGGGGCGATGAAAAATAATTGGTTTTAAAAGGGGGCGGTAGAAGAAATAAGTTTGAGAAACACTGATCTATATAATGGCTATGAGTGATAATTTACGCCTCTGCTGAGTATCGTCAACGTAATTGAGGTATGTGACTGAGTAATTTTCTTGTTCTGAGAATAGATCTTTATATATATATATATTGAAGTATTAATAACTATCCAAAATGTTTAAAGGCGTAAAAAAGAGGATTTGATATTAATTGCTATTGAGTTAGGAGAAGATGTCAATGAGAAAATGACTGTTTCAGAATTAAGCAGTATTATAAAACAAAACCAGAAGTACGTGACAGAGAAAGATTCCGTTGTAGAATTAGCAAATACGATAATTGAAGAGCGAAAGTCCGATGAGTTGCGGCAACTAGAGTTAGAGAAAATTAAGCTCGAACAGAGAAAATCTGAAGAGCTTCAACAATTAGAATTAGAAAAACTTAAACTTGAAAGAACGAAAATGGAATTAGAAATTGCTCGCGTGAAAGCGGAATCTAAGTCAAATTCAGAAGGTGAAAATGTTGAAAATAATCAGACTGAATCTTTAGACTTTCTCATAAAAAGTGTCCGTACTTTAACTATTAAAACTCCTAGTAGACCTGAGGGTTGGAGTTATTTTTTTGCATCTTTAGAAAGGGCCTTTATTTCAAAAAACGTCCCTGATAAATACAAAGCAGAGATTTTGTTAAATTTGCTAGGGGAAAAGGCGACTAATGTGATAACTTATATAAAGGATGACGAGTTAAATGAGTATTCTAAAGTAAAAACAATAGTACTTCGAGAATTTGAACCTACCCCTCAATCATGTTTAGAACATTTTAGGAAAGCCCACCGCCAACCAAATGAAACATACGTACAATTTGCATCGCGATTAACGACGAGCTGGGAATATTATTTACAATTGAGGAAGGTAACAGATTTCGAAACACTCAAAGATTTAATTGTGTCGGATAAAATATGCCAGACCTTAGATAGAAAACTACGTGTCATATTAATATGAGACAGGCTGACACATGGTTTAAACCCTCTGAATTAGGGAAAGAAATTGATTTATATTTTACTTCCCGAGGTAAGACTTTGGTGGAAAACTCAAAGTTTAATAAATTGTCCGAGTCAAAATACACGTCGAGAGTTTTCCTTTCGGAAGTTAAAAATAATAAGTGTGTTTTATCATGTAATGAGAATCACCCCATATATAAATGCCCTAATTATAAAAATATGTCAGTAAATGAGCGTATTGAGTTTGTAAAATCAAATAACTTCTGTTTTAATTGCTTGGGGAATAATCATAGAGTAACGACTTGTAAATCAAAACATTCGTGCAATATCTGTAGGCGGCGTCATCATGCCACACTTCACTTTCAGTCAGAGCAAAAACAAGAACGTTTATCGGCGCCTATTGAGAATGAGAATGTAAATACTCTCAATGCGAAAGTGAGTTCCTTCCCCTCCCCCACAGCTTTAGAATTCGTTCCTACTGGCAATAAACAAGAGTCACGTGGTCAGGATCAAAATTGCTTAGCGGGGACTAGTTATACTTCGTCAGCAAATTCAAAGTCTGTACTACTTAGCACTTTTATTTGTTTTTTAACCGATGACTTGGGAAATGTTTTACGCGTTCGTGGTTTATTAGACGTTGGAGCCAGCGCTAATTTTTTGAGTAAGAGTTGCACTTGACAAGCTTAATTTAAGAAAGGAAAAAATAAATGTTGGAGTTTCAGGTTTAAATGGAATGTCTCTGACAATTAAATCTAAAGTTAATGCTACGATTGTTAATGATATAAGAAATTTCAAATTAGATTTAGAATTTTTAGTTGTTCCCAGTGTTACAAATTTGACCCCTTTAAGGCAAATTGATATTTGCGTTCCGGAATTAAAAAACATTAAGTTAGTGGATTCGGGATTTAATGTTCCAGGTCCAATCGATTTAATTCTGGGTGCAGAGAATTTTTATGGACTAGTAAAACCTGACAGAATTTACCCTACTAATACTAGTTTAATTTTACAAAACACAGTATTCGGATTTGTAGTGAGTGGTAGTGTACCAATAGTAACTGAGACTAAAGTACACTGTGGGCTTATAAACGAGGGTGCCGACTTAAACAAAATTATGCGGAATTTTTGGGAAATAGATCAAATTGAAGAAACACAGAAATTTGAAACTGCTGAGAGAATTGAAGCTAATAATCATTTTATAAAAACTCATAAAAGGGATAAATCAGGAAAATTTGTGGTACAGATGCCATTTAAAAAAGATCCGAAATTATTGGGAGAGTCTAGAGAGATTGCAGTCAAAAGATTAAATTCCTTGTGGAATAAGTTAGAAGGGAAACCAGAACTTCTGTCATTATATCGTCAATTTATGAGTGAATATGAGTGCTTGAATCATATGCAAGAAGTTTCTATGACGCAAGAATCTGAAGTGGTCTACTATTTACCTCATCATGCAGTTTATAGACCACAGAAAACGAATATGAAATGTAGAGTTGTGTTCAACGCTTCACAAATTACTTCAACTGGTGAGTCATTAAATTCCATAAAGCTAAATGGTGGTGTAATTCAAGATGATTTATTTGCTATAATATTGAGGTTTAGAAAACATCTTTTTGCTTTTACTACCGACATTCAAAAAATGTATAGAATTATTTGGATTGATCCTGCACAAAGAGACTTGCAAAGAATTGTATGGAAAGATAGTAAGGAAGCGAATATTAAAACGTATCAATTATGCACAGTGACGTATGGAACCACTAGTGCTCCATATTTGGCTCAGAGATGTCTTTAACAGTTAGGTACTGATGAACAACAGAAATATCCATTGGCTTCTCAAGTAGTACAGACGGATATGTATATGGATGACATATTGAGTGGAGGGTCAAATTTAGAAAGTGTAAAGTGTCTAAAGCAAGAATTAATTCAAATATTCAAAACTTGTGGTATGGAATTACATAAATGGCAAAGTAACTGTCCAGAGTTAAGAGAATTTTCTGAAGATTCAAATGACTATAGCTTTGATGAAACAAAAACATTAGGGTTGCTATGGAAGGCCAAGAGTGATGAGTTTTCCTACAATATGCCTAAAAAAGATGCTTCTATGGTTACAAAGAGAGAAATTTTGTCCATAATTGTCCGCATTTTTGACCCACTTGGTTTGATAGGACCTGTACTTACAAAGGCTTAGGTTTTTATGCAACGTCTGTGGAGGTTATCAATAGACTGGGATGAAAGACTGCCATCAGATGTCGTACATGAATGGTTACAGTTTTTTGATGGGTTGTGTGACATTAACTGTATTAAAATAAAGCGATGTATGCTTCCAGAGAATGTTGTAAAAATTGAACTCTTTGGATTCTCGGATGCATCAGGGGACTATTATGGTGCAACAGTCTATCTAAGATGCGAATCAGCGAGTGGTGAATTAACTTCACATTTAGTGTGCAGCAAAGGAAGAGTTGCACCAATCAAAACACTTTCGATTCCACGACTTGAACTATGTGCAGGTGTATTGCTATCTAAATTGATGAAAAAGATTAGCACTTCCTTAGAACTTAAGATAGATAAAATTTGGTATTTTTCGAACGGCAAAATTTGTTTTGTCCTGGATTCAGAAGTCTCCAGCAGAATTGAAAACCTTTGTCGCTACCAGAGTGGCTAAAATACAAGTTCTGACAGATGTCTCACAATGGAGGCATATATCATCGGAGCGAAATCCTGCAGGCATCGTTTCTCGTGGTTGCAATCCAGCACAACTGAGAAATAATTCCTTGTGGTGGCATGGACCACAACTTATCATCGAGGAAGTAGAGACGCTTAACAACTGTGAAGAGCTGATTAACGAGGACTTAGAACGTTTTAATACAGAACTGGTTAAGAGTGAACGAAGGTTCAAGAGACCTGTTTTCTTTGTGACTTTTTATTCTTTAACTGAGGAGTTACTTAGTATTACTAACAGTTATACTAAACTTGTTCGTGTTTTAGCTTTTCTTTATAGGTTCCTGAATAATTGCAAATCACAGCCAAAGGTAACTGGCCCCCTGCAATGTAAGGAAATTAAAGACGCTGAATTTGTCTTAGTAAAATTAGTTCAACAAGAGTGTTTTAAAAGGGAAATTACAGGCCTTCAGAAGGATGGTAATGTGCCTGTAGAGAGTAAGTTAAATAATCTTTTCCCATTTTTAGATGAAAGGGGTGTTGTAAGAGTTGGTGGAAGACTAGCCAACAGTAAGTTTAATTTTGATAAAAGGTTCCCTATAATTTTACCTGCCAATCATAAATTGACTGTGATGATTGCTGAAATGTTTCATAAGAACTATTTACATATTGGACCACAAGGTTATTGTTTCTTATTAGACGAAGGTTTTGGTCTTTAAGTGGGCGTAACCTTTGTAGAAAACTAGTGCACGATTGTGTTGTTTGCTTTAAAGCAAACCAGTACCTTGTCAACAGCTCATGAGACATTTACCTGAAGAGAGAGTAACCCCAAACTTACCAATCAATTGTGTAGGGGTAGATTTTTTTGGTCCTTTTTATATAAAATATCCCAATCAAAGAAAAGGAATGTATAACAAAATTTATGTGTGTATTTTAATTTGTTTTGTGACTAAAGCTTGTCATTTAGAGATGGTAAAAGACCTCTCTAGTGATGCCTTTGTACCTACACTTAAGAGATTTTTTAGCAGAAGAGGGAAAAGTGCCCACATATTTTCTGATAATGCTACTAATTTTGTTGGCGGTAACTCCGAATTAAAGAAATTGAGTAAATTAGTCAGCAGTCCAGATGAAAATTTGAGTAATTATTTCTCCAAAGAAAGGGTTGAGTGGACTTTCATTCCTCCTAGATCCCCGAATCATGGTGGACTTTGGGAGGCGGGTGTCAAATCCGCGAAATACCATCTTAAACGTGTTGTTGGCAATTTAAAACTAACCTTTGAGGAATTCTTAACTGTAATTGATCAGATTGAGGCAATTCTTAATTCCCGCCCATTGCATCCCTTATCATTTGACTTAAATGATTATGATGTCTTGACACCTGGCCATTTTTTGATAGGCAGACATATCACAGTAATTGCAGAACCCAACATCCTAAATTTACATGACAATAAATTAAAACAATGGAAAAAATTAACTAAGATAGTGCAGACATTTTGGAAGCATTGGTCTAACAATTATTTAAGTGCAATACAAGAAAGATCAAAGTGGAAGTTCGCCAAAGAGAATGTGCAAGTTGGCACTATGGTGATTTTAAAGGTGGACAATGTACCGGTTTTTAATTGGCCATTGGGCAGAATTATGCAAACATTCCCAGGAAAGGATAAGAAGGTGAGAGTAGTTTTAGTTAAAACTAAGAATGGGGTTTTTAAAAGGAGCATTAATAAAATTTGTATTTTGCCATTGTCTAATTAAGGAATGAGAACTCTATCAAATATATCTGTGTATCATTATGTATTTTGTGTAGTTTATTATTAATAGTGTGTATCATTGTACTCATATTTTATATTGTGTGTTAATATTTTTCTTGAGATTTCAAATTGTTGAATGTACCATGTCAACGCCGGGCGGAATGCTAACGCCTGCGAGCGCAGCGCCCCCTTTGAGTCATAAAAAGGAAACCGGCAGTAGCCATTGAGAGTTGGAGAAATAAAGTGTGTGTTTTTATACAGTCCTCGAGTGAGTGTTTATTGAGTTAAAACTGAGCTATTAACACATTTTATAAATAAAAATTTTTACTGCTTGAATGTCAAATGTTTTATTTATATTACTGTTTTTTCAACAAAAATTTTTATTAAACACGCGTCTCAATTTTTAAAAGTTATGGGGATTTTTGAAAATGAATATTTTGTAATATTTTGTGCAAACATCTTTTTAGAATGAATTTCATTTATTGTTCATAGATAACCTTAACAAATTATTTTTAAGGAAAATACGAGCTAAACATAAGAAAACTCAAACAATTATCTATCTTCTTATGGAAAATTGCATATTTAATTATAGTCACGTGTAATCTTATTTTAAAATTAACATATAATTTAAAAAATGTTTTTGTGGAAAGAAGTATGAATTTATAATTGATTTTAAAAAATAAAAGGAAATGTTTTATTTAACGATATTAAAATGAAAAAAAATTGAAAAATAATCTTCGAGCTATTATTTTAAGGAACATATAATATACATTTTTCTATTATGAAGAAAATGTGATGAAAGTAAAGAATTTATTCCCTTTAGACTTGAAACAATTATTCTGATTTAATATTTAGCTGTCTAATATATTTATATAATAAAAATATTTAAAATATTTAAAGCATTTTTAATGAACTAAATACTTTACTGAATAAGTATGGTAACATTTAGTTTAATGTATCTTCATTTCTCATATATTTTTATATTTTAAAATTTTTGATTATTTTAATAAAAGACATTAGTAGAATAGTTTGCTATGAACAACGACATATTTTGCCTTATCGTGCACCATTTCTTGTTCTTCCTTCTAACAAAATATATTATCTATCCTTAAATTCCTGTCAGAAGTTTTTATGAGGAAATCAAAATGATTTTTCATAAATAAAAATTCTTAAAACTGAACTTGATGTGACTGAAAGAAAATAATTAATGGAAACAAGATTTACTTTAAGAAACATTGAGCATAAAATTTAACGTAAATATTTATATTCTTATGCTATAATAAACGGTTAAATTGTATAACAATAGAGAATGAAATATATACTGTTTTTCACGTAATATAACCAAGGTCAAAAAATTATCAGGCATCCTAATATTAACCAAATTTGAGTTTTGTGACATAAATACGGTAGTTAAAAATTAAGGTAAATTATTTTTCTTCTAAAAATTGTTAGTGATTTCAAATTTTTAATTATTGAGTTACGATATTTGTAATGTTAAATTGTATTCATTATTTAAACTACGTAATAGCTGTCATTGCTTATATAATGTATGACTTTATGTTACAGATTTTTAGTTGCAAAAGAATGGCATAAAATTATCTAAACATATTTCACCAAAAATAGTATTAATAAAAACTGAAAAAAAATCATAACAAACATTTGTTGCCACGAATGAAAATATTCATAAATGTTTAATCATTTCATTTAAGTCAAATAACTGAAAACATGTATCTAAGTAATCACATTTCTTGCTATAAAAATTTCTTTTATTCTAAAATCATTTTTGATATTTTCCTATTTATTACAGTTAAAGAGACTAAAACATACATTTTTTAAATATATTTAACACTACAAGAAAAAAGGTGCAGAATTACATGTAATTTAAATACTCTTAAAATTCCAAGCAAGTAAATAATTGTAAGAATATTACTACAAAAGTAGTTTGTTTCATTAAATAAAAAAGAGTTTCAATTTTAAAAAGACCCATGTAATTTAAGTTTATTTTTTAAAAAGGTCTCAAAATCTCTGCCCTATTAAATTTTAAGACAAATATTCTAATAAGCATCAAATTAAATGTACATATTTAGAAGTTTAAGCTCCAAATGCAGCGCATTTAGATATGAATAATAGTACAGACATATGATGTTAATGTTAAACAGTAACTGACAGATAATGTTTAATGGTTGTCCAAGACTAAATTAGTTAATATACAGTTAATTAAAATGTGTAAACAATTAAACGTCTATATACTACTTATACAATATTATGTGGTTTTTACTTACATGTAATATTAAATAGCTTATTTTATAAACTGCGTGTATTTGTTAAAGGAAATTGTTCATACCATTAAAACCTACTTATAGCTAACCTATTGCTATCAAATTAGATTAACTACTAAAATATATTGAACGTACTATTTCTTTGAACTGTAATAGAATTATCCATTATATTCAGCATCGCATTGAAAATTTAAAAATAATTCTTTAAATCTAAAATTATTTATATTTTTTCTACCGAATATTTATTTCTGAAGATAAATACCAAAGTATTTTCCATTTTTTTAAAAAAGTTATTAACACTGAATTTTTTCCTACATTTAAAAGAATTACTTATTTATTTTATATTTTCTTTTATTAATTTTTAATATGTAGACAGACCCTTATCATTTTAAATATAGATTTCTAAGTGATAGAAGAAAATACATTTCATTAATTTTTACTAAAGGAAACTAAGTAATGAAATTTTTCTCTATTAACTGGCTCAGAGAACTGGGCGGAAAACTAAACCACATTGCAATATATGTTAAGAAAAAAAGCAGAAAAACATAGATTTTTAAAATTGTCTTCTAAATTATATTTGAAATATTTGTTATACAAACCTAAGGAAAAAAATAGATGTTCTAAATTAAAATCGTAAATTATTTGTATTAGTTTTAACTTCGAATAGTTGTTTTTTGCATTAATGTGATAAAATATTTACTTCATAAAAATATCTAAAAATTTCATGCATATGAATTTTGGTTTTATTTTTTTAATTTTAAAGATATAAATCACACCAATTAAAAAAAATCTTTTACAATATTTTGTAATATGTGGAATAATAGAAAAAAATTCATTTGTTACTTTAAATGTTGTACTAAATCAAATTTGACAATAGAACAATTTATTTCCCATGAATTTAATCACGTAATTAAAAGAAAAATTCTACATATTTTACACATAGCATACAGACAAAACTTATTTCATGAATTATTTCAGCAGTAATCACGTTGAGAAATTAATTTTTTATGAAAAGGTAAGTTTATTAATTTAATCACTCACATACATGCAGAGTTTTGTAAAATGTGAGAAAAGTAGCTGTGGCAAGATTAAATTTTTACAACTAGCTCTTTTATATGAAACGCTTAAATCTTAATATTAAATTATTAACGTATAATTTATATGCTTATGTTTTTCTATATTTTTGTCTTTTCTTTTTAGTTTTCTCAAGAATAATAAAAATTTGAAATCATATTATGGTTTTTAACTTAAAACTATACACCAAAATATAATTGTCATTTCTATAATGAAATTTTTTTAAATAATTAAATGAAGCAAAATGAAGCGTTTATGAATTTTTGATCTCTATCACAATGATGTAAAGTAAATGATGGAGTAAATATCATGAATTAATTCATCAACATCCGTTACATGGTCTGGGTTAGGGCCTTGTATTTTGAAAAAGAATTATTTGGAAGCTCTTCAAACAGAAGTCAAATTCATTTAATTGTGATGTTTTTATGATAGAACAATCTTTCGCTATCATATATCTTCATCGAAATTGAGTTAATCATCTTTAGTGACAATTCACATTAGTTTTGTTTATTTGATTAAATGAGTTTGATCATGAAAGCATTATAGGGCAAAATGTCATTTTTGTGATCGTAAAAATATGTTCGTGGTGCTGTCAAATGAAATTTTTGCGGTTCACAAGAAAAACTATACAAATTTTAATAATTTAACATTTGCTACTACATTTTTAGAAACATTTACTTTGTATCAACAAATTCTCGTGATATGATGACCAATGTGTGAAGCTGCTTTAAATTGTCAATAAAAAGTTTCTTTAAATTTACTTGCATTTTATTAACAACCCTTACATTTCCATTTATCGTCAAATTAACATTTTAATATTGCAGAATCAACAAATATTGATGTACTTTGAAATATTTGTACAGATATTATACGCAATTGCTGAAAATGTTTGAAGTTTCTAAAAATAGTTGTTTTTTTAAAAAAAATCAAAATAATAATTCAAAGAAATATAAATAAGCCATTACATATCAGACACTGTAATAATATCTGCCTGCTAAATGATGCGTTTATTCTTAAGTATAAATTTATAACACTTTTACTAATATTATCTGAAAGTTATATGTAAGACAAATATTAATTTAAATAAAGATAATTATAATAAATTTTAAAATTATTAAAATACTAAATTACTTATATATTTATATTTATTATATAATATGTATAGTTATTATATACATTATAAAAATAAATCATGAAATTATATTGGTATAACATGTGTGATAATTAGCACAGTATTTTGAATGTGTTATGCTCACATCATCTTTAAATTTGTTATATATATATATATATATATATATATATATATATATATATATATATATATATATATATATATATATATATATATATATATATATATATATATATATATCGATTTAAGTTATGTATAAAGCAAATTTGTATATTAACTGTAAATAAATTGACGCTAATTGTAATATTTAACACTTTCAAGCTCATCTTTGTGATATATTACTTTAAAACCAAATTTACTATTAATAAATTAAAATTCCTTGATGAATTAGTATTCAAATCATAAAAAGTAAATTAAGTGAGATCATTTATTATATGATAAAATCACAACTGTGAATTTTAAAGCTGATATTTTTATAGAAATAAAATGTCTTTAAATTACTCGGTTTTTAAATGGCAATCTCCTACTATTTTAATTAATCTTTGAATAAAGGTAAATTTCCTACATAATTGCAATTTTTAAAAGAACCTATTAAAAAGAACGGTGCTATTAAAAAGAAATTAAATGATATATATTTTATTAAATATAATTTTGAGCTTTTCAGATATTCCCACAAAATATTTATTTTTCATAACATAAAATTTCACTAAAAAGAAAATTGTAATGATGATGAATGATTTTGATAACTAAAATATAAATTACAAGAGGAAAATTGTTATTTATATTTTAGTTATCGAAATCATTCAAGATATTATTTATTGATACCATAAGAGAAAACGAGGATGCTTTAAAATAATTCGAAATGGAAATAATTACGTTTCGTTCAAATTAATCATGCTACTACTCCCAAAATAAGAAGATTTTATATTTCATATAATAATTCATATTGATCTTACATACATTCTAAAATCTAAAAGAATGTTTCAATATCTTTATCAAAAGTAAATTGTTTCAATATCCTTCAAATTTACATTTTATTAAATTACATTTAATACTTAACATTTATGTTATTTTTATTGATTTTCACGAAGCTATTTCTTGAAATTATCTTGCATATACTTTACTTTAAAAATCCATGAAAAATCAGAAATACATAATGTATTTTTATAAAAAATTCAAGTTCTCTTAACAACTTATATGAAGGAAAAGGGTATGTAATCACGAATAAGAATTTATGTAAGTAAGATATTACAGTTTAAAACCAATAAATAAATTGTAGCTCTAATGAAAAATGTGTCAAGTAAATATAAAATGAAATAATGTATCAATATCCTGAAATAATTCTACCTCCATTTATATAAAATAAAATAAAATGTGCCACTTGAAAGTATAAACATTTAATTTTCGCACACTTTGTCCTATTTATAAAAAAGTTAAATACATTTGAAAAATAAAAATAATTTTCTAATAAAAATATTAAATCATTTTATAATTAATAACAGCTACATAATTCAAGGAATAAGTATTCTACATAATTAGCAAATGTTTCTTAATGTATTCGCTTGTAAATTTACTTTGAAATAACTAAACCATGTATGTTTAATCTAAAAAGCCAAATCAATTGATTTGTTAAAGTTGTGTATATTTTGTATGTGCATATATATATATACATATACATATATATCATATATATATATATATATATATATATATATATATATATATATATATATATATATATATATATATATACACAAAGATCGAGATAGAGATTTATTAAATTAATTTTTTATTGTACAGGAAATGATTTTCTTGAAATCTACGTTTCGGAAAATGCATAAAATGATTATGAGTTCCTTTTCACTCAGGTCTTATTATGAAATTACCATTAAATGATTATAATTTCAATTAATGCTTCGTTAGTTTTATTAGTTTTCAAAGTTGTATTATCAATATCAATTTTTACATTTTAAATATATGCTCTAAGGACATTTACTTTTATATATTAATTATGGTACTTATTGCCATGTTATATACAATCGGTAATATTGTTGAGAGATTATTTCAAATATCAAAGCAGAGACATTTTTATTTTTTTATTAATGATAATGGTTAAAATGATGATTTAAAAAAACTAAAAAATTATGTTTTGTAAATTTTTTTGAATAAAAAGAAACACTTGGAATTTTTTTAATGAATGCAGCTTCAAATTGCAGGTTATATTTGCTTAGAAAACGTCAGGCAAAACATTAAAGATGATATAAATGTATGACAATCAAAAGAAAATTCATTTTCTCTTTTCATTTTTTGAAAAAGAACGCTGAAAAACTTAGTAATTTTATTTCAAAATGTTGCTATGAATTTGAAATACAAAATCTCACATTCATGTCTGCTCTTAAATATCAGAAGGTTTTTCACTGATCCTCCCATCAGTGAAAAATTGAGGAATATATACTCTCTTGAAAGAATTGCTAACTGTATAAGCAGCAGTAAGGCAATGTGGAAAATTTTTCTGATGTTGAAAAGGTTACGTGCTCACTGTATAATTCAATAGAATGTCAATGGCGGACTTATCGCATCGTGACAAATTGTCGTGAAGACAGAATGTCATAACTCAAGTTTTCACCAAAACTTATACGCTGAAGAATGATATTTTCAAGACAACAAATGTGTAAGATTGCTTTGAAAACAGCTATTTTCAGAAATACTCAAATATATAATTGAACGAATTTTGTTATTTTATGCAGATTTTACAGTCATTTTTTTATTTTAAATTATTTTTCCAAAAAGAGAGACAAAATTTTATACATTATAAACTATTAAGATCACATTTCATTCGAAATGAATGTGAATTATGAAAGAATTTTATTTAAAGAAAGAGTCAAAATTCAAAATAAGCAAAAAGATGTAAAAGTATTATTACACAAGTTATTTTTGTCAACAATATAAAATCTGCACCATTTAACTGTTGTGAAAATTCGCAAGTGTGCAAAATATTTTTATAACCTAAGAAAGTAAAATACAAGTAAATTGACAAACGTATTAATATTTTTGACTAAAAAATAACATTTTATTATTTTGAAATGTTATATTTCTGTACATAATATCATTTCAATTACTTCATAATACCTATAACATGCTTTCAATTTCAAACGAGGTAATTATTTAAGCAAAAATTAAATAAAGGATATTTACATTTTTCTGCATAGGTTATGGATTGATTATGCACATCTATTGCATACTTTATTAGTTTTTTTTGCATAGGTCATGATTATTGAATTAACAAAATTTAAGAAATATTCTTCATTTTCGATTCTTTAGCTTTCTTCTCTTTTGGAATCAAAGCCATAGCTAAACAAGCACTTACAATGAGACCTTTACCAAAAAGTTTCATCATTATATAATAACCACATTTCATGCTAAAAATGTGGTTTAATTTTGCTTCGTGCATGCTATAATTTTGCTTCGTTGTTTGCAGACCTTTTTATTTTTAGATAGAATATTTGCATTTATAAATATTTTATTTTGGCGTGTATTTAAAATTAAAAGAAGGAAATCTTTATAAAAAAATTTAATTGATATACATTTTTCTATGAGAAATATAAAGGTGACTTTTTTTTCCTATTTTGTCAAAATATTTGGAAATTTTTAAATATTATGCAAATATGCTAATTTAATAAGTATACCATTAACAACTATATTGTAAAACTGTTATTTGTTCATGTTAATTAATGAATGTATTGTCTGAAAAAAATATTACATTGAATACATATATATGTAAAAAAATACAAATTTCATAAGAAAAACAGGCTAGAAATTTAATATTTATGTTTTAATATCATAAAATTTTCAGGCTTCTTAGTTGAAATATCCCAATAAAGAACAAAGTTGTTGGAATAAGTCCTGTACTCATAAGTTGTCATCTTCCGCCTAGTTCTGATTGTATTCGTAAGCTAAAATTCTTTGGACTTTATCCCCTTTCACAATTTTCATTGATATTAACAACTGTCATTTAAGGAAGCGCGTCAGCAAGAAATATCAATATTGGATATTTTTAATACTTGTTCTTAAGCTATAAAATATTTTAGGGGTTATATATTTTTCATGATCATACTTCTTTGAAAGCAGCTTATGAAGTTTTCATATGCAGTCTAAGAAAAACAGTGAACATACGTTGCAGTTTTATTTACCATATACTCTTAAATATGTTATTTTTATTCATTGTTTTAAAAATTTGTAATCGCTTTGTATTTAAAATGTATTACTTTGTTTTTCATATACATCCTAATTTTGATAACACATTTCAATATATTCCTAAAATTTACTTCTATAAATCACACTAAAGATTATTATAATAATTACTACATTAAGTTATAAAATATCCATTTTTTATTCCTTAGCATTTCTAAGATCATATTTCGCGTGGTATAAAATTATATTAACTAAATCTTTGTGTTTAGAATGTTTTTTTATTATAAATTTTTATTATTATTTTTATAATTTATGATTTTTATTTATAATTTATTATAAGTTATTATTCTATTTTATTAAACACACATTTGCAAACATATTCCTTAAATAAAAGGAATAAGGTATTTCAATGGCAAAAATATAAGCAAAATTAAAAAAAAAGTTATATAAAATATCTTTTAAATATATAAAACGAAAACATTCATTGAGTTTTCCATATGCGTGAAACACTTTTTTGAACTGAACCTTTTGTGTTTCTTATATCACATTTGACTACGGTTATATTCTTTCTTTCCTTTCAGTTTTTACATTTTATTTTTAAGTAAACTACTAATATTTAAATAAATTTTGTGAAAATTTGTTTTTTTTCAATTTGAAAAACTAAGAATGTCATAGAACTCAGAAACATTTAGACAAATGAAACTAGATAAGGTATGAAATTATAAAAATAAGCTCATGAGACAAATAAAATAAAAATGCATTTAAGAAATTACCAATACCCGAGGATAGTAATTATTCTATTTTATTAAACACATATTTGCAAACATATTCCTTAAATAAAAGCAATAAGGTATTTTAATGGCAAAAATATAAGCAAAATTCAAAACTAATAAAATTGATAATAAGAAGAAGAGTAATATAACATACTTAAAATTGTATTAATACATTTTCAATATTGCTTCAACTCATATAATAGAATTTTATCTTTGATATTCTCATAATGAGAACTAAAAATTTGTGTGTTTTATAAAAATACTTTAAACATATTTTTAAGTTCTGCTTGAAAGTAGCTACCTCGTTTATGAAAAAAATATTGAAATATGTCAGAAACTAGCCATGGATTCAGATACGTTTCTAATGAGTTGCCTGTGACCAAATATTTTATATTGTTTGAATGTTCGTTTCATGAATACTTAATGATGGTCCAAGTTCCAGAGGTACAAGACTTTAAACCAGTTATAAATTGAATTAATAACATATTCTAATTTATATATATACAAATTTATAATATTTGCACAACAAGCCTTACTTCTCTTAAATTAGCGGAAACATATTTTTAGGATAACCTTCTTTTTGAAATTGCAATACAAAAAAATTAAAAATTATGTAATATGAAGAATTGTGTATTTCATAAACCCAATAGATACGTTTAATTTGAATACCTGATATCATGATAAAGTAAGGAAAAAAGCAAGCAGCCTTTTTATCATTCCTATTTCTTACTTTTTATGACTTCTTTAGAATAAAATCTGAAATAATTTTTATATTAGTTAATAGGTAAAAAAAGAAAACATCAATGATAATGACTAAATTAAAATAAAAGTAAGCACTACTTAGATTTTTGGATTTTTAATGAATGTAACTCAAGCAAATCTCGCTCCGAAAACGATAACGAGAAATTGCAGATATATGAATATGACAAACATATATTGGACAAATATATATATATATATATATATAAATACATACAGGACAAATTTTGTATTATTGTTTATTAAAACTCTAATATTGAAAAAACATAATTGTTTATCTAATGCGTTACATATAAATTGATGCTAGTTTATTTTTATGTTTAAAATATATACAATTATGTGCATTACTATTAACCAATAATTCTATAAATATTTAATAATTGCAAATAAATATAACCATTTGAAGAATATAGCAATTTCAATATACTATTAGAGCAAAATTAGTCTATTTATATATATTATAGGTTTTTGAAAAAAATAAATGAAATCTTACAATTTTCATCTGAATATTCAGTTAAAATTATTCCTTTCTCAAGTATGATTTATATGTAATTGTTACATTTTTTGGTATTTTTAAATGCTGTATGTTAAATATTTTGATTATTTAAAATTTAAAATCACCTGAAATGCGTGTGCACTGCATTCATTTTTTAAAGATATATTAGTAAATATTTTCCCTCAGTATTTTCAACGATTTTCATAATGATTTAGTTTTAAAATTGAAATTTTTATTGCCCAATGGTTCATTTCTTTTGCAATTAATTGTCCATAATAAGATTTCTTTTACAATTTTTAAGTTTAAGGGAGCAATTTTTATCATGAAATACATCATTAATTTCTTTCTTGCGAGTAATTTTAATAAAAATATGTTCATTGGAACAATAAAACTAGCCACCATTTATTAGAATTATTGCTCATATTCGAAGGAAATAATTAATGCTTTTAAGAAGCATATAACTTGAGCAGGAGATTTTCTCTGATTTTCCAATATCTTGTATAAAATAAAATGCGATGACTAAAATCTGTTTCTTTTTTGTAAAAAAAGAAATAAATTCGTAACAAAACTCTATTCCCATTTTTACATAGAGAATGAAGTTTTATGCTTATTTCTTTATAAAACTGATAGTTAATAATTAAACGTCCAAGTTAATTTATTTTATTTTCTAAGACAATATCTAGATTAGTTTTTATATCATCTATTTTTACATATCAAGAATCCAACATAAAGTTTTTTTATAGAAAAGTTGATTGTTTTATATTTTGAGAAATAAGAGAAACGTAAGCTATATTCTAATAATTATAGTCTACTAATGACATATTATTTATTCTCCATTTTGTTGATTGTATAAAATATTCATAAAAAAACTGGACAAACACGGATTTTAAATTTAAAAAATGAAAATCATTGCATTTTTTATGATAATACTAATATTGAATCCTAATACTTTGTATCACAGTAACTTTTATCATGTTATTTTAAATATCAAGTTAATTTAAAGAACATGTAATCAATAATTGAATCTTGGACTCATTCTTAAATTTTTGTGTGTTAAATTCAAATTAAACTAGTAGACATAAGAACACCTACAAGAAATAAAAAACATTTACAAAGGACGAATTTAGAAGAGTATCTGTACCTGGCTTCAATTCTGTTTGTCACTCATTACGTCACAGATTGATAATTTTTAATGTCGATCTAAAGAATTTTTCTCCCTACTACGGAAATTAGAATTGAACATAACAGAAATATTTCTAAGTCAAATATGTTAAGAGTTTTTAATAAATATGAGATATTAAATAATTTATAATAACCAATAACTTATCACGTTTATCATAACATCATAAATTTTTAAACAAATAAGCCCTTCTTAAATGAGAATGATAAGATCAATTAATTAAAATGATATCGCATTTTCGGACAAAAAAAGACTTCAATTTAGATTGCTGTGATGTTACATACTGAAAGCATGTATTAGAATGGCATACTTAAAGTAAAAGATGTCAGTTGACATAATTTTTATAGGAAGTTATCTTTTGCAATAAAATATTTTTATTGTATTCATTCCAAAAAATGACTTACAAAATCTGTAATTAAGTATTTAAACAACAGCTGTTAGCGTATGTTTATACACCAGAAGGTTAATTTCTTTTTATCTCAAGGATGCTTTCTGCCTCACGCAAATATAATATGAATGAAATAAAGGGAATCTTTTGACTGGCAACTGATTCATATGTAATATATGAAATGTAATGATTCAAATGTAATGGTAAATATTTGGAGATCATTCGTGAGAAAAAATGCATCATTAGGAAACAATTTCAAAAATCATGCAAAGTGTATTAATGATACATGACATGCAAATAATTAGAAAACTTAGTAAAATGTATTCTAAGTAAAATAACACATTATTTAAAAAAGAAAGAGCAGGACAAAAGATGGTTAATTATTTTTAAGATGTCAGAATATGTTCTTTGTATCCTCATAATTTTCAATCTGACTGGTCCATGTTTGTTTAATTTATATGATAATTTTATTTTAAATTTTATAGTCATAAATTAAAATACGAATGTAAAAATTGGAAAAATTGAAAAACATTATGTGAATATATGTCAGTGTAATATCTTTCCTAAAATTATGAATCACGTATTATATTTTAGGCACTTATAATAAATGTCTTTGTATGCAAATTCGAAATAGATTGATATTTGAATTACAGAATTTCTCTAAATAATAAGTAAAGAAATAAGACTGCAAAAAACGCAAATATATTATTAGTAAAGACACACGTCTAAAATAAATTTTCCTTGTTTTATATTTGTCTTTAGATCATTCAATATTTTACACAGAGAATTTGAAAACAAATATATATGAATAACTTCATAACTATATACTTAAATTTAGAATTATGTATGATGCTTTAAATTTTCGAGAAAATGTTACTTTCTAATTCCCCAAAAGCTTAAAAATGAAAAATTTATACATTTTTCAAACAACTTGTTTCACTGCGGCTTGCATTCACCAATTGTATTCACAATGCTTCAAGTTTTAGATAAGCTGAAAATTTTTCTACCGTCAGAATATTAACTCTCATTGAATTTTACTCACATTCTTATCCTCAAGAGTGTAGAATAAAATAATAAACTGAATTTGTAACATACGTCCATATTGTCTTCAAAATAAATTCAAATGTTTAGTGAAAATGAAATAATGCGTTACTATTAAGCCTGCGAAATATTTATAGACTTTAATATTTTCTAAGAATACTTATCCATTTCAAAATTATTTTTCAGACTATTTTGAAATAACTAACTTTTCTAGAATTTTACCCACTTTATTTTATACGTATCGTTTTGTGTGAGCTCAACACAATTCCTAAATATTCTCGATTATTGATTTTCATATGCAACAAATGTGAAAAGTTATGTGTGTAATGTTTGGTTATTTTATCAATTTTGAGACACACTTCAGTAAGTAAACAAAATATCCGTCCATATAATTAGTAAATTAAATAAACAAATTAAAGTTTAAATTCCCGTTTAAAATACTGCATGCATATATTTAACACATTCATATAAACTCATTTATATATAAAATGTTTTGGTTGTTAAAAATTAATAAAGAGATAAAATTAATGAAATTCAGTCAAGATACATTGAAAATTTATATCAACTATCTTACGCATATACATTACCACTGCAAAAGAAGAAAATGAAAAAAAGTTGATGGATTATGAAATTCTAGGAATTTCTTCAAAGATGTTGCTTGATAAATATTCAGTTTCAGTTATGCAGATTTGATCATATTCATGAAATCAATATATATATATATATATATATATATATATATATATATATATATATATATATATATATATATATATATATATATATATATATATAATTAATTTTACTATTTTTAATTTATAATGCACATAAACATGCCTCTTGAATCCCTTTTAATAGCCGAGTATCAAGTTTGGTGCAATATTTATCGTAAATGAAATTTATTTCTAAGCAGCGAAGTATACATAGATTTCCCATTATCTAATTTTCTGTTTGATCTTCCTTAGGTTTTCGGGACTAATCTTTACTTAACAAGCAGTAGGAAAGACATGGAAGTTAACAATAGAAGGCCTTGAATAATTAGATGTAACTAAGTCATCTGATAAAATGTAAATTAGTTCACAAAATTAATATTAATATAAAACTGAAAATGAAAATAAATGTTTAATCCTTAGTAGAGTATTGATTGCATAAGAATGCATTAAACTCAATTTTAAAAATTACATTTAAATGTTAAGATTGATTTCAAAATAAATATTTCAATCAAATAGATAAAAAAATATTTGCCATTTTTAAATGACATGTTATTAAAATAAAGTAATTAATTTTATTTTAAAAACATAACTTGATAAAAAATATGTATTAATAATTCCATATATTATTTTAATATTTTTGATATTATTTTTCAAAAATATTTTATAAATTCTATTAAGAGGTTATGTATACTAATAGCTGAATTTTCATTCAATTAATAGATAACTTTCTTCAAATTTAAATTATCATATAAACTTTTAGCACATAATTCTGCACTTTAAATTAACGTAATCATTTGTTTAATCTTGTGTGTGTGTGAAAACATCTGTGGATCTAAAATAGATTAATATTTTTAAAATTTCTGGAATGACACGTATGCATAAATTGAAAACTTTAATGAGAAATTTTTAATTTAAATTTCTAATTGGTGTTGCTATAAAAGTCCTACAATTGATTTTAATTTTAAATGATTTATATTGATGCTTTTAATTAATTTTTAACAAACTTTAAATGCTGACAAGTGCTTACAGAACTTCATTTCATTCTTATGTATATCTTTAAGAATATGTAAATAACTAGATGTAATTTAAAAATATCTATTAGATGTGTACTTTATTCGTATTCAATTTATTACGATGCGTGATATTCAAAATAACTCAACAAACTTCAGCATCTAACGGATATTTTATTAATCATGCAACATCGATTGCACCAGCAAAACAAGTGAACATGCTGCTCACAACAATATGCTTTTTACAAGTACAGTTCGGTTTTCTGTTAACATTGATACACAGTTAAAATATATAAAAGTAAAATTACACAAAACTGACGTATAAATTATTACAAAAAATATCAATAATTACTTACTTTTAAATTAAATAAATTTAACATTTATTACTTTAAGAAAAATAAATAATTGGTTTTCTTTATAATCCTGACAGACATCATTCAATCAATTTGAGAAAACACTTTGACAGGTGCAGTCATATATATTATATATATTTATATATATATATATATATATATATATATATATATATATATATATATATAATGCAGTTATTAAAAATTAGAATTTTATACTTATATTGAAAATCGTTATAAATGATAAGAACACTCTTAAATTTCATTGCATATTAAAGTTGCATTTAACAATCGATAATTTGTAAACATCATATATTTAATACTACTTTTTGGTTTCTCATGATGTAAACTAGGTTCTTATATTTATCCTTATTATTCACTGATGCCAAGAAACAAATTTAGATCAATAAGTTATGCTTTATTCGATGGAAACATTTTTGTTGAAAGACATTCACACAACGGTAGCCATAAAGTTTCAATAGGATTCGGATTAGGTGTACTTCAAAGCCAAAGTAATATATCAAAACCTTTATTTTTAAACAATTCTTTGTTCTGTTTGCTTTATGGTATTTAGATGCAACCTGATGAAAAATAATAGAAGATTTAACTAGAAAGATAACCTTAAGGAAGCTCTCAATTTCGTTTCTGTGATTGTATGCAAGATCGTAAAGCACATTTTCATTTTAAATATCGTCAATCACTTGAATAAGCCCTGCATCATCTTAGTACATACTTAATCAAACATTATATTTTGTTGAGTTTTCGTAATTTTTTTAACGCATTAATGATGTAGTCCTTCCCCTACACTATATCATACGTATTGTTGCATTGTACAACCTAATTTTACTTTCATCGCTCTGGATTATTAGTTTTTATTGATGTTTTGCCGACTTAATATATTTTTTGCCTTGTAAATTAAAATTTTGCTTTGCTTAAGATTAAAATATGGTATTTTTTTACGTAATTTAACCTTTTATTCACAAAAGCTTTAAAATCTTCTACTTGTAATTATTGTGACTATAATTTATTATTTTCGAATTAACGATAAAATGCCCATTTGATTTATTATCCATCTAACAACATCTAAAGATATTCTTCGATCTTTGAACCATGTTTTTTTATCAACATATCATCAACGACACTAGAGCATGTTTTCAGCCTGTCCTTCCATCTACATATTATAACGTCCACGTTATTGCTTGAAAACCCCAAGTTACTTCCAGACTTTCGATGGACGTTAACACCTTTGCAGCTGTCAACGAGATTGATTTCCCACGTTTGAATTACAGGAACAACATAGTACCCCAAAACAGTCAATTAGTTAAGATTGAAATATGATGTGGGAACGACAAACAGGATTCTTGAAGGGCCATTAAGTCCTTGATGACAAATGCAATTCTTTGAATTTAACTGGAATCACCTGGTGAATGGACCATGTGCTTTCGAAGAATTTATTGCCTCTTCTCTCGTTCTGATTTGAATCGGTGGAGTGGTTGGAAATAGAGGTCAAAAAGTGACATTAGAAGATGGATCTGGAGATTACTGGAGGCAAGATGTTGGGGGAAAGGTTAATATAAATAGCAGGCCCTTGTGGTGACGGAGGAGAGCTTCGACATACGTGTGGTGTTCCTGATACTTCCCTGAAACAGGTCTCGGAGCGGACAAGTCCCAGCGACGGAACGAGAAGTCTGAGAAAGAATCGAGAACACAGAGAGACGCCAGGCCTCGAGTTGATTACCCTGATGCTCCAGTGCTGTCCGGAGAGGATCGTCGAACTTATCGAGTGATATTGTCCGAGACTTTTCCCGAATATAGAATTTAGGAGTTTGGTTCCCAGTACCAGCGAAGAGATTTCCCCGATCGCATGTGCAGCGAACATTCCAGAAGTGAAAAATTCATCAGTTTTCCTGGAGCTTACCATTTATGACTTCCATCAATAGATCTTTTAGCGCCTTTTGTAAGCCTTGGTAAGGCCAATGGTAAAATTTGCGATGTGTTACGAGATACAGGTGCTAGCACAGATGTCGTGAATAGAAAATATATCACTACAAAATATTAACGGTTAGAATTTGTCAGCCTATCACCTGTTTTCCTATTGAACTCCCCGTCGCTAGAGTTAGGTTGGAAACTAAGTACGGCTCGATTGAAACAAAGGCATGCGTTGTCAGTGAAAATGCGAACCAGCAGCGTTACATTTTAGGAAATCAAACGGCTAGTTTCCTTGAAACAACAGCGAAAGAAAAAACGGTAAATGCTATGACGCGAGCTCAAGCAACCAGAGAAAGAGAAGGAGGGAAGTAAAGGTTTCTAGAAACACCGACCTTACCCGCAGGCATAGCAGGGGAAATTGTGCCCCAGGACGCTATTGTTCGAGAGGTAAGTGAGGAGGGTATCGAATTGATCATCTGCGAGAATGATGAAACTATTGAGGATCTCGTAAAAGTGTCCCCCGAAGTTTTCAAAACTGAGCAGTTAAGTTGTGAGGAAACAAAGGAGTTATTGGAACTCGCACGACGGGATTCGAAGAAAAAACAGAGCAGAGTTATGAAATTGTTAATGGGTTACTGTGTAAATTACAATCTGATCACTTAGGTGAAAAAAGAAGAATGTTAGTGGTCCCCAAAACATTTAGAAAGGGTATTTTGGCTATGTGTCACGAAGGAGCGAGTGCGCATGTGGGCGTCACTAAATCAAAGCAACGGCTAGTGAGGTTCTTCTTTTGGCCCAGGTGTTACCAAGATATGGAAAAATTTGTAAAGGAATGTGATGCATGCCAATGCGTAGGACATGCTCTGGACACAAAAAGAGCTCCTTTATGCATGGCGTCGATTATCGGTGAGCCATTTTTAAAGATAAACATTGATGCATACGGCCCTTTGCCACTTTCCGAGAATGGAAACAGACACCTGATTACGGCTATTTGCTTAGCCTCAAAATACCCGGATACTATACCCGTAAAGGACATAAGTTCAATATCGGTTACCGATGCGTTACTACAAGTATTTAGCCGCCTTGGTTTCCCGAATGAATTGCAATGCGACAATGGTACTTCCTTTATCAGTAATCTCACAACCGAATTTTTTGACAAATTCGGAATAAAGGTTTCGCATAGCTTTGTGGGTCATCCGATGAGTAATTCTATAGAGAGGTTTCATCGCATCTTTAAGAAACTACTGCGTGTACTTTGTTTACAAGATAGGGAAAGTTGGGAGAGGCATTTGCCCCAAAGTTTGCTTGCTCTTCGTACAGTACTAGCACTGGATATTCTCTCACTGAATCTTTATATGGGAAAAATCTTAGAACATCAGAAGTACTTTTGTTTGAGAGGTGGATCGGAGAAGAAGAAACCGAGAATGCGGTAACGGAGCATATAATAACGCTTATGAGCATTATAAAGAAAGCAAAGGATCTCGCCATTAAAAAAATGGGTGAGGTGCAACTGGGGCGCAAGGATGCTTACGACAAAAAGGCGATCAAGAGAAGTTTCTCGGTCGGAGACGAATTATTAATTTTCGCTCTTACACAACCGAATAAGTTAGCACCCGAAATGACTAGGGGTGGGTAAAATAGAGGAAAAAATATCGGAAACAAATTACCGAGTTTGTGTCCCTGGAACTAGGAGTAGAAACGGTATTTACCATGTAAATATGTTGAAACCATACAATAGGCGACCCGAGACAATAAACGTAATCTGCGAGGAAAAACTTACGGAAAAAAGAGGAGACGATTTTGAAATACACACTATTGAACCGGATCCTAATTAATTCGATTATAATGGAATAGTTAAAGAAAGTAAATTGGAAGAGCGTTTGAGTTATAAGAATAGCGAGAAGAATTGAAACGTTTGTTGTGGCGACATTCTGGAATTTTTTCGAATAACCCTGAAAAAACCGATGTAATGGAGCATGATATTGAATTGATATCAAACAAGGTTATACCATCCAGACCGTATCGTGTGCAGCATCGCCAAAATGAAATATTAAAGGCGGAAATTGATAAAATGCTTAAGTTAGGTGTAATTGAAGTAGGTGAATCTGATTATGCGTCAACCCTCATCATCATCAAAACTAGCGGTATAAAGCCCCGTCCATGCGTATACTAACGCCGATTGAATGAAGTATTTTGCACTGAATATTACCATTACCAAATACTGAGGAAAGGATAGAGCAGGTGGCAGGATCTGAGTTTATCACTGTTTTAGATCTAGCCAAGGGATATTGGCAGATTCATCTCTCTAAAAAGCGCAGCGCATTACAGCGTTTGTCACTTCGTTCGGAAGTTTTCGACCCTTACGAATGTCATTTGGTCTTAAAAACGCACCGTATGTTTTTAGTACACTCATGGCTGATATTTTAAATGCGTGTGAAGGTTTTGCCATCCCCTATATTGATGATATAGCGGTATTTTCGAAGACTTGGGATGAGCACCTTACGCATCTAGACATCGTGCTCACCAGAATTGAGAAAGCTAAACTGACGATAAAATCATTAAAGTGTCGGTTTGCCCAAAATCACGTAAAATATCTAGGACATATGTTTGGTGGAAGGTTCAGAAACCCAACTGAGTTGAAAGTGCAAGCCGTTCGCGAATTTCCAAGGCCGGTCACCAAAACTAACGTTAGAGCGTTCTTTGGCCTGACAGGCTACTATGCCCGTTATATTCCCAATTATTCTATCATAGCGGCACCACTGACAGATTCGCTACAAGGGAAGGAAAAGAAATCGAAAATTAACTGGATGGAGGCCTGTGAAGCTGCTTTTGTTAATTTAAAAGAAAATCTAAGTAGTACTCCTGTATTACACGCCCCGAATTATTCCGAACTTTATCTTGTTCAAACCTGATGCTTTAGATGTGGAAATCAGAGCTGTTTTAGCACTGTTTAATAAAATGAAAAGAACACCCAATATTATTTCTAAGTCGTAAATTTTCAGGACCAGAGACAAGGTATTGCACTACTGAAAACGAGTGCGCCGCCATTATTGTTGCTCTCAAACGACTAAATTTTTATTTAAATGGCAGATCATTCACCATAGTGACAGATCACAACTCGTTAGTTTGGTTGAAAAAATGCAAATAATAACAGCAGATCATTAAGGTGGCAACTCATGTTGCAAATGTTCAATTTCACAGTCACTCATAAGGCTGGAAATCATCATTCGAATGCGGACGCCTTAAGTCGTTGCATCGTTTAAATGGTGCTGAAAAATTTGATTCATTGTAAAAGCTTGCATAATCTCATTTCGCAGGATGTAGTTCATCGTATTGTATAATGTGTTTTGAGTTTTTATTAAATATAGGAAGATGGAATAGTGTACGATAAGTAACGTAAAAGTAAATTTGTGTAAATATTATAAAATATTTTTTCACTATTATTGATTGTAATTATCCGATTACTGTTTGCTCTATACGAGGGAACGGTGTATGTGGCTTCCAGAAAGGTTAAGATTGAGAGCTTCTTCTATGGAGAAGAGTTTACATGGTGGAGAGCTATAACGTCCCCGTTATTGCTTGAAAACCCCAAGTTACTTCCAGACTTTCGATGGGCGTTAACACCTTTGCAGCTGTCAACGAAGATTGATTTCCCACGTTTGAATTCCAGGAATAACATAGTACCCTGAAACAGTCAATTAGTTCTGATTGGAATATGATGTGGGAATGGCAAACAGGATTCGTTAAGGGCCATTAAGTCCTTGATGACAAATGCAATTGTTTTAATTTAACTGGAATCACATGGTTAATAGACCATGTGCTTTCGAAGAATTTATTGTCGCTTCTCTCGTTCTGATTTGATACGGTGGAGTGGTTGGAAATAGAGTTCAAAAAGTGACATTAGAAGATGGATCTGGAGATTACTGGAGGCAAGATGTTGGGGGAAAGGTTAATATAAACAGCAGACCCTTGTGGTGACGGAGTAGAGCTTCGACATACGTGTGGTGTTCCTGATACTTCCCTGAAACATAATAACGTAAAAATAAATGTGTGTAAATACATTGTAAAATAAATGTGTGGAGAGGAACGTACGTTCCGTAGCTGGACAAGTCCCAGTGACGGAACGAGGAGTCTGAGAAAGAATCGAGAACACAGAGAGACGCCAGGCCTCGAGTTGATTACCCTGATGCTCCAGTGCTGTCCAGAGAGGATCGTCGACCTTATCGAGTGATTGCCCGAAACTGTTCCCGAGTACGGATTTTAGGAGTCTGGTCCCCAGTACCAGCGAAGAGTTTTCCTTAATCGCATGTGCAGCGAACGTTTCAGAAGTGAGGAATTCATCAGTTTTTCTGGATCCTACCATTTATGACAGTTCTTGTACATTATCTTGTCAATTTGTAGATAAATATTTAGTCAAGAATATTAAATTAAAAAAGCCTGATTCCTTAACGGCCCGTGCCTACCTAGAAGTCAATCTATCCAGACTCAGTACGTTGCAATATCTATATTTTTTTCCAATTCTGATTTGTTTTACTTATGATTGGGGTACAAACTAGTTGTATTTCTTGTTACTGAAGCGAACTGAATGTGAATTGAGGAAGAGGATAAATTAGGAAGTTAGATTATATTTAACGTTACTTTGTGATATTTTTGATGATTATATTATAGTTCAGTATATATTATTATATATTTAAAACTGAATTCATTAATAATAATACTATATTTTTATTTTTAAATTGTTCATTTTCTACAAAATAATAATTTTAATTTGATATTTTATCAAATCATTTAATAATATATCATCGATTAAAAAGAAACACTATTTGCTTGGCATGTTAAAATATAAATTTATTTTTATAATTTTACTAGGTTTCTGATAATTTTAATATTCAAAGCTTAGTGAAACTAATATTGATTTTAATTTTCTTAACTTCTTAACTGCAGAATTATCATAACATATAACTCTTTTGATATTAATTTGAAAACACTTGAAACGATGTTAAAAATGTATTTTATATTTCATAAACAAACTTTGAAAGTAACAAAACTTAAAAGTTACTAATATATATCTTTAGACATGAATTAATAATCCTTTTTAATAGTTATACAAAATTAATGACATTTTCCAAAATATTGGCATTTTCAAATGCAAATATTGATTTTTCTCCCCACAATACTTTAATTTGCATAAGAAATAAATTTTAATAACTCAAATATAATTAATTTAAATAATAATATAAATTTCAGTCTGCCCATTTGGTAACAGTTACCATTTAAATAAACAAAATATTCAAATATGCGTTACATGTTTCTTCACTAAAAACATTCAATCATTATTTTATCTCTTTAATAAGATAATATTTTATTCTCGAATGTATTTTAAGAGGTGAAATACCTTTGTATTTGAAATATTTATTAAAATAATACATACCGATTTTATTATATTCATATAATGAGGAACTAAAATATCATTGTATCATAAAATATTATAATATTAATTTAAAATACAGTTTTGTTGAATTAAAAAGGTGAATTTACTTAACAAAAATATAAAACTTTATTTAGCATTTTTATTTTATTCCCATTGTGGGAATCATATTAACTAGACGTGACGAAATTGTTTTTTTCCGTATTGTATATATTTACATAAAAATGCGCGCAGACTAATTAATGTAGGAATATAAATAAAGAAATGTAGTTATATATATATATTTTTAAATTCTCAAAAGGCAGCAGGAAAATCTTCTTAGTTTTAATAAATTTTGAGTATTTTTTTAAAATAGTCACTTTATTTTGGAAGGCATTATAATTATATTCGTTACTAAAAATGCACATGAAGACAAACCTTATTTTTATAAATTCTCAACAAAATTTTATTTTAGACTCAATGAATAAGAACATCAAAAAGAAACACTCTTCTGAGAGTAAATATAAATTATTCAGCAATGATCTCTCTCTCTCTCTCGATTATTATTTTCGTTCTAAAAATATTTTTCAATTCATAGAATATAAATAAATCGCTTTTTTAAGATGGGATATGGAATTTTATTGACAGTAATAAGCTTCTCGAAAAATTTAAAGAAATTTATTTTGATTACATATTTGCATTGGAATATATTTTGAAAAGAATTTTGCAACAATTTTCTTAAATTATATTCGTTTTTGCTTTTTAAAGTATTCTAAAGCATTACTGAAAAAATTAATTCAGATTTACATTGAAAAAAAGAAAAAGAAAATATTTAGATGAAGTATATAAATTATCAATAGAAGTATTTTGTACTCAAACATCACAAATTTTTTACTTTTCTCCAATAGACGCCAAAATAGCTTTGGGATTTGATAAGGATTTAAGTGATATTTTGCACTACAACTCTAAACTTCTAAATTATGCATGAAAAATTGTTCTTTTAAATTTGTTATTTTAACCTATTTAAAATTTGCGCGATTAATGTTTCCATAATTATATTCTGTAATAATATTTAAGTATATTCATTTCATTATGAAGCCATTAAAAATGTAAGTACATTGTTCATTAAAAAAAGCATTGGTTTGTTTCAGAAGTTCGATAAACAAGGACTTGCAAGAGGCATCCAAAAAATAAATCAATGATGATTATCATTATTATGTTTACATAAATTAGGATCATCGTTATTATCTAATTTTTCTACTCGCATGTTGCATTAAAAATATTAATACCTGTTTATTACTTTTTTGAAAATATTATAACCACAGACTTATCCAAAAATGCAGCTCAAAATGATGAAACTACTAATTTAGTGTATAATAAGGGATAGTAGTCTGAATGTAAATTTTGTCAAAATAACAATTAAGTTAACTTATATGACTAATGAGTAAGCGAGAGATGTTTTAAACCCTAATTCTAACTAATAGAAGGAATAAACCTTATTCAATATAATTTCATTAATTTCTTTATAAAATTGTTATATTTCTAATGTTTGATGTAAATTACTAACATTCAACATCAATTTTAATACTTTTCATTAATTATATTATCTTACCAATTTAATAAAAATAACCTTATTTTGTTCAAATATCAAAGCATTAATTCTTGATTTTTACTGCATTTTCTTAGTTTTAGTTTGTTTCAGCATTGTAAAAAAGTAACTATCTATTTTAAATATCCTAAAATTTTTTAAATTATTAAAAATGCACAACATACTTCTTTATTGAAAATAAAATTCTCAAATTCAGAAGTTTTAAGTTACATTATTTTTTACATTTTTAATAAAATATTTTAAGTACATGAAATAATTAAGATTTATTCTTGCAGAATTAATGGGCGGGTTCGCCAAAGATTGCATTTTGAAACAATTTCTCGGTGAAATCCTTGGAATTTAAATTAATCCAGATTATTTTTCGATTAAATTAATTAATTTTTATAATTTACATTTAATAATTTTATACGAAAAAGAGCTTCTATATTAGCAAATGAATTTTACTGGATTTGTAAAAGTAAAGCTTTTAGTTCAATGTGATTAGGAAAACGCGATGTAAATATACTTATATTACTAATGGAAAATATGTTATAATTGGAAAAATGTTGAACTTTAAATCTTAGTAAAATATAGTTTCTTAATGAAACTGATTCAAACTTTAAATGCTAAAATTTATAAATTGCTTATTTTATGCTGCAATGCCTACAAAAACATGATAGTATTCAAATCTAAAATAAACTTGAAATAAATATACTTACAGCTCACTTGTTTACCACTACTGATCACTCATTTCAGCTCCTTTTCTTCACCGTAAAATTCGTGTAGTCAAATACAATTACTAATTTAATTAAGAGCAGATGATTTTCCTTTAAATATAATAGTTCGTTAAAAACAAAGGATATTTTAACTGTTAAAATATTTTTAAGTGAAAAGTAGAAGATTCTTAATGCTTATAATTTGAAATAACTCCGGTATATAACAGTTTTATAATAATAATATAAAGTCTTATCTTGATATCAATTCAAGAAAAGAAAACAAAAACTAAATATAGCGTTATTTGTCTTGAAAGTTAATAAAGAATATTTTAGTTTGAGAATATGTTAATTACTTAAACGTGTTGTAGATGTTTCTTTGCATGAAAAAAAATTCTTCTTCTTTCAATGCCATTGTTTTTGCAAAATTATAGTATAGTTTGCTCAGTATATATTGCTTGTTTAAACTCAAAAATTTTGTAAATTTTGAGAACTTTTACGAGATAAAATTTTTAAATTTTCATTTAATGAACAACATAACTAGTTTTTTTTTTGTGGAGAGAACATGAAAATAATAGATATTTTAGAATTAAAAATAAAACTATACTTCCTGGGTCCTCATTGCTTTATTCTCAGTATTATAAAACATTAAGGGATATTTATTTTGTTTTTTATGTTATTTCATACTGATTTTACATTTTTGTCTACTCCTCAAAAAGTGATGAAAGGAAAATCGGGAGAATTGTTATTTTCTTATTCTTCTCTAAGATATTAATCTCATTTTAAAGTTGTCTACAAAACAAAATATTTTTACGGTGATTATAGTAGAGTATTTCCCATAGTTAAATATTTTATAAATATATTGTACTAATACATTCTACAAATATAATGGCGCAATATTTTTTCAGATAGTTTAATAGATATTTAAATAGAATGAAACTGATTCTTAATATATATATTGCAAACTTTTCTTTTTAAATTGTGTATTACTAATGTTTACTTTTAGAAACTACTGTCAGATGTTCGGAAAAAAAGTTATTCATTATTACATCCCATTTGATATTTATAAAAGTTTACCAGTAAAAGTGCCAAAATTTTCTATTAACTCTTTGATTTTTATTATGTTTTAAATCTGAGTTTTTAATTTTTTCTAAATTCAATATTAATTTATTGGCAAGAGAGTTGAATTTAATAAATATATCTACTTGTTTTGCTTCCAAATTTATTTATCTTTCTACAAATTTAAGAAGTGTTAAATCTTATACTCATATTTTTTAAATTTAAGTTTCCCAATTTTCTTGTCAAAATTTGTACAATGTTTTTTCTGAAAATTTAAATGTAATCACACATGGTTAAACTGATTATTGAGTTGATTAAAATTTAGCTTCTAAAACACGTTTCTACTTTTGGGAGATGACAAGTTAGAACTTACTCATTTATTTCTGACATTTTGATTTCTTTATTAATGGCTGACATTTGAGAATAAAAACTCTTATTCCTTTCTATCACATATATGCTGTATATTTAAACTGTTTCCTGTTAGCTGCATTAAATGAATCTTAAGTAATTAGTTAATCGATATGCGAAATTCTCAAACAATCCATAATTTGTATTAGTTTTAGAGATGATTTGAATGTCAGAGGATTTTTGCACAATTATTTACAAATGTAAACCAATTAACAAAGTTTAACTTCTCCACCAAGAATAACAAATATGTTTGAAATTAAACAGTGATCTAGTGTAAGAAAAATACTGCGAATAAATCCCGATTATTATTTATAAATATTTATAAAAATCAATACATCAAGGAAATTAAATGTTTTTGACATGTTTCTACCACAAGGAGCTAGTAAATAGTCATAAATGTAAATATCTGTGCATAAAAATATACATCAAAGTTTATTTACAGCTGTTTTATAGACTAAACTTTATTTCTACGAAACACAATTTTTTGTAAATAATTTATGTTTATCATAAAAATTACTAAAATATAAAGTATTTTGA
This sequence comes from Latrodectus hesperus, assembly GCA_037975125.1. Classification (NCBI taxonomy): domain Eukaryota; kingdom Metazoa; phylum Arthropoda; class Arachnida; order Araneae; family Theridiidae; genus Latrodectus; species Latrodectus hesperus. The sequence goes on along the minus strand of CM075853.1, from coordinate 19,148,151 downwards.
ATTAATTTTGTTCTATCTACAACTTTTGATTTATTTAATTTTTAAATATTTTTATTTGAAATTCTTTATGTGAAGTTTTCATATACTTGTTAAGAATAATTACATCATTGTCATAAATATTAAGTGATAAAAGAAACAAGGATAAATATGGAATGATATATAGAAATGTTTGGGTAATAATTCTGGTAAAAATAGCTTCTCTTGTTGTCTATTACATCATGTTATTATTTTGGACAGTAAGTACAAGTGAATAGATTCCCAATAAAATACGGCATACATATTATGTATGTTATCACAACTTACATAAACTATTCGTACTATAAAAATATGAATAGAAACTTAAAAAACTGCTTAAGTAAAATTTACTAAGCAAAATTTATAATATTCTGAAATATTTAGAAATGTAAAGCTAAATAATAGTTACATTGATAGTCGAAAATTATTTTGTCAAAAATATTTTATTATTTTTTCTTCTAATTCATTTACCTTACTTTTGACGAAATTACTTTACTCTTAAGCTTTCTTAAATGGAGAGCAGTTTATCATATATTGATTTACTCTTAAGAACTCAAGTAACTTACATGTATAATATTTTTTAATTCAACATTCATTAGAATTCATCAAAAAATTTCATAAATATATTTAACCAAAATATATTTTCTTTTCATCAAACACATTTTGCAATAGAATAAAAAAAGATTTGTGTTAAATTCAAAATATATTTGCACAATAATTTTTATTATTCGATGTTTATCTAAGCATTTTTGCATCTGAAATTTTTTATCTGTAATAAAAATTTTAATTTCTGAGGAAAATCTAATAACCTGGGAAAAAATCATAAGGAATACTTTTAAAGAGGGTTAACTTAAAATGTCATGCATTAGATTTTCCTCTTTGAGAATGATATTTATTTGGATTTTTGAATTTGATTAATTTTGCTCTAAATATAGTATCTTTAGGTTCTGATACCCTATTCATAAAATTTGTAAAAACACTCTGATTTTATTAACTATTTTGTTTGACACACGCATTGCAAATTACCATCACAAAATAAAAAAGAAAATATGGTATAAACATTTTTTTCTTTCATTAACTGAGTTGAATGTCTCAGTGTTATAATGAATAAGATTTTCTAATCAGTTTGAAGGTGAACTTTTGCAATGCTTTTCAAATTCATTTAAGTGTGTGTAACATATCAAATAAGGAACACCATCTGTTTCATAATAACAATTGTACCAAATATAACCTGCGTTGAATAAAGTTATTATTTAAAGAGATGTAGCGTAGGAAACATTGTATATAGGATATTTGTAATATATTTAAACAATGATCAGAGTTATTTCACAAATGTGTTTTAATACTTGAAAGAGGAGATCAACTTTCAAATATATTAATTCTTATTTAAAAACTACAAAGTTACAGATCCTATGAAATTTGAAAAGTAACTTAGATAGGAAATTTTTCATCAAATAAAATAACTTTAATAATGTCAAAATTATCAACTTTTGAGGGATTAATAAAGTTATTAATAATGAATAACACAGCAATGACACTTTATGCACAAATTATTGATTGACCATATGATTCATTATGCACAAATCCATGTAAAAACTCAAAATATTCCTGTTATTTTCATATAGATAAACTATGGAAAGACTATAGAAACTCAATATATCATTGACGTATAAACTCTGAAAATTTTTGGTATAATATTATTAATATATTAAAGTAAAAAAAAAAAAGTTTATTTATTTATATTCGATTGTGAAAAAATGAGAAATATCTCCAATGTATTTTAGTAAAGTATAAATTATTTTCGTAGATTTTCTTTTAAGTTAAAAATTCATAGTATGCTAACAATTTCTACTAAAATACTGATAATTTATGTAAACTCAATGAATAAAATATTACATAAAAGGTTTTATTTTTCCCATGTTACTCACTGGCAACATATGTCTTAAAAAGTGATCTACAGTTTTATTTGTTGTTTAAAACACAATATACTTAAACACGTATAAATTTGCATTTTGTATTAAATATAATTTTTTCATTAAGAAATAAAATACTACAGTACTCATTAACGCAGATTAAAACACTGCATTTTTGATATTCTCAATATCAAATTATTAATTATAAATTATTTATTTTTACAAATTCTCAATATCTTAGAAAACCTTTTTTTGAAAAATGTCAATTGAAATAAAGTCCAAATTTGCAGAGAAGTTTTAAAATAAAAATATTTAAGAAAATGCCATTCATTTTTTTTCATTGTAACTAACAGAAAACTAAAAAAAAGTAAAAAAATAGAGACAAATTTATGCTTTATTTTTTTAGGATTATTGCCATACAGGAAGTTACAAAAAATATTCTTAAAACAATTTTTAAAAAAAATCAAGTCTTAGAAAAAGAAACTAAGTATTTCAGTTGACGTATAAAACAAAACGAAATTGCAATACATATAACGTTTGAATGCAAATTTTGCATTATTTTGTTGTTTTTTCCAAAATGGACTTTTAATTCGCAATCTTTTTCAGTTTTCATCTGATTAAAATTTAGTTCAATTACTTTTGGAAATTATTTAACATTGCAAGAAGGAAACAAAATTTTTACGAATATTGAGCTACAAAAATAGACATTGAGAAGAGCTGAACTTTAATAAATTCAGGAAGATTCTGACCATCAGAAGAAAAATGACTACTGATCTGATGACAATCAATAGTTCTCATCTCATTTCAAAAACAATAATACATTCGATAATTTTTCAGATAAAATTTGATAATATATTTTAGAAAGTGGTAGAAATATTAATTTTTAAAAAAGAATAATATTCCATTTTTTTAAACACTTTTAAATTTTTATAAGCATTAATTGTTTGTTCAGCATGGTATATAATTCAGTGAAATAGTACAATTTTCTCATTTTTCTCAAATTTAATTCTTTATTTTTTTCCTCGTGATAGGAGAAATATTTATGAATTGTCATCACCACGTCAAGCATTTTATGAAAGGAAGATTAAATGCTTTAGCTGCGACAATGTGCAAAAATATTTCAAAGAGTCTATTTCAAAGCTTTCATCTGGAGGAAGGAGCTTTAACTATTCTAAACGCTTACCTTCTTGAATTCAGAATTCTAATATCATGCTTTCAGCCACTTTTTTCGGCTCTCATTCTTTGGCAAAGCAACCGAGGAAAGAAAAGGAATGTGCGCTTCTCCTTTCCTTCGATTTTCGTACTTTTTCTACAAAAGGAATACACAGATACCAAAATTTAGGTGAAGGAAAATTTGAAAGAAACATGTGAAAAAGGATTGTAGCAATTCTTTGTAGTGAGCGGAATATACTTTTAAAAATTCCTTTTCAAAAAATCTTACGTCAAATAGATAGGTAAAAGGATACCAAATTTTGATTTCTTGCTTAAAAAGGTCTGAATATTGAAAAGTGCGCGAGGAAAATCAGATAAAAAGAAACTTTTATATTATCGCATACCTCAAGAAAATTAGTTCATATAACAAATACGCAAATTAAATCCACATTTTTATAAACTTTAGAAGATGCAATTTTGCATCGATATAGTGATTTATAAATACTCAAATAAATACTAAAATAAATAATAATGAAGTAAAATTAATTTTTTTTTTATAAATTTAGTAAAATATTTTGTAAAGCATTTACACCGACGCAATATATTTTAAATAAAAAATATAATTCCTCTGCTATATTTAAGCACCTTCACTAGTGTTTAATTACAATATCTTATTTGAGATGTACATCTTTCCCGCAATTCAATTTTTACTAAAAAGATAACCATATTAAAAATTAATTTAACAGTGGTTTTTCTTTTGTTCTAAGATATATTTTAGAGTATCATGTTTTCTTCATTTTACAGTAAATGAAATTGATAAACTCTTCTGAAATAAACAATGATTGAATAAAAAATTGCTTCTTGTATCACTAGTAATTGAATTATTATAAATATTTTCCCATTCGACCTAAACCATCAAAATTATATATATATATATATATATATATATATATATATATATATATATATATATATATATATATATATATATATATATATATATATATATATATATATATATATATATATATATATATATATATATATATATATATATATATATATATATATATATATATATATGTATATATATATGTATATATGTATATATAGATATAGATATAGATATATGATAGATAGATAGATAGATAGATAGATAGATAGATAGATAGATATATACATGCATACAGATAGATAGATACAAAACCAGAGCTCTCACCTCTTCTTACTATTTTGCAAATAGATTTTTGATTTTTCGCTCTGAAGAAAATCATTTAACATGTTCATTGATTTTTGAGAGACCGCAATTTTTATAAACACCGTTTATATTTTCTAGACTGAATCATTTCGTTATGAAGTATAACATGTTTTTGAATACTTTGTTTCGCAACAATGTATTCAAAAATATGTAAGTTAAATTTGTGCCTAATTTAACATTAGTTCCTTTACAGAAAATAAATGAATCCGATAACAATTAAAACATTAAATAAAATTAACTTTGGATTTTATAATAACAATTTGAAACTCTTTTGGATTTATATATTTATTATCTGCAATTTGATTTTGTCATATTCGAATGCCAATAATTATTATTTCATCTATGTGACTAACTATTACCATCATTATTATTTCTTTTCAAAGAATCTAAATAAAAATTTTTTTATCTATTAAGTAACTTAAACAAATTTAAATTTTTCTGCATTATCACAATGCAGTTATATTTCAAAATATATTTATTTAAAGATGAGTTGAATTAAATTTCACAATGCTTTTGTCATTTTATTTATTTAATAATCAAAATTTTGAAAAGCGCTTTTCTTACCATTATGTTACTTATAATTTTCATAAAATGGATAAGTTTAGCTAAATAATGGATTTAATGTCAAACACTGTATAAATTAAAATTGCATTTTAATTAATAACTTTAAAAATTCTCTATTAGGAGAACTTAGAAGATATATTCATCACAATTTTCTATTAAATTATGCTATTTATTTTGAATGCATTTAATGGTATTAAAGTAAGATCTAATTATATTTCTGGGAATAACTAATTTTTTACGTTTGTGCATTTCAAAACATCTTTCTATAGAATTTAAATTTAAATATTTTGTAATATTCTTGAGTAGGTGGTAAATGAATTCAATGATTATATATTTTAAAATGCAAACTATTTATTAAACGCTGCATAAAAGTCACTTATTTTAGGAAAGAAAAAATATTTTATGATGCACCAGAGAAACTTATACAAAATATGACGTTAAATTTTAAAAAAATCTTTACGTTTTAAATATAAAAAATTGACATACTTCGAATGGATTACACATTGACATTTAACATCATATATTTTTCATTTTGTTTCTATAATCGTTTATTTCACCTTAGAAATAATATTACAATTAATATAATTACGCTTTGATTAATATTTATTATTTATTTATAAGTTCTTTTTAAATTACATCATTTAATGCAGCAATATATTTGCATCTACTGAGAACTTCATAATTTCCTTCATGAAATATATTTTTAACTAACAGTGTTAGTTAAATAAGGATGATACATTTAGAATAACTAAATGCATAAAGTAAAACAAAAAGTTTTTTTTTTTTTCAAATTTATTTACGTGAATTACGAAGCGCTTTTTCATAATCATATATAATTTTTTACATTAAAATAAAATTTCCTAAAATTTGGTTTATCTATGCAAAATTTAATAAAATTTTCATTGGTTCATATTTCATAAATTAAGGAAAGTTCTGTTTTAAATTATTAATAAAAGTGATTAATATACTCAGCAAACACAACGACCATCTGGCCGTTGCTGTCAGCCGTTTTGGCGAGAAGTGGCCAACGCTATTTAGCCAGGCCGGCTCCGTCAATAAAGTGGTCATCACCATTGCTGCTGGATCGGTAATACGGTCCGCTGTTGGTTTAACGCTGGGTGTCTAGCAAAGCCGTATTTACATATAATGGCCAGAATTTGTTGGCCCAGAACTTATCATGCAACCCCAGCCCTGCTTATTTTGGCCAGCACTCACGCTTGGCCGTAATGTTCGGAGCCGGACCGTCAAGCAACTATGAAAGGATTGTCGTGGCCAACAGAAAACCGATTTGGCCAGCAAAGGCATGGATTTTTGAAGGCAGTTTGTGTTTGCTGGGTACATACCCGAATGCAAGGATTTTTTGATTATCAGTTTTAATGAACATAGAATTATCTACAATCATTTGAGATAATTATAATTTTCTACACTGCAATTCATTTTCGTTTATAAATTTTTATTTAATAGGGTAGATCACACAGGCATACTTTTTTCAATTTATACATTTTTCCATCGGCAATTAATTTTTCTTAATTAGGTTGCGATAATATAAGTATCATTTATTACCATAAAATAATATTAATTCCATTAAAATTTGTATTATTATTTATACTATTATCAAAATCTAGCACTAAAAGTTAAAGCAATAACGGAAAAGATTTTAAATTTCCAAATTAATATAAATCTGAGTAATAAGTTTTTTTTTATTTACACACATGTCCATAAATTGTGGTATTTTATTTTGTAATTATTTGTAGAATTTTAGGCAAACATTTTTGAAAAAAAACTATCGAAATTATGTTTTGGCAGGTGCATATAATTTTTTCTTACAAACAGCTGTCAAAAAACGGGATGTCTAAAATGTATTTTACTTAAACTTAGCAAATTCTTTTTCTCATTTCAATTTTTTATTTTCTGAGTAATTTGAAGTTATGAATGATTCTATCAACTTTGGACTAAAATTACGATTTAATAATTTTTTTAAATAAATTCTCTTGAAAAATTTTGAAAATCTATTAGTACCGAGCAAACAGAAGCCTATTGGCATCCTGGTGGGCAGATAGCAACAGTGTTGAGTATGAGTCGGCATTGGCAAGCTAATTTCGTAACGATTACGATGTCGTTTTTCGATACGGTTCCATATCGGAAAACGACATCAAAACTTTGTATTCTAATGTAATCGGAAACAAGTATTGGTCCTAATGCGGCAAACTGCCGGCAAATTGTGAATGTCCTCTGCCGATAAATGTCTGATACATTCTTTCTTATTCTGGGCCAAGTATAAAATTTTCTCTGAATTCAAGACCTCATTGTCACAAATGAAACAGTGGCAACAGAAATTAGAAATTAAAGTTATTAAAATTATTTGATATATGAGATCACTGTGTCTTAATATTGCATTTAATATTCACACTGATTATTAATAAAAAATAATCGAGATAGCTATATTAGACGAAATCTTAAATGCAACATGGATAAACAGCGTAAGTAATATTGCAATTTGAGCAAAAAATTTACCAAACAAATATTACAAACAAAAAAATTTGGGGTAGAATGTTCTCTATGCTCGCAGGCCTGTCAGATGTGTTCTCATGGCAATTCACTGTGTCCAGTGGTTACCCTGGAGTAGAGAGCATGCAATATGGACCCTGCTACATTGCGTCTGTGTTATGTTTTCCGACGAATCGTTGTTTAGCTTGTGTTTCGACTGATGTCGGACGTTCATATGAAGAACGCTGGTTAACATGTATCACCAAGAAAATAACAACGTTTGCAGGGGATTATTCGTTTAAGAAGCATTCATTATATTAATCTCCAGAACAGATCTGCATGTTTAAATTAAAATCTATGACAGGCCACAATTATCAAGACATCATTCTAGTACGTGAATGTGTTTTTAGGAGTGGATGGGCTCTGAAGTTGCTATTGAGGATGACAATGTCCATCTTCGCAATCAACTATTGTCAACGACTGCCCTCAATCTGAGAATATTATCCGTATGCAACGACCAGCATTCTCTGCGGATTTGATTCGATGGATCGTGGGTGGGACATGCTTGGCCGATGGATCGCTGCCAATCAGCTGAATTCTACGTTTGTAAATGACTTTCGGAGCATTGATTTCTGAATGGAATTCTCTGCTCCAAAAAGCAAATCGATAATGTGATCATCAACAAGCATCCGCGTTGTACGAAAATGTTTTTCCTCATATGTGAGACATACAATGTATTACTTAACATGACAACAACGTACTGTTCAGTTATTGTACGAGCAATGTATGATATAAGTGCTCCAGGTAGTATGTGTATGCCTGGTATCATACATACATCGTCTCTTGTTATTTTTTCTTTGTTGAAAACATGACCTTTATAAATTAATCACATTTGCATTGTTCCGCCATTTTTATTTTCCAGTTCCGCCATTATCTTATTTTATAGACACGTGTAATTTAACGCTGATAGCAAAAATCTGTCATCAAAACTTTCTTTTCCACTAAGCATTTTAATTTCAAATCCATTTGTTTTTAAATAATCAACAAAGCAAAATATAAAAAAACTACGATTATTTTGGATTGTTATTTCAAAATTACTCTCCATTGGAAAAACTTGACTTATTTGTATTACAGTCTCGCGGTCTTTACAATTTTGCTTCCTCATTATTACTCGTGTTATGTTTCTTAGATTTATGTATCATAATATTTATTACTTTGCTTGCTTTTCGAGTTCAGTGCATTTGACCCCGTATGGGAGTTTTATGGCTTATGGTATCTTTGCTTTTCAGTTTACACTTTCCAAGTACATAAACTGATTCAAAGTCATGTTAAATTACATCAAATGAAATGAAATGATCAAAGGTTTGTTTTGAATATTAGAAAAATAGTTTTTCTTACTACCTTTTATTCACTTCATTTATGTCTTTATTTCGTGGAATTTTAAAGACCTTTTAAAATTTCATGAATTTACTAAATATGAGCCATTCTCATTAAAAATTTTTAATCAAAACACCACACTTTTCTTTGATAGTCGGCTATTTCATTTTCTTGCATTTCAAATATTTTTCATGATAGACATTGGTGTTTTGATGGTTACTTTCTCAATAAACATGAGAGATATTTTCCAAATACCATTTTGTATAATTTTTATCCATCTATCGAAGATTTAATTTAGAGACAAAGCTTATATAATGATTAAATGATTATTTATTACAGGATTATTTGCAACGAATATTTTCATTACATTCAGCCTATTATTTTACTTCTAAATTTTACGAGGTACATAATTGAAGAGTTTTATTTACCCTCAATTATATATATATATATATATATATATATATATATATATATATATATATATATATATATATATATATATATATATATATATATATATATATATATATACTATTAATATTTTTGAGATCAGAGATTTGTTCAAGAAAGAACATATTAACTGGAAAATATTTAAAATATGGATTTTTGAGTACAAATATTTAATATTCTTTTTTTATTTTAGTTTGTTTTGATTGTGAAACACTTTAGTTTATTTATCCCTTCTTCCAGTGTAATGCAAATCATATTTTAAGACTTTATATTTTATTGAATATTATTTTCCCACGTTATTCCATATATTTTTAAAAAAATAAATGTAGTATTTCAAAGAAATTAATTTTTTCTGTAAAATTTGTTAGAACGGATTATAAAGTAGCACAAATAAATAATAAGAATAATACCTTCTAATGAAATGAAACATTATACCTTATTTCATTAGCTTACTACTACAATTAAACCCTTTTAAACTCTGTACACTGCTTGGAGTTCTAAAAAGGTTTAAAAAATTTTTGAAAAATGTAGTTAAAAAAATTGTTCAGTAAATCTAAAATTATTATAATTATGAGGATCACAAATGCATGATTAAAATCCTTTGAATTGTATTTTAACATGCTTTCTGCACCAAATAAATCTTTCTAAAAGCAATAAGATTTAACGAGAGGATTAGCATAGAAGGACGAGTGAACAAAGACTAAACGACTTTTTTCTTTTTGAATTTAAAAAAAATGTTCGCGCAAACATGTTTTGTTGCAATATAATTAAATTGTTTGGTTCTATTTCTCATATTGTGCATAGTTAACTTTTTCTTACTTTGAGACTATAAGACTATAATCCATTGTTTTTGAAAAAACAATGGATTATATTATTATAGTCTCAGTATGACTAATATCATATATAAATGTACATTTAATTTAAGACTTCCATATTACCTTAAGTTGAAAATTACAATCATATTTACCTTTGATAACATGAAAATAGTAATTATTGTTTAAAATAATGCACATTTCATTTTACAATTTTTATAAAGTTGAAATTGTAGCTGTATTTCAGATAATATTTATAAATTTTATCAAATTAATAAAAATTAGAATAAAATATTAGAAATATTTAAGAAATATCTTTTTATTTTAAATATACCAATTAAAAGCATTGATTATTTTGCTTTTAGGAAATATTTGATTGTTGAGTTCATATGAAGAAGGTATATATATATATATATATATATATATATATATATATATATATATATATATATATATATATATATATATATATATATATATATATATATATATATATATATATATATATATATGTATATATATATATATTATTATTATTTTTTGTAAAATGCTAACAATAAATGCTCATAATTTATGGAAAATTTCAAAAAAATTGGAGTTAAAAACCTGCCATTTATTATTTTTGGAAAAATATTTTTTGCTAATTAACAGAAAAAATGAAATTTATAAAGAAATTTTTCCGATGATTTATTTGGGTGTGAAACTAAATACATTTCTCAATTTTTTGAAATATCAGTTTTATTCATTTTCTAACAAGAGTATGTATTTACATGCAAAATAAAATTAATTGAGACGTTAGAATTACCTTTAAAATGTGTTATTTACAATTATTTTATAAGAGTTGGATGTTTCGTGAAATTGGTAAACCAAGCTCTAGACACAATTAAGCATTAATTTATTTATTATGTGATAAGGTATCCTCTTTCCTCATTTTGATGTAAAATATTAAACGTATATTCGTTATAAAAAAACTAGATTTCAAAATATCTTTATTTTTTAATCTTGGAATTTTATTCAGGCTATACATATCACATTAAAGGAACTGATGTTTCCGTGAATGAATCTCTTCCTAATTTTTTAAACCTATATTTCTGTCTCTCACTTACTTAGTAAAATTAAAACTTATTTTTTGCAGAGGATATATATTTTCTTCAATTGTAATTACGTTATCTGCGTAGGACAATTTGTTGTGGTTATCGACTCTATTTTTCGGTTTTTAAAAGCTACTTTTATTACTAGGTATCCAATTTTCATTGGACTGAAAATATGCATGGTATTTCTACAGCAGTAAATGTCAAAAATATTTATATTTGAGCATTTCTAAAATTATATTAATGCTTGAAAAATAATTCTTTATTATGTAAGTCATAGATTTTTGTATTAAATTATATTAACTATATTAATTAAATAAAAAAGGCATGATTACTAAAAGCAATACAAAACAACAAGGACGTTCTTGATCATAAATGTGGCTTATGCAAAAATCAGTAGAAAAATTCTCAAATGCGAATGTTTAAATTTTTTAAATATATCAGTAAATATAAAAGTAATTAGTAATTTTGAGAAGTATAAGAAACTGAAAAAGTAAGATAAAACTTAAGAACAAGGTTTTAAAATAAATCTTGATCACAGAATCTAACATACGCTTTAATTACTTTCCCTGGAGCTCTTTGAAAAAGTTCCAGTTTAAGTTTCTGATTAAAAGTTTTTTTTCTGGTTCACATTGAAAGACAATTACACTTTTTAGCAAGAGAAGCTCGAAAAGTTTCTCTGTTTTTTCTTTTTTATTTAGTTTCCACACTTACTCAGAATTAAACCTACATTATAACTATTTGTCCAGTTAGGCCTTAAATGTCACATTTTTCTTTACACTCACTAAACTTTATCGCTAAGTTTGTCAAACATGTCACAGGAATCAATGTTTTGTTTTTTTAGTTTTATTGTTACACTTCTTCAGAATAAAACATCATTGAGAAGTTACTTTCCGGTTGTTTTCTTTAATACTTGTTTGTTATATTTTCACACCTTTTGTCTGCCTAAAGGAGAGAAACCATTTTTTTCTTCGTGGTCTTGTTGGTTTCATTATTTCAACACACTGCCGATTTATCACCCAGTGTTTATGGTATGCTGTGATTTCTTTCTGTTTTTTAGTTCAAGTTTTTCAAGTTTCTTATCTGCAAGAAGTACATATGAAAATTAGAACTTTATTATAAAAAAGTTAAATTAATTACTTATGAATACTATTAATGTGTACATTGATTAAATTCATTTTTTAAAATATTTCTTATCATCATGCACAGTTGAAAGGAATGTGTTCAATTACATACCTGGAAATTCCCAATTAATAAAATTGAAAAACTAATTTCTACAAGTTGTATTATAGCAGCCGTCGCATTTTCAATCCGGTACATTTAGTTGCATAAGCGGAGGAGTGTCGATACAAAGCGAATATTTTCCAATACTATTCGTAATCCTTTATTGAGAATTTCTGTAAGATTTCCTGACAGATCATCGTTAGTGAACCTTGTAATCTGTTTATAATTAAGAAATGCATTTCGTACAGGAATGCGTAGAATGTGTATAATTTTAAGAATTTATGCTGAATAATTTTAAGAGCAGTTCTTACCTCTAAGAATGTTGTGACAGACTTAACGAAATGTATAATCTTCTTCGTGTATGAATTGCACAACATTATTACTTTCATCTATTAATGTATAAATGTATCACAGCATTCGTATAAATGGACACAAGCAAGAGACCCATATAAAATGTTTAATTTTTATTTTTATCAAAATGTATATTTTCTACAAATTAAATTTGCAATCGAACAAAATCTCATTTCAAACTTTTACATATTAAAAATAGTCAAAGGTAGTATTAACATGCATATCTATTCAAATACCACCATCAGTATATCTTTCAGATATACATTAAAAGTTATAATCTTTTACGCAATTAACTACAACTGATAGAATAAAATTCTATACAAAAATAGATGAATTCATAAATAATTTATTACTAAAATGATATATTAAAGAACTGATTTCCCTTCATAATTAAAAGGTAAAATAAGAAATGTAAATAATTAAATTGACAGTAAATTCACGAGGAAAAGGAAATATTTTGAACTAAAATTATAAGCACACTGCTTTTAAAAAAATATCCAATTTATTATGTTCATAAGTTACGAAAAGTGTTTCGCATGCAGTTTTCTTGGTTATATTTCTTATGAAAATATAAGCATAAGTATTGGTGCTGATTTGCATTTAGATAAACACAACATGTATTTGTATATTAGGGAAAACCTTAAAATGATTTTTCATATTAAAAAGAACGCACATAAATTTGACGGTAAATATAAATGAAATTATATGATTAATTCTGTAATTTGTGGTAACAAAAAAGAAATGAAAGAAATATGAAACAGAAATGCAAAATATGAATGAGAAAATATTAGAGAATAATTTGCACTTTATTTAAAACTGATGTAAACAGAAAATACAATAAAAAGTATGCTTCATTTAAGATATATTATTTTTATTTTCTTTCTGTATAAATACTCTATGATTTCACTAACAATGAGTTCATTTCAGTCAATTATATTATATTTGAAGTAAACATTGATTATTTCATAACTTTTCACCTTTTGTAAACGAATATTTTATGCATTAATTTTAATTGTTTCACATGTTATTATCCAAAGTAAATAATATATGATTTTCGTATATTCTGCTGATCAATGAAGAGTTATTTAGAATTCATAATAAAATATATTTTTAAATGTATGATATGACTTATAAAATAAATGTTTATCAAATACATATTTTATTTTCTATCGTTTCTGAGAGTTAAGATTTCTCTTTTCCTTTCCAAACTTGTATATATGATTATTGATATAATGGTATTTACTTAAAAGATTGATTTCAAAATATCAATTCCAATGTTCTGCCTTTTATAAATGCATATCAATCATTCAAGTATTTATGTCTATAATGTTTGACATAGATTTAAATTGTCTATGTAAAAATTTATATATATAAATATATATATATATATATATATATATATATATATATATATATATATATATATATATATATATATATATATATATATATATATATATATATATATATATATATATATATTAAATCATTCTACCTGCAATGCGGAATTTAATATAAGATATACAGTTATTTAAAAATGTTTGTCTGAGTATACCAATATATATTATACTAAATATATTGTTCTAAAACTTTATCACTATGAATATTGCATTTATAAAATAGCACATTAATATAAATATATTATTTTATACATTTGTGTTATAATTGCCGGTATTTCTCCGACATATGATGTAATTTTTGTTTAAATGTAATATATAGTATTACATTTAAGGAGCTTAACGTTCAATTTTTGTTCACAATCGTTCAAGGTGTGGAAGTAAGAAGGCATTCATTTTGGTGCAATTGATATAACGTTAAACTATGTGTTAAATATTCTGATAAAGAAATTTCTATATTTGAGATTTTTAAATAAAACATTTATTTCGTTGTATACTGTTGATGTGAATAAAAAGATATTTTTAGTTTGTAATAAGAGATATTTTTAAATATATGATAATTATTGTATTTTAATAGCTGCGTAATAACAATGTTTCTATAAGATCTTAAAGTATTATTTTAATATTCCAAATGTCAAGTAGTATAAGAAATTTACAAAATTAGAATCATGCTTTTCACTCCAATCTTAATTTTTATCAGTATAGAAATAATTTGAGAAGCACCTTGCTGATAAATTCAAGATATTTATCATCATCATAAAAAGTATAACAAATTCCTTGATATGATCTATAAATTCTAATCTATATTGTTTTGTATTTGCATTAAAGTGTACCAAATAAGAAAGGAATTTCATATGTTTACCTGTTGGAAATATTAGATGTTTTTAATTTTAATAGAGTTAGAAAATTGTATTTAATAAAAAATGCCATGGTATATTATTTTACAAACATAAATAAATATAAGGTGTAAATTACTGATTTACTTGCATTCATTTAAAAAAAATGACCTAATATTTCATTTAAATTTCATATATTATAATTTAAAGTTTATTTTCTCGAACTATTTGTACGAATATTTTAATCAATTGTTCCTGTATGAATGTTTAATGAACTCTTATTTCATAATAAAATATTCATTAAAAATCAATTATGTCATAAAAAGAAATTTGTTTAAGATTATTTTATTGATCATGGTAATTTATGGCTTAAAGTCAAAGATTTAAAATTAACACTGCCGAAAATATTTTAATATTATAAGCACAGATGTTTGCTGTAAAATATAATAATTCATTATAATTTTATTAAAAAAATGAAATCAATTTTTGTAAAATAAGTATAGAAATGTTCAATTTAATAATCTTAATGAAAAGCAGCTTTAAAAGCAAATCCTCATAAATCTTGAGTAATTTTAGAAATAGGAATTACTTGTTATGTATCATATGCTTTATAAAATAATGCAATTTATAAGAATTAAGAAAAAAGAAGCACTATATTTAATTTATTGAAATTTGAAGTTTTAATTTTTCTGAATGTAAGAAGATTTAAATGTATTTAACGCATTCAACTGAAATATTTTACATTTTTGTCAAATCTCTCAAATGTTGTAAATACATGTTCAATATATATGATAATAAGACAAAGATGCAAGCTTTTTATAAATATGAATAATAATATTGTTTATTCAACATAATTATTTAAAATAAAAATATTATAAATTGTTACATTTAATGCAACTATTATTATAATATGTTGTAATAGAATTATTGGAATTGTGTTTGTATGCATTTGTAATTAAAATTTATTTTTAACGCAATTATGTGGAAATAATATGAATGAAAATTATATAGATTTTCCTAATGGTATGATGCATATCTGCTGAGATTGTTTTTCAGGTATTATCTCAAGATATTAATTACATCCCTTTTATTCGAATACCTTATATCTATACTACACATCACTGGTTAAATACGAATGTAGACATAATATTGACATACCAACTATACTGCAAACATCATCTAAGTAGAATGCCAACTAAGTTGAAAAGTCTACATCAGATAGGTAAGATTTGAAGGGATTATTTCTAAGCTCCATGATGGAAGTGAACTTGATATTTAAATGAATGCAAGAAGAAGGGGTACGTGGTTCAATAGAAGCCAAGAACCAAGTCCTGAGGCCATTCTGGTAATTGTGTTCATACTATATCGTCATGAGTTGATTATCAAAATTATCCTAGATAAGACAAAATTATGTTGATTTCAATTAAAAAATATGTGTTTTGAATCTCACTTTTAGGATTGAATTGCATAATCTGGAAAGGAATTATAAATTATAAGTGATCTAATTATTACTTCTAATAATTTGTCTCCGAGAACATTTAATTTATTTACTTAATTTTCCGTAGTAAATATGTTACATTAAAAGTCATAAATCGGTGATTATGTATAGTAACCGGTAATTATTCAACACTAAGCTTGATAAATGTGATAAATTATTGAATATTATACACTTTTTAAAGTAAATTTTTAAAATACTCAACTTTTAAAGGCTAATGTAATAAATAGAGATTATTTTATAGGTATGATATCTCAATTCGAAGAAATAAATATTTTCAATCAATATTTTCATTTCATTCTAAAGAATCTGATGAACACCATGTGCTGATTTAGAAATAAATGTATTATTTTAATTTAAAAATTTAAATAACAGTGGGACTTTGATACGTTCGTTTCAATAGATATTTTGAGCTAATTCTATTAGATTATTGCATAAGTTATATTATATGTGTGTGTGTCACAGGTTCTGAAAAATGCAAATGATCAAAAACGTTGATTATAAATTAGAGTTATTTCAATAAATATTTCAATTTTATATCTAAGCAAACCAGAACTTTAAATTAAATAATAACTATTATTTAAAATTATAATTAATTTTTGTTAACTAAGACACTTGGATGAAGAAATATATTTATATTATTAAAATTAAAAAAAACAGTTCTGTGTTAGATCAAATTAAACTCGTGTTATAAAAAATAAGTATAGTTATACTTATTCTTAAATTTAATAATTTAGGTAGAAAAGGCTATTATGACAATAAGATTTGCACAATTAAAGGTTTTTTTCATCTGCACTTACATGATTTACAATCATTCTTGAAACTGCTTAATTAATATCACTCACTTTCATATAGTTTCTTTTCAAACGCAATCTCGCGAAGTGATATTGCATGATCTGGAAAATCTTTCGCTATTGGATGCTTCTTTATTACACTTTGACTATTACTAATACTCTTAATGAACTTTTAAAAATAAAGTCTGAATGAAATGATGATTTTCATCTTTTTTATGCATATAAATTTTAGTAAATTATTATCGATAAAAATATGTAAATATCAGTATTAAATAAGATTTAAAATGTCAAGTTATCAATGCACTTTTGAATATTCATCATTACTGAATAACTTTATCAACATTTTCAATACTGTGGTGCCTCACAGGAGTTACTCTGCATCACATATAAGTCGTACATCAGGCCTGCAGTTGAATATGGAATCGAGCTCCTGGTTATAATTAGATATTAATATGTGAATGAGTATTTGAATGAATATTTATTATTAAATCTTGTTAAAATGTTAATATTATATCCTTAAAATAATTCACAGTACTTAGTTCTTTTTTATTTTATAAGTGGTTCACATATTTAAGTAATCTAAAATAATTAATGTATCAGATGCACATTATTGAACGCTTCGTTATGCATTTAATAATGCATTTTGATGCATATATGTTTATGTTCAGAAAAAAATGGTCAAAATATTTGGTGATTTTAATAATAATTATGCAAGTTAAAAATAGTTTCACTTGTTAACTGTTGTTATAATGAATAAAGTAATATCAAATCTTATAAAAAGGAATGTATATTTAATTTTTGAGACAGCGGTAATCTATAAATATACATAGTAAGAACAAAAATAACATTTATAAAGAAATAAAAGCTTAGAAAATGATAATTAATAAACATTAACACAGTTTTCCTATTTCCATTTAAATTTTTTGAGGTAATTTTTTCTTTATAAAGATAATTTTTCTCGACGGTTTTAAATAAATTTTTTAAAGTTTTACGTAGAATTGAAAATTTAAAATAGAGGATCAATTTTAAAATTTGTATGTCCAATATAATAATTAAAAATAAGTTTCAATATTTATGTAACTTTTAAATAATCGTTCAAAACAATATATTTTAATTTTTTTAAATATTTGGAAAAAACATAGTTTTACTTCAAATTATAAACGCAATACTTTAAAAGAATTTCTCTACTTTACATTAAAATGTTGTAAAGT
Source organism: Latrodectus hesperus (assembly GCA_037975125.1). Lineage (NCBI taxonomy): Eukaryota > Metazoa > Arthropoda > Arachnida > Araneae > Theridiidae > Latrodectus > Latrodectus hesperus. Next base: position 19,129,724 of record CM075853.1, on the reverse strand, counting down.
AATTTTAAAAATAATGCATGATGAGGAGAGGTATTTCTGGTAGCTCTGTTTTATTTACAATGAAAATATTTCTTTAAAACATTAGTTCCATTGAAACTGATTTATCCTTAATATACTTCAACCCTCCATTATTTACATATTTTATAAAATATTTTTTCAGAAAAGTGCTGTGAAATGAGAAACATGTCTCTGCAAAATGACATTTTCAGTCACGTCATGCTGCAGTGTAAGTATTTTGTTTGTGTTTATGCGGATATTAGAATAGCAATGCTATCAAATTCTTGAATACATTTTGTTGATATCTTAAGATAGATTTTGAAAGAACATTATATGTGAAGCATACATGTCATAAATGTATACATAGACCTTCAATTATTGTTAATGACATTTCACATAAATATATACAGAAGAGTCCACTAGAGACAACTGAAATTTAATATAGTGAGATCGTTTATATACATTGCTTTTCTAAAAATAATATTCGGGCAGTGATCAAGAGCAGCCTAAGATAATATATTCACTTTTAGAACAAAATAAGCTTAGTGTAAAAGCTTCTTTTTTACTGAATTTCGTGAAGTTGTCTCCGTATAGATTTGAGCCGTTCAGAAATCTTAAAGTTATACAAAAGTGAAACGGTTTCTTTCCTTTTTTTGAGTGAGAAAATTGACAAACATATCATATTTTATAAGATATAACTAAGCGAGTCCGTTATTTTTTTATTTGCTTAAATATTCTGACAATTTAATTTCATTATTCGAAATATCTCTATGAGAAATTTTATACATGATGATTATAATAATAATTCTAGTTTCAAAAAGCTATAAAAAAACTACGGAGTAGTTAGACATCAAGTTTGAACTGAATGCCATTATGCAAATGATAAATAATTTGGCATAATAGCAAATAATTTCAAATTTTATCAAGAGAAGGCGCTATAGGCGTCGTAATTTAAAATGGGTTCGACTAGGACGTCTGAAATGTAAGTTGCACATTAAAACAATACTTTTCATTAGGCATGACTCTATGGGAGATGCAGTAAATCACGTTAGCCCACACACTACGACGAGCTCATAATTTATCAAGTGGAAAAGTTGATGTTTGAGGACAAAGTCAGGATAAAAGCAAAATTCAAAACTATTTTCATTTTTGTGGGATCAGCGCAAAACATTAAATAGCATCTTCAGTATGCTGCCAACCGTTAGCTGCAACATTTTTCAATCGAGGAACTTCGCAACTAATCGAAGTCTCTTTGGTATCATTTTCAAATATAGTATGTAATGTTTATCTTTAAATCAGTTAAATTTGCGCCTGTAGCAGCTCTAAAAATGGAAGTCCCATTGATTCTGATTATGTGTTAAAAATGGTTAGAGTAAAGGGAAATGACGGCTGGCAATTAAAGTATTTCCGAAAATACCAATTTTGCAGCTACTTTCAATTTATTTGAACTGTGCAAAGAATGGCCATCTTGAATGAAAATTACCCCTACTTTAACTATTGAAGAGCTAGAATGATGTGATTGCGCAAAAATACATTCACAGAACTTGGCGATACAGGTAAACGTAATAGGACTGAACGAACCAGTATTTTCGAAAAAAAAAATATAACGTTTTCATAAATGTTGCTTTAAACCCACACTCCATAATGACCTTTGTAGTATGAAACAGTACAGATTAATTTAGGAGTTCATTTTCTGTTCTCTTTATGTATGTCAATTTTGTGTATTGACATATTTTTTCAAAGATAAATGAAAATTTTTTTGTCACGAAAAATTCAACAGCTATGTATTATCCACTTCCATGTAAGCAATTAATTTTTAACGAAAAAATTCTTTCTTTCAGGAAGTTCAGCAGGAAGCAGCTTCTGTACATGGGCATTTTTGCATTGATTGCAATAATAGAAGACATTTTGCATAATTTTATGCCTCATATTTTCAGACATGTTCAGTGTTCGGCCAATTTACCTTTCGAAGCATGGTTGCACACCGCTGCTTGATATCTTCTGCACTGATATGGCCATTTTGCGACTAATGTCGATTTAATTATTATCCTTTCTCTGCAATATTGCAATCAGAAAAAAATTGTGTTTTCGATTTTCTAAGTAATTTTCTCCAGACCAGACCACAGCGAACATAGTAAAAACGCCTTTATTTATAAAATTAAGTTTCGAGAACTTCTCAGATATTTTGGTTCCTAGTTATCCTTCTTGTAAGAAAACTTTACAAACAAAGCGTTACCCTTCATTGGGACCATCAAGGTTTTCTCTGATGCGAAATGAGGAAAAGCAATGGGCCCAGCGTTTTCGTACCAATTTCAGTGACTCGTTTGTAGAAGAGGCTTTATCATCTATAGCAAAAATTCAGTACTCATACAGTTTTATCCTTCTTCAAAAATATTTAATTCAAACACGACATTGTGATTAGCTTCAATTTCAATTATATTCCCCAGTACATTTCTTTTTTTTATCAAAAGAAATACTTTCAATATTGTGTAGTGATAAATTTAAATACATGTTTCTTAATCTAAAAATAAATATAAAGAAACAACCATTAGTGTTGTTGTTACTTATGACATTTGGACAAGCCAAGCTTGCTCTGCCGACGGATACGCGAATTTATGTAAGTAGCAATTGTCTTTTGTTTAACCAGAGCACCACTGAGGTGAAAGTATGACTTTGCTCTAAGACTCCTCAGTTAGATGGCACCAATAGATGATCCCTTCCCGCAATTTCGAAATTGATCTTGAGTGGGAGGAGAATTTCTCCAGATCATTACACCTATGGTAACTGCTCAACGACCGACCACAAGACTTTTGATTCCATGGATTGAACGAGCACGTATATTGCATGTACTCGATGAGTCTTTGGCGGCATTGGGAATCGGACAGAAGGTAGATGCCCTAACCTCTGAGTTACCAGGGTCTTTAACCATTATTTGTTCAATCAAATGATTGTTCAAATGGGATAGCTGAACTGACAATCTTTTGTCACCCCGAATTTGTTGCAGCCCTAGATCGACCACTATCATTATACCGCTGAAATATGTCATTGTCAACTAATACTTGTCTTCGTTTTCTAATCTCCGCATTGCTTCTATCCATATGATGAGTAATTCTCCGATTTGCCTAACCTGCTTCTTTCAAACTCTGGTAATTGCTCGCCATGAGTTGGAGCAACTACCAGAGTTTGGCTGCAGAAAGACATTTTATTTCAGTTGTTGAAAGATACCATGTATTACGATATAGAAGGAAAATTTTTAAAAAAACATTTCAATAACAGCCCCTTATATACATTTGCCGAATGTACTAGAGGTCGCACTATTCATTTACTGAACACCACATTTTAACCATTTGCATATTTGAGCAACATATTTATGCATACGACATTTCAAAGGAATCAGTCGATTATTTCTTGGTGCATCAAATATTTTGTTATATAGACTATATAATCATATTATACATTTCAAACATATAGTATTTATTTCCAATGGAAAATAACTTTTATATGCATGCAATGTTTTCTGATAAAAAAAATTGAATTTATTGTTCATTATTGAAATATATTTTATTTACTATTTTTTCTTTTATGCCTTACGTTAACATTTAAGGACATCTCAACAAATTTTATTTTAAATCAATCTATTAAAGCATTATAAAGTAATTTCTTAGATCTTTTATCGGTTGATTTACTTACATTAAAAATTGTCTCTTATTAACTTATAAATTTTAAACTATATCTTTTATTCCTTTTTACATTACAAAAGTTGCATTATAAATTAGAAAATCAAACAATATTTTAATATATATTCACATCATTTAATTATTTTTCAATAATTTAGTTTTTATTTGAAATGGCTATTTAAGTTTTTAAAAGCAGAAAGATAAGATAGTTTAAGTTGTGTTTTTTTCAATAAATACAAATGTACTCAAAAATTTATTACAATGTTAAATTACAAACTAAAGTAATTAGTTACAAACTAAATGTTAATTAAAATTTGTCTTGATTCCGAAATTAAAATCAAGTACTTGCATATATTTACTTTAATTTTTAATCATTCGATAGCTCAGTAATTTTTTATTTTAACTTGGTTCATATGGGTTATTCAATTTGAGCAAAAAATTAATCTCTTATTTTAAATTAAATGAATTAAGCTATTTGTGCTTCTTGTTGACTTAAATGTTTAATTATATACACTTTAATGAAAATAGTATTTACTAGAAGATGCCTGTTTCAATATATAAAATCATTATGGAAAATAAAATATCTATATTTATTTAATGCATTTCTTTATATTTATTTCCTCATTTATTTATGTTTATATAATATAAATTAATACGCTTGCAATTTATTATGTATCACATTTAAAGTATCTATTAAACTAATATTCTTGGAATATTTTCAGTTTTCCAAAATTGCCATAATACTTCTTTTTATAGCATTCAAGCATTTATATCCCAATTGCTCTCCACCAAACAATGAATTATATACAGCTTAAGACATACTTACAGAGAAGGGGTTAAGTTTCTCCATGTAGTTCTTATGTCAAAAAATACTGTAAAGTTTCGACTTGCAAATAGGTTGAATTATATCTCTCAGTGCCTTTATATTTTCTTTTGAATATGTTTCACGGTTTGTGTCTTCATCGTCACCTTTTTCTAAGAGAAACTGAAAAGAGCTTGACAAACAATTCCATTGTGAACATATTGTCCTGAATGCCAAGTAGTTATTTCGAATTCAAGTCTCACTTCATGAATCCGAAGCATTTTATTCCGATTCTCCAATCTACAGAAGACTAAATGATATCCATTTCTGAAAGATGTCCCAACAGCATAAGCATCAACAAAATAAGAGATTAGAGAAAAAAACAGATTTCCATCAGAAAAAATTAAAATTTGATTCTTACCATGTACATATTATCAATATATATATATATATATATATATATATATATATATATATATATATATATATATATATATATATATATATATATATATATATATATATATATATATATATATATATATATATATATATATATATATATATATATATATATATATATATCAAAACACATTTGTTGTACTTTCATATTTCAATTTAGTGTTAATCAAATATTCATTTATTCAATGTTTTAATATTATTTATTTATATATAAATAACACCAAATAGTATATTACATTATAAAAATGCATTTTCCTTTATGACTGTAAAGTTATATTGATTTTAAAATCAAAATCAAATCAAAGTTATGCAGGAAATTAATCAACCGCAAATTTAATTTCTGCGGTAAGATTAAATTAAAAATTATGTTTTAAAAATCCAATTTTTCAAATCAAAATAAAGGGAATTTATGCAGGAAATGATTAAATTGAACATGTATTTCATTTAAATTTGATCAATTCAGAATTGTAATTGTGTTTGTTATTCCTCATCCTAAATAATATCAACAGGATGGCACAGCTTAAAATTGTTGAATAATATTCAATTTGAAAATGATAGGTAAAACCATAATTCAAAGTTTTAAGAAGCATTGAACAGTTGTAAGATATTAACATTTTTAACAAAAGGGCAACATTAGTTTAGGTACAACATATTCCATGTCATTCGCCATTTTCTTATAGGACAAATTCCGTTCATATATTGCTAAACTATTTCATTTTTACTACAGAAATGTGTAATTTCTTAAATACACAATTAGATCTCAATAAATTTTGCCTATACTTGAGACGAAATGGATTGATTCTGCTAATTTGAATTCTAAAATTATTTGTCAGTCAATGCAATTGTTCTTGAGTATTGCATCAGTCTCTTAATTGGATCTTTTCCTCACAGATAACTTGTTTCAATAATTAATTGAACACGCATATGTTTATGTTAATGACGAAATTACTGACGTTTCCTACAGAATAGCCGAAAATTGTTATATGTTTTAAAACTAGTTTTATAATCCTTAATAGAAACAATCTTAATCTGAAAGATTATATTGACATGCATTAATAAACTTAAAAATAAAGATAAAATTATGCATAAGAACTTAAATCTAATTTTCAAGTTTAACATTCGATGCTAATATTTAGAGAAAAAATTGTGGAATTTTCAATATTAATTTATTGAATATAAAATAGATTGATTTATTGCGCTGATTTTACGTTTTTTCTGGTATTTAACGTATTGGATTAAATAAAGGAACTGATTTTTCATTTATCCTTTCATTTTAAATGTTACCAATAAGCTGAAAATAAATCATAAAAATATAAGATTCAGTAGTAAATATTATTCTTGTGGCATTTAGAATCTAATCACATAATTATAAGAACTCACAAAATATTTAAAATTAGAAGAATTATAGAAATTCTTAAAGAAAAATAATTTGTTTTTAAGACAAATTATAAGAAATATGTATAGAGAAATGTTACTTGGATTATAACTTTCATACTAAACATGAATTTTAAATGCATATTTAAGGAGAAATTTTTAATATAAATATTTAAATTCAATTGCATTCAATTTTTCTTACATATTTTGACGATATATTTTGATTGTAATCACTAATTTTAACCTCAGGTTTATTTATGAGAATAGAACTACATGAATTTTATTTAAATATGACACATATTTTATGTTTTACGAAATTTCAATCAATATTTATTAACATATCCTGGAAATTTACTGAACAAATTATTCTATGTTTTACAAGAACATATGAAGAATTCACAATAATTTAGAAACATAATTACAATGATGGAAATCATCTGAGAAATAAAACTTTCATATAGTTAAAATTTGCAATAAGCACCACTAGAGTTGTTTTTGTGTCAAAACTTTATAAACTAAATCTTGAAGCTAACCTATTATAAACATATTTAATGTGAAATGATTTTGGGATAAGAAATTATAGATATTTTAATGTAATTGAGTACTGTTTTAATTAACGTTATACATAATTCATAAAATAATTTAGCAACATAATATTTCAAAATTAAGCATCCATAAAAGGAAGTTTGATAAAATGTGTTCCTGAAATTTCATTAGTTTAGTAAATACAACAACATATTGAAAACTTCATTTTCTTTAATTCCAATTAAAACCAATTTTCTTCATAAAATATTGATTAAACTCATTAGAATATTTTCTAAGAACAAATAAGTCCTAAAAAGAAAATTAAGTATTGTATTCAGCACGTAATTATGAAATTTAAATTATTAAACAAATAAAAATTGATTAATATTAGTATATTAGTGTGTTTGAAAATTTCTTATGCTTACAGACTAACACTTCATTGGAATGAAATTTATATTCTATTTTTAAACAATCAAAATTTCTGAAGTAACAGCAGCATTAACTAAATAAATTGTCATCAAGTACATCTTTTGAATTATTGAAATTTACTTTAATCCATAATTTGTTTATCTTAACCTTTTGTAGATAATTAAGTAATTATACTATATTAATTAGTTTTGAATTTAAATCTATTTAATACTTATGGGTTGATAAAAATTATATTGCTAATTTTTTCCTCGAAATAAAAACAATTATCACTATGTGCATCATAAACAGTTAACTATGCGGAAATACTTGTGCTTGCTCAAATGCTGTTATCGGAAGGTATTTATAAAGGCAACAGGTAGTAGCTCGTTGCTTACAAGTTTTATGTAATCTTCCTGCTCTTTTAGAGCCTTTGAAAGCGAAACACTTGTATAATTTGTTCAATTCTTATGCCGGTTAACATTCATAAATTATCGAAGGACAACCTAGATCCTTAAAATGAGAGCCGAGCTGTCAGCCGAATGGTTAGCGCTCTTGCCTTCGGTTCAACAGTTCGTGGATTCAAATCCCACCTTGGGCATGGATGTTTGTAGTGAATCGGAATCCACTTTAAACCGTAGGTCCCGGTCTAATTAGCCCTCGTGTGCCAAAATGACCGTTGAGCGACAAACAAACCAATCCTTTAAATGAGAAACAAAAAGTATTCAGATTCGTAACACACGTACACTGACTCCTATTTATGTTGCTCTTGTTGATGCGAAGAACTCACATAAGCCTTAAGAATACTACCTTTTAAAACATGAGAAGTTTGGTTCATTATTAAATTTATTGCGGTGAACACTTCACTATTTAAATAATTCATTTAAGAGTAATATGAAAATATATTTCAAAATCTGATATTAAATCTTATTTTTCTTAAGGAACTGTTATAACAATTTATATAAAATTAAATATTCGGTTAATTACTAGAAATTGTTATGCTTTGTGATTAAAATTTTTTTCTCTCATATTTTTCAAGAAAAATATCCAATTCATAAGCCAAACAATTAGGTAAGTCTAGCAATATAATTAGGGAATAAACATACATAGTATGCAGCTATAACAAATATTTTTAACAAACTGAATGAATTGTTTTTCCGTAAATCTCCGTAAAATAATTTAAGAAAGAGTTTCTTTTAAATATACAATTATCTTTTGTAAAAACAACACGGCTCACAGTTAATTCTTTAATAAGATATTTATAATTTTAATGATGTTTTATGGACTTGTTTATCGAGCCTGACACATAAAATGTTTTGCTCTTTTCCAACACTCTCATCTTCAATTTCTAAAATATTTTTCTGATAATGCAACTTTTATTATTTGCTTGCAAGAATTTTGATCATACAAAATCCCAAAATGGGAAACTCATTTTTCTTTTCAAGTAGGAGTTTCTTCCATTCCTTATGTCTATTTATTATTTTTGCTGTGATTTATTACCCATATAATTACTCAGCTTTCACAGTCTAGTGATTTTGTAGTAAAGGATAGGTTAGAAACACACAATTGTTAAGATCCAAAGATTGTTTTCAGTCTGAAGAATCTTTAAAATAACAGAGTGACGCGTTACAAGAAAAATAAAATATGAACCATGGTAATATTTCAACGTGACAAGAAATAAACTTCGTAAATCTTTATTTTTTCACTTTCTCACTGATTCCGAGAGTGTCAAAAATCATAAAAATAACACTTTCTCTGACACTAGAACATTTTTTGAAAAGACGTCTGTTTTGCAGTTCTTTTATATCAGGATCACGTTATTAAGTTTATATATTTTCTTTTAAAATATTGCTATAAATGGTACATGATTATTATCTATTTTTCTGCAATCAAAAACAAATTTTAAATGCATCACTCTGAAATAATAAAGAATCTTTCATTCTCAAAACAAAATAAATAATTATTACTAACATTTGATATAATATTTACATCTAAATGTGAAATTATATTAAAGATTATTAATAGAAACGTAAACACTGTCAAATATATATTCATAATCTCTGATTCAAATTTACGTTTCAAGAGTACACACAAGAAATGAGGACATAAGATTTGATTTTCAAAAGCTACTGATTTGATTAATCAAGTAATTTCCTTCAGAAAGCTCCACTAAGACTTGCATTTCCTAAGCCACGTAGTTTACATAAATGGGCTGCATTAATATCTATTTATCTTTGTGCCCTTCTCAAAGAGAGAGATATCCCTATAAAATAATCTGCAAAATTTATCAACTAGTGGTTATATATATATATATATATATATATATATATATATATATATATATATATATATATATATATATATATATGTATACATGTATATGTGTATGCTGCATGTATGAGTGTGTGTTTATATATGTATATATAATTTTGTATCAGTTTTGCTGAATAAACATATTCACTTACATATTAGTTTTAATACTTAAATATTCCCTTAGATTTATTTAAAGGGAATTAGAAAGATTAGTTAGTTTCATAAATTATTATATGTATAGTAAAAAATAAATGTTTGTGCATTATAATTTTAATATATTTTAAAAATAAATACTCCGTTAACATTTTGCTAACATAAAATTCTAAAATGTTCCAAAAGATGTGATCATTTATTTTTAATACTTGAAATTGTTATTAGGGACAGAGCTATTTTTCATTATGTATATATTTTATTGAAAATAAAATGATCTTGAAGAAAATTAATAAGCATTTCAATGAACTTTTCTTGTTTAAAGTTAAGAATACTTCTTATTGTCAGAAAATCCTTATACCTTTTTCAGAAATTTTTATATCATCTGGATAAAATTTCATGAGTAAATAATGGGATATACTTTGTTTTGATACATAATTTAAGGCTAGAAAATACGATGTTATTTAAATTTAAATTCACTTAATTTTGATTCGTTAGCAGAAATATTTTAAAAGACAAACAAATGATGAAAATGTACACAAAATTTGGAACTTTTATTTTAAATAAACTAGCATAATTGAAATTGTATGTTGATTATATAATAATAATGAACTCTTAAAAGGATTAGGTATAAGTGATTTAAATGTTAGAACGCAATATATATTACTGTCCTTTAACATGTTGTTGAATATTGGTTGCTATATCATCTTAGTAATTTTTTTCGTGAAAGATATCCTCATTTGTTTTTGAGAAACAAAAATCTATATAATTTTAATAAAGTTTAAATTATTTTTTCCTTTATTATGATTTATATAAAGGAAACGAAAATACTAAAAATATACAGTACTTAGAAGAATTGATATTAAATATATATTGTGAATTAAAATGTCTAATTAATAGGCCATAAAAACAGGTTAATTTATAAACATCAATTTTTTTGAAATATTTTATATGATGTAAAGCAGAATAAATATATATATATATATATATATATATATATATATATATATATATATATATATATATATATATATATATATATATATATATATATATATATATATATATATATATATATATATATATATATACATACATATATATATATATATATATATATATATATATATATATATATATATATATATATATATATATATATATATATATATATATATATATATATATATATATACACACATATATATATATATATATATATATATATATATATATATATATATATATATATATATATATATATCCTATTAACCATATTTTAATTTAAAAATGTAGTGAATGTATTTACAGAAATAAACTGTTTTCTGATTAGAAAATAGATTGCATTTTCCCATATTGGAATAAATAAAATTAGACAAAAAATAAAATATTTCTTAATAGTAATATAATTTACTGTAAGAATATTATTAGCGAAATTTAGGAAGTGAGTGTTATACATTATTAATTTTGGTAACCAGATTGTTTCTTTTTGAGGTCACATTAAATACGCTAGGCATTAGGGTTAATACATGATGCATAAGAAACGTAATTCTAATTCTATATCAATCGAGAGCTATTATAAGGTATAAAATATTACAAATTTTACGAAAGACAGAAAAAGTGTAACTTTAAGAAACTATCTTGAGCTGTTTCAGAATCATAAAATTTTGGCTCCAAATTGTTTATAAAGGTGTTCCAGAAATAAGGTGCATAGAGCTCCAACGGCTTAATAGTTTCAAAGCGCTTCACGTTAAGTTCAGCAAAGCCAGCATCTTTTTCAGCAGTCTGTAGTTGGGGAGGGTGACTACATCCAACCTGACTGGGTTGTAGGACCTTCATTGGGTTGAAGAGTTGGAGGCATGTACATGCGTTATTCTGTGACTTAACAAGTTTTTTCGCTGGTGTGACGCAAATGAAGGGATGACTTTGCCAGCTTACAAATGATCTCGTCACCTGATTATGGCTCAAAATTTCGATGCACTGGGTTGGAGAGCAAGTAATTCAAATCGATTAACCTTAAGGTACTATCAAAGACTCGCTTGCACCTCTGTATATGTGTATTATATAATCGATTAATTAAAGCTGCTGTTATTTATCTCGTTGGATGATGCAACATATTTGTACAATACGTCATGAGAATAATCACTAGTTGGATATCGATTATTAAAATGGGAGCAAACTATTTTCGCTCGCTTTCGAAGTGGTCACCTCAGATCAATAATATTTTCTGAAGGCTCTAAAATTTTCCACCAGAACACATCCTTACGTGCCGAGGGCTATCCAAGCAAGATTTATATGATGATTCTTTGACGGTGCTAGATTTGCTGGGGGTGTTTGCTAGATTTATTGGGGGTGTTAATGCTATGGACCTGGTCTAGTGGTACTGGCCAAAGGGGACATGCAACAACAACAACATATCGATTATTTCAGCAATAAAATCGTAACAAAGTTTATTTTGTTGTTATACAGTTACCAATAACATTAGGGTGTGAATGTTATAATTTGAACTGTCTTTATTTTACTACAAGGTACGCCAACAATGAACGAGTCAAATTCATAGACATTAAAATTATAACTATTTGCAAATTTTCGAAAATGAAACTAGAGATTTCTTTTAAAACGATGTAATTACTTTAAAGGTTTTAAAGTTATGTTTTTAATAATGTATATTTAGGAAAAAAATGATAATTCTATGTCTTCGTTCTATGCATCTGACATTTGTTATTACTTAATTTTATTGCCTCATTTGCATATGAAGAGCATTTATTTTCAAGCTCTTTTCATAATAATGACCATTTACAATAAATGATAACAAATGCATAGTTTATGCAATCAATGACTGTCTATAAAATTTACGTTAAAGTATCTACAAAAAGAAACAAATCTTTGTTTTTGATACTTTTAAAAATTTTCCTTATAGGATGTAAATTTCATAACACATTTCTAACTATAACTGCTACATGTGACTGAAAAATTAATTTCATAATATATTATTACTTTTATAAATCAACATTTTACTTCAATTTATTGGATATTGGTAGAGCCCGACTCAAGGCTAGGGAAGCATGTATGTGCAACAACAACCTGCTAGATAATATGCGAATAAAAAAAACTATGTCAAATTTTCTTTTTATCACATATTCGAATTCCTATTGCGGGATCATATCAATTTTCACTGCTATAAAATTATCAGGAACTGGTTAGTTAGTTTATGCAATTAGTAATTAGTGTATATGATTTGCTTGAATAAATTTGTGAATTCAGTTGCGCGATCATGGATTGAATGTAATTTGTTGTATAAGGAAAACATTTGCATTTAACCCAAACTTACAGTTACATGTGATCTTTCAACCCAGGAGGAGGATATAAACATTGAAAAGTATGCTTTAAAATATATATGTCATGTAATTAAGCTGTAATATACTACATTGCTTAAATATGTACAGTTACATTGGTAAAAAATACAAGGACGTATTTTATAGCACATTCTTAATAGAGAAAAATTGCTTATTTTATCATTTTCACCAAATTGTGCTCTACTTTGATATCGTATTTTCAAAACTGCGCCAAAAGCGTTTATTTAATTTCCCTTATTTAAGTATTTAAAATCTATTCTAAAATTAGGCATATTTTGTCCTAAGTCAATTAATTTTTCGTGAAATAAATAAATAATGTTTAGTCAGAATAAGGCTTGAAAAATACCTGTAGAAAATGGGAAACATGAGTGCTAATTAGAAATTTGCAAACTTATAGAATATATTTCAAAGGATGGAGCAACAATATTTATTTGAAACACTGAATGTAACTTGTTTATGTTTGAATAAATTTTCCCTTTTCCATTTCTCGACGTGACTCCATAATTAGATTGCTAATCATTACGCAGGTGCTTCTGTCTCCTGAGAAACTTTGTTATTTGTTTCGCCATTTGTTTGACCTAAGTGATCAAATACTAAAAGCTAAAATAGAATAAATATAAATTTCGATAAAGGACAGCATACACGGATTAAAACTGCCGCAAATAATACTATTTCTGTTGTAACTTTAGACGTATAAAATTGTAGTGATTAGCAAATAATCAATGTGTTTCATATAACAGGGTTGTTCAACAATATTGTCAAATGCCATGAAATGATACTTATAATTCTTTGGTGGGTATTGATGTATTATTATTGAAAGTAGGAATGTTAATTGATTTTATCACCAAATACAAATTCTTCCAATTAAAAAATAAAAAATAAATTTAACCATAAAACAGAAAAATCTTCATAATGGCATGCAAACAATTTGCAATCTAAGTACACAGTCAGATAAGAAAAATTGAGTAACAAAATTCAGATATTCTAATTATACTTTGAGCGATATTGAGAAGCATTCTAATAATCTAAATATAGTTTCGTGTATATATATATATATATATATATATATATATATATATATATATATATATATATATATATATATATATATATATATATATATATATATATATATATATATATATATATATATATATATATATATATATATATATATATATATTAAACAGAAGAGAAAATGGAGTTGACGCGAGAACATTTTTGCGCTATGATTTTCTATGATTTCAAAGCAGGATAAAATCATGAATGCGTTCATCGATTGCAATTAGCATTTGGTGATGAATCTCCAGCTCGTGCTGCTGTATTCAGATGGTTTAGAGAATTTAGAAGAGGTCGCAATTTTCTTCAGGAGGAAGAACACACAGGAAGGCCGCCATCGGCAGTCATCCCGGATAATGTGTCTGCCATACTAAAAATGTTAATGGATGATAATCACTGTATCTATCAAATGATACAGAAGGAACTTAACATTGGATCCGCAGCCATACACAAAATCATTCATGAAGAATTACATATGAAAAAAGTAATTGCCTTTGGGTTCCCCATAATCTAACTGAGCATCAAAAAGAGGAGCGTGTCAGAATCAGTAAAGAAACTCTTAATATGCTGAATGATATGGCCAACGCATCATTTATAAAATTGTAACAGGTGATGAAACGTACATACCGTTTTTTGACGCACCAACACGTCAAGAAAGCAAAGTATGGGTCTTTGAAGATGATCCCATGCCGACAATGGTGAAAAAACAAAGCGCACTGAAAAAAGTGATATATGCCGTTTTCTTCAGAAGTACGGGATTGGTTAATGCCATCAAGTTGGAAGGACAGAAGACAGTAACAGCAAACTGGTATACCACTAAATGTCTTCCAGAAATTCTACTAGAACTGAATGTTAGGGGACTAATGCTTCACCATGACAATGCATATTCACATACAGCCGGATTAACAGTTGAATTTCTTAAGCAAAAACAAATTAAAGTGATGGAACATCCACCGTATTCACATGATCTAGCTATGTGCGACTTTTGGTTATTCTTTAATCTAAAAAAGAACTTACGTGGACGTCGTTTCATTCAGAAGAAGAGATTGATGTGGCTATAAATGAATTTTTTCATCTATCCGAAGAAATGAATGGCTTGAGGCATTTGATCTGAAGAGAATTCTTCTACAAAAGTGCAATGATGCCGGAGGAGACAACTTTGAACGCACCTAAAATTTTGTAAGTATAGCTTTAAAAACCTAGTTTTATCTCAAAAATTTCAGAGTGACCCTCGTATATATATATATATATATATATATATATATATATATATATATATATATATATATATATATATATATATATATATATTATATACATAGGAAAGCTAAGATTAATAAATATAAATTCAAAAGTGTTGAAAGCGTGAAAATTGCAATGTATACACGTCCCATTGCTTTCAAGCAATAACTATATTTCGGATAAACAACTTTAATTTCATATAACTATTTGTATCGAAAATAAAATTAAAAAATTAGTATAGCTCTGAATTCTGAATAAAGCTTATTGTATTAAAATATACTAAATTAACGATACAAAATTAGAATTAATATGAAATAAGTAGTATTTTTGATACATTATAATCAAAAAAATAAGGAAATTTAAATTCAAAACCCAGAGAAATCAGAAAATTGCAATGAAAAATTGTTTTTAGAAAGGTAAATACAGCTATAAGTTGTAAACTTAAGCTGTTTCGTGGTACTATATAATATTTAATTGTAGCGAATAACTAGTTATAAAAATATTATCTCTAAAGATTTTAAAATGAAGTTAATCTAAAACAGATTTCTTGAAACCAGAAACTTCAAAGTTAAACTAAATCATTTATTCGCATAAAATTATCAGTTTATCATTAAGGGTTGAAATTAAGGTCCATTTTAGGTAACGCACGAAATATTGAAACCCGTTAAAATGACTTTCAGCAAAGCAAAACTTTGAAAAAGTGAGACTTTTGTTTTCTCTTTATTGGAATAAATACAATTTCAAACAATAGCCTTAAAAGCAATATTATGTCTTTTATGGAAATAGCTGCTATTTTGGGGAGAATAGTGAAGTTTCATTCGTAAATGGAGTCAAAACCAAGAAAACTCAAATTTTGAATTTAATGCAGTTACATTTGGTAATATTCAAGATAGAAAATCACTTTACTATGGTGAAATTAAAATTATGATCATGAACACAGAAATACCAAAGAATGGGATAATCGTAAATAAATATTAAAATTTGCTGCGATAAATATCAAATATAGTTCAGTGATAAAAGTATTTTGGGATTACAGTTTATAGAAATGAAAACAATTTGTGAACTTGATTA
This sequence comes from Latrodectus hesperus, assembly GCA_037975125.1. Classification (NCBI taxonomy): domain Eukaryota; kingdom Metazoa; phylum Arthropoda; class Arachnida; order Araneae; family Theridiidae; genus Latrodectus; species Latrodectus hesperus. Next base: position 19,113,291 of record CM075853.1, on the reverse strand, counting down.
AAGTTCAATATTTCAGTTTTATTTTCATTTTCATATTGTGATTAAATATCAAAATCAAAATAAAACTGAAATATTTTGTATTATTTGCATAAGTATAATACTTAACTGAAAACTTGTAAAATGGTAAATGTAAAAGTCATACGTATTAATTCATTTCGACAAGATTTACATAAAATTAAGTTTCAATAATGTCATTGAGTAAACTTTGAACCTGTTGCAGTTAATATGATATTAAAAAAAAGCTTATAAATCAATAAGAATTAAATTGTTAGAATACTAATTTTTCGTATGAGTTCTAAGAATATTATTTTATTTTCCTCTTGGCTTCGTATCACACTGTAAGACAACAAATGCACCTCATTTTAGACTCTTGTAGACTATTTATCTGTGTTCAAGTAGCAATGAGAAAACAGAAAACACAGCATAACGGATTATTCTGAAACTGTGAGTATCAGGTAATAAACATTTTATTAAGGTAATGAAAATGCTTCCTTGACAACATTTTATGATGCTTCGCTTAGTCTTGTCAGAGTTAAGGAAAACACATTATGCATTTTAGTACTGTACTTTAACCGAAAAGTAAAACCAAAACCATGAAAGTTGCTTCATACCTGTTAATTTTGTCAAGAAATCGCAAAAGTTAATGAAAAATACAAATCTGCAATTTTTGAAAACTTCAAAGAAAACAACACAGAGGAAAAGTTTTTTTTTCTTTTATCTCATGTCGTAAAGTAAAACAAAATTGTTCAAATGATTAAAATTTTCTGATATTTCCGTACTGAAGACTACAGGATACAAGAAGAAATTAAAAACTTATAACAAGAAAATTGCTTTAAAATACTTAAGATATAATATAATTGAAGGAAAAAGTAAATAAGCTTTTTGATGTTTCAAAATCTTTTCAAAGTAATCCTTCTAAATATTAATACTGCAATAAATCTTTTTTAATCAAAAGTATAATTATGTTTCCTGAAGTTGATATAAAATTATTAAATTTGCAGAGAATAGCAATAATATATCAAAACTTAAGTAATATCATCATTAATTATTTTTATTTTTTAAAGGAACATTACAGATGATAATAATTGATGACGCTTGAAATCTATAAAGAAATTAATGAATATTTTTAAAATGTATATTTCATTGTTAGAAGAAATCCGTTTGTTAAAATGTATTTAAAATATGTGTATATTAACACACTTAATTAGTCAAACAAACCATGAAGTATATTAGTTACACTTAATACTTGAATTTAAATAATTAATTTTGCGCTTAATTTTTATATTTATCTTGCTTAATGTGTAATAATAAAGATAGTGTACTTAAAATTATTGAAGAAAAGAAAAATGTCATTAACCAATTTAAAATTCTTTTTCGTTATGTTCGTATTTTATTTATAAACATATTTATAATAAAATAAATCAGAAATACTTATATAATTTTAATATTTCATTGAAACTTTATTCATATGTTTTTCATGAAACTTGTCTCAGCGTAAGTTATATTTTATTACATACACACATTAATGGTATATATATATACACATGAAATTTTATTTTGATATTCTTTAATATTTATTCAAAAATAATTAATTTTTATTTATAAAAAATTGCTGCTTCCACAAATTAAAATTAAACTGTAGTCATGGTTTTTGTTTATTGTAAAATAGCTTTAATATTTTTTTTTCAAAAAATGGATTTAAGTTAACTGCAATACATATGTTTTGAACCAGAAGTACCAAGAAATTAATGGCTTGTATCGTGGAATTACTCAAATATTATAAATTACAATCCTCTCATATTTTATCAATATGAAGATGATTAAAGTTCTCTATTCCTAACACAACCAAAATATCTGTGTACCTATTTTAAACTTATTAAACATATATTTTTATGAATTATGTATTTAAATATATATATATATATATATATATATATATATATATATATATATATATATATATATATATATATATATATATATATATATATATATATATATTTGTGTGTGTGTGTGTGTGTGTAACTAGTTAATTTTAAATTTAAATTCAAAAATATTGGAATCGAAAATTAAAACAATTATAATTAAACTTAATAAATTTCTTATCGAATTTAGTTTTTACGCAATAATTAAAAACACCATTTGTTTTTGTTTTTTTTAATGTATCGTATGTTAATATCATAAAGTTCTTTATAATGCAGCAAAAATTATTAAAGTGAAGAAATAAGTTTTGATTAGTAGCAATTTCCTAGATAATATATTTCAATATTATCTGGAGTTTAAAAACTTAGGAATTTGTTTTAATAAAACAATTTTAAACAAAAAACAATTAAAAAAACGTTTTTATTTTCCTTTATCCAATTTAAGTACATTTAAAAATGTTCATATTATCTGTATATCATCCTCTGGATACAAAACACTTGATCAATGTAATGTAAATATAATAATAAGAAATTAGTCATAAAACTAGCTCAGACAACTTTATGTGATTATTCAAAACCAAATCTTTGATTTTGCGCCATTGAGTTAATATCTTCCAACGCAAATAATTGCATTAAATTTTGTTAATATTATACGTTCATTTTGTAATCAATCATGCAATTTCTTTATTTATTATTATGAAATTAAAAATAATATCTGTTAAAAGAGTTTAATATGATAAACATACTATTATAATAATTTCTAAAATTGCTAATTATATAACTAATAAAGCGAAGCACAATACTAAATAATAATCTTTTAAGAATTCAAATAGTTTTCAAATTTTGATTACAAACTCTTTTAAACGTTCTGCATGAAATTTAAGTTTCTTTTTTAAACTAAATAAAGGTACTAAATTTAAAAAAATATTATCTTTATAAAGAAATAAAGGCAAAAGTTCTGGGGTGATTTTTTACCATGAAAAATTTTTCTAGATTAATTATTGAGACACTAACTTATAAACAAAATAAGCACAAGTATTCACTTTATTTACGAAGTTTGTTTCTTTTTTATATGCAACTTTTATTTTATATTTTACTTTAACGTCCAATATCAATTGAAAATAAAAAGTAAAAAAAAGAGCGTAATTTTCTTAAACTTAAGGTAATATTTGGAATGATATAATTAAATTAAGTAAAGTTTAGATAAATATATTTAAAGCATAAATTTATATTAAAATATTTTTCTAAATTTGTTGAAAATAAAATACATACTCTCCTTCAAAATTTCTCATTGATTTTCGTTAAAAGACTGAAGTCTTTATTTATTTTTACTTAAGACAATTTGAAATCAATACAAAAATAACAACTAGATTTTTTACAAAAGTTGTACGTACATGCACAGTTCCAGCCACATTATTGTGACCAAGCATCTCAAGCTTGAAATATTCATCTTTCACAGAGCAGATTACTGTGAGACGCAAAGGAAGAAATTCAGTTAGTGTCCTGAAGGTGTTCATTGACATGTTGAGGTACGAAGACTACATGGCCGTGGCCAGCTGCATTAGGTTACGCTGGTGAGGATCTATGCCATGAAAAACCTGATAGAGATGATCCCAGAGATTCTTTACTGGGCTTAAGTCAGGTGCGTTTTCTGGTCATGAGTGAAAAGGTAATCTGATACTGGTACTCTTCGAAAACACGCACATGCTCTTCCAGTTGTAGAAAACCTCATATTGTTCTGCTGATATATGCCATGGCCCTGAAGAAAACAATGCACATATAGGGGTGGATATCGTTTTTAAGGACAGATGATTACTTTTATTGATCCTTCGGGCCTTCAGCAATAATAAATGAACACAGAATATGCCAGGAAATCATTCCACAGGCCACAATGCTCTTCCTTCAGTAGGAACCGTTACAGCGATGGTTGCAAAGCATTTGTTTTCAGAGGTGTTAAGTCATATACGACAAAATCCATCTGTCCCATGGAGCATAGACATAGACATACACAATGAAACACCTGGTGTGTAGCTTAGGTTATAAAGTATAGCTCCATCACGTAATACAGCTGGTGTGACAGAATTATCACGAAATTTGATAACATGTCCCATAGAGCATAAAACATGATTTATCGGAAAACGCTGGCTTTCGCTACATAATAGAAGTGCAATTGTGGTACTCGCAAGCAAATTGCAGCCTTCGCCGCTGATGAATAGCAGTCAGCAGAACCAAACATTTGGTTCAGAAGAACGGACGCAACACCATTTGCTGAACAGTAGTTGGAGAGACACTGTAGTTAGATCCTTGGTTCATCTGGGCGGTTATTTTCTCATAGGTAACACGTCTATCCGTCTGAACGTATTTCCTAAGATCTAGTTCACGTTTGTCATCTATAGCTCATGGTGCACCTTGTTTGTCACATCACTGATTTCGGGCATTCTAATTTTGCCATTCATGGGTCATACGAACAGTTCACAAACCTAGCCATTTTGGAAATGCTTCCATCTTTGGCCCGAAAGCCAATAATCATATACATTAGGAAGACAGATAAATCACTCCTTTTCTACATTGCGCTAAAGATTGCTTGCTTTCTGTGATTGGTCATTTAATGTCAATTTCAAAGTATGTGATGGTCACATTTTTGTGACTGTACAGTGTATACACCAAATACAATTAATTTAAAATCTTAGTAAAAGATATTCTAAATTTAAAAATAACACTACTATAGTCTGGGAAACACATTTACACGATATAAAATGTATTATAATTATAAATTGTATAACATTGATTGAATATATATATATATATATATATATATATATATTATATATATATATATATATATATATATATATATATATATATATATACATATCGAAAATTAAATGCTTACTTTTTTGAGAAAAATATATTAACTACAATTTTTTTCTATAAAATTCTTAATAAATCACAATAATATGGTTTATTCTGTCCTTAAAATTGCAATAATAATGAAAGAAACACTTCATTTATATTAAAAGATCTTATGTTTGGTATTATGCAGGTTTTTACTATGGAATATATTATATAAAATAAATAGATTTCCAATCACATTATCGTATTTAAATTAATATTTCTCTTTATAAAATTACTAATCATATAAAGATTATTGTAAAATACTTATGAAGTATTTGTAAAACTGTGAAAAAAATGATGTTAAATTTTATTATTTAAGCTCATAAATACCAAGATAATACTTCCCTTAATTCATTAATATTTATTTTTTAATAAATTTTAGTTATTTAGATTAAAGGTATTAATTAAATTTAAATAAAGTTATGGATTTCCTTTTTTAAAAATATTTATTAATTTCAGTAAATGAATGAAATAAATTAATTTTATATCAACCTTTCATATGAAACTTAAGAAAGTATCAGATAATTGCAAAAAATCATATCAGAAAAAATGGGGCCCGAAGTACACTTTTAATTAAATTTCCAGAATTCCTTTGAACTTTTTTGATGAATCAATTAAAAATAACTTTAGTGAAAGCAATTCTTTTGCACTGTGATATAAAATATATCAATTACTAAAAATTGTATTTAAAGAAAAGCATAATTAATGGCTACATAAATAAACGTGTATGTATTTGTTTCTTGTTATATCTGTTGAATAAGGATTACAAAAAGGATGAATAAACTTTCCCAATTTAATGTTTACCATTCAGTTTTAGATAGTTCGATGTGATATTCAACTGTTATTAAAAAACTTGTTACACTATAATACTTATATTTTAAATAAAGGAATATAAGTTTTATATGCAATTTATTTTTTAAATACCGGAAAATGTTTCTTTGATATTTAATGTAAAACAAATTTGTAGATTTTAATTTGTTATAAGAAAAATGATTATATATATATATATATATATATATATATATATATATATATATATATATATATATATATATATATATATATATATATATATATATATATATATACAGAATGATCTTTTGTAAAGTAACAGTGTTTGGAACGCCCTATAGCGTGATCTAATTGCAAAAGTGGCACTAAACTTGCTATTTCGATTAATCAAAACATAGAAAAAATGACTCCGTAAAAAAAATTTAGTTCAAAAACTGATCGCTAGGGAATTTTGTGGCGCTTTACAATGTGTAAAATGTGAGAAAAGAAAACTACTAACACATAGAATAGTAAAGAAAAAGTATTTATGTTTATTTACGACATTAACTTCCCGGGTGAGGAATTAGGCCACATTCAATGTGAGCACCGTTCTCAGAAAAAACAACGTGCATTCTGTGCACAACGTTCTCCACAGCTGTACGTATCATATCAAGAGGAGTATTCCGCACTGTCTTTGTTATGTTGTCCTTTAGAATAGACAAATTTGATACTTCAGCAACATAAACGAACGTTCCGATAACATGAGAGGCATTGCCACTAGAGCTCGTTTACTTCAACTGATATTACTTGTGGGAGCTGTCTACTACTTGCTTTTATAGCCTGTATTACTGACACTGTCATTGCACAATATTTTCGCTTTTTGTTTAAACCCGTGTTTTATGCTAATTCTCGTTATTAAAATACGACAGCACCACAAAATGCTCTATTGGCGACTTTTGGAACTAATATTTTTACGGAATTTTTTTCCCATGTTTTGATTAGTTTAAATACCAAGTTTGGTGTCATTTCGGCAATTAGATCGCGCTACTGGACACTCCAAACACTGTCATTTTAAAAAAGATCACCCTGTATATATATATATATATATATATATATATATATATATATATATAAAGCCATATCTTAAATCCAAAATTGTTAATACTACAGAAGAATGTAATTTATCTATTACGTCATCAATAACTGGCAAAGGGAAACGTTCACCAACCGCTTTCTAACTAAGCCGTCTGTAATCAACACGAAGTCTATGTGTATTATCTTTTTTCTTAACTAATACTACAGGTGAAGAGAAATCAGAAGATCTATTACGAATTATTCCCTTGGCTAACCATTCTTCAATTTGAGCTTCAACTACTTTTTTCTCAAAATGTGGTAGTCGTCGGGGGGAAGAACAAATAGGGATTTCATCAGTTTAAAAAATTTTCATCTTAACATCAGTTTTAATTTTATTCGAAGCATAATTTTTTATGAATGAATGTATTTCAGAACACATTGATTTATCCTTAATGTGACTTAAATCAATTTCTGATTCATCTAGTTAAGATATACAAAAGTAATTAAGAAATTATCTATTTCGTTCTTGTTAGTGTGAAACGACACACCATTGGCGGAAACTATTAGAGTACCTTGGTTAATAAATTCAGTTCTTACTGTTAAATCAAAACTTACAGAGTTATCATTTATAACAAAAATATTTTTATTAACTTTAGAATTATCAATTTCAGCTTCTGCATAACCCAGTGGTTTGATTGATTGCATTCCTAAACCAGTCAATGAAATATTAGATGATTGTAAACCAACAGTGTCTTTAATTTAATTAAATAAACTCTTTTCCAAAACCGTTTTTTGACTTACAGTATCAATTAATGAAGTTACATTAAAAGTACCAATTTTAACATCCTTAAGAATTAAGTTTTAGGAACTGATAGCATTTATTTTCGGTTGATCATCAAATGAGTTTGTTTCTTTTGATTTCGGACATTCCGAAGCTTCATGCCCAAAAGATTGACATGAAAAACACTTTAAGCCCTTATCTTTATGTATACAACGTTTAGAAATTAGTGAACGTGAATCTCAATTATAACACACTCTATTTCTTGAATCAAAATTACCATTAACGTTTACTTTATTCTTATTCATATTTCCACACATAGAATTAAACTTATCATTAGATTCATACCTTGAATTATATTTATCATTACCATCATATATTTTGATTTATTTTTATCAAAAGAATAAGATCGAAAATTTGCATCATGTTTTATTTTCATTTTATCGAAAGCATATTTACTCTTTGCTGAATCACTTTTCATCACTTCATAGACTTAAAGTTTATTTTTAAATTCTATCAAGTTTTTGTACCCGTATAAAATAATTTTATTTTCATGTTTATCATTAAGTCTTTTAATCACATAATGTATTAACGCGACCTCATCAATTTTTCCTGAGTGACAGAGTTCTTTCATTTTTAAAAAATATTCCTGAACGGATTCTGAATCTTTCATTTTCCTCTTACTTAGTAATTCGTGAACATTAGCTGAATTTATTTCAACGGAAAATTCATCGAATAAAGCATCTTTTAATTTTCCACGAGTTTATATCTAGCTCTGTTCTAATAAATAATAAGGTATTTCCACTAAGCGATCTTTTAGCAAAAATAAACTTTTGTAAATCTGATAAATGGAACAGTTTCGATACATTTTCAAAACTCTCTATCCAGTTATTTATGTTTTCATGCGACTCAGCATTAAATTCGGTAATTGTGCTTTCGATATCAGAATAATTGATATAAATATTTTGAGAATCAATATTTTTACTAAGTTCCTTAGCAATATCACACACATTTAAAGTATTATTTTTATTTCTACATTACATTGGAGAATCTGTTTCGCTTTTATTTTTGTTTGTTTCGTCTACTTCCGATTCCGACATACATGCGTCGTGCTTTCCCTCAGCTAAAGAGTTCAATGAACAAAATTGCTCAAGCTCTTTTTCCTATTTCAGATTTATTTCCTTCAAAAGAGATATTTAAGATATTAGAAAAAGTTATTAATTCGTTCAATGAAAAATTATCTATTACTTTTAATTTCTTTTTAAATTCTACACTTTCAATAACAAAACTGAAACCAGAAAATTCTCTTATACCCTTTCGATTTGACCGATCTCCATCAGAATCGAAAATAAATTAATGTAGAACTTTTACTTTGACCGACTTATTGATCTCCAATGCAATGCGTATCTTTTTGATGTCATTTAACTTCATCTTGAAATAAAGAAAATGTACTTACCCTTTTCTGATGCTTGACTTGTAGGATGATTATCCTTGTAACGGTAGTAACCAAAGTAATTAAAATATTCGGAGTACCAAACTTGAAAATCACAACATGTTCACAAAATAATTAATAATTTTTTCATCTTCGTCACAACCATCATACCAACACAAATCCCACTTCTGACACGATTAATGTGGGTTCGCTCGACTCATTGTCAGGAATTAATACATTATTCTTTAAAGGATTTAATTATGGTTCTGGACAAAATAAGAAAAAGCTATTTACACATTTACAAAAGAATATTAAATCACGATCTAACATCTTAGTTATAATTCGAAATAAGTTAAATATCCATTCGCGTCTTCACGTCATCGCGGCTTTTCTCGTTCATCACTTCGTCGTTTTCCTCTCTTGTCTCTGCATGTCTGGTGGCAAACATGTGAATGGCCCTCTGGTGGCGCTTTCAATCCCACACACACACACACACACACACACACACACACACACACACACACACACACACACACACACACACACACACACACACACACACACACACACACACACACACACACACACACACACACACACACACACACACACACACACACACACATACTATATATATATATATATATATATATATATATATATATATATATATATATATATATATATATATATATATATATATATATATATATATATATATATATATATATATATATATATATATATTTAATAAGAATAAGATTTAGAAGGCTAATTTTCTTGAAATTATATGATGTTATTGTAATGTAATGTTATTTATTTCTTATTATTTTGTCAAGATTAATAATAATCGAACGCACATTTATTATTGTTCATTAATACAACTTTATTTTGAATCTTTGTTTCAAATCAATGCAAAATTATCTAAAAAAAATTTTAATTTCTGTCAGTCAGAAAATATGGATTTATTAAGAAAGAAAATAATGCAATACAATAAAAATTTTAATTGATCAAATTCGTAATTAAAAACACTCATAATCAGCCATAAATTGATACTAGTTTCTAAAAGCCTAAAAGCAAATTGAGAAACTTTTTATCTTCAGAGGGGAAATTTTATTATATAGTAGACACACACATGCCATAACTCGCAATTTATCCAAACAACCACTTCGAATGCCCTGCATACAAGATGCATTTAGCATCTTGTACAGTACTTATTGGTTATTGGGTTGGTGTCCTTATATTATTACTATATAAACATTCAGAAAGTAAGTTACACTTGTACCACCAGAGATCGCATCATAGCGAAAGAAAAGAGAAGCTTGCGCAAATGATAATTGAATTCCATGGCTTCCAACAGCAGTAATTTCATTCGGATTGTTAGAAACGTTGTTGCATATTACGAGAAAAAAATGGTGAATCAATTAAATACTAACTCAACTTTGAAGTCCTTGGAACTGTATGTTTTTGTCCTTGGAATTATATATGTTTGAAGACCGTGAAACAGTTGTGGGCAAAACGTTTAATGAATACAGGGATTCATCATAAAATATGAGCAGTAAATGGGTCACGTCTAACCATTCTGAAATGGTACCAGTGGTTTGAGACGATCCCACAAAGTTAATCGATGCGGATAGGTAACGAAGCTCAAAAACCGGGATCACATTCGACATGATGGAGTGGATGGAAGGCACGTGCAGTTCAGGAATTGCTTCGCATTTTGGATGAGAGGTCTGGAAGCATCCACCGATAGAGTTCCAATTTGGTCTCCTAAGACTGTCATGTGTTTGGCAAGGTCAAAGAATGTTTTGCGGGAATACAATTTTCCAACGATGACCAGGTTCAAACACCTGTCCTAACCTACCTCAATGACCAAGAAGCGAATTTCTATTGCCAGGACACCGAGCGATTAGCCGAGGACACCGAGTAGACACAAATGTCTACAGTGACTGGGAGAAATAGTATGTTGTATGCGTGTCATATTGTATTATAACGCACTTCTCAGTAAAGTATTTTGTGGCTTATATTGTTGGAGTGTAACTTACTTTTTGGATGTCCCTAGTATTTATTTACAGAATTTATTTGCTACAAAGAGTGCTCATACATCCACCTTTAGAGTCTATGAATGAAAATTCAAAACACATTTGTTTCTTGCAAAGCAAGATATCTATCATAAAAGAATCTAAAGTTAGAATAAACATTAATATATAATTAAAAATTTGATATTTGAAGGAGAAGCTTAGATATAATGTTTATACATACAGATCTTGTGTAACAAAGCAAAATGATATTTACAACTTAAATGCAGGCCATCGATAATGGTATGTAAAACTGAACTACTTGTATAGCATCAGGTCTATAGAAGTTGTATGAAATAAGATTAAGAAATATGAAAATAAATGCTCTGAACGCTTATGATACATAAGTTTGATAATGTTCTTTGTTTACAGGTGTAAGTTGTTTATGTTTTATGAATGAGATTTTTTGTGTGAAATCTGAATCCGATGATCTATACACTTTCAAATTTGTCGCAGAATTAAGTCTTCTGCAGCCAAGTATGGAATTTGTGAACCATGAGGAGTTATACAATGTCTGTAATTCTATTTGTCCGTCAACATCTTAAAAGACAAACTCTCAGAATACTAATAAGTGACTCAGCAGCAGATGTCTTTAAATGCAAACATTTCGTGAGGAATTAGCTCAGCAAATATTGGTCTATTGGTCAAATGTACCCTCCCCACCACCTGCTCAAAGGGCTGAATGGGATATTTTAGAAACGCAACAACCATTTCCCGTTAGTGAACTATCTCTGGGATTTAACTAAAAGCAAAATAACGCATAGAATATTTAAAACATATGAAAGAAGGCAATGTTAGCTAACGTAACTGATTGTTGTTCCCTAGTCCAATAAAGTAATGCATTGGAATCAAATTGTTCAAAAATTATCCAAGACTGCAATCTGTAACCTTCGAGGAATAGAGGTGGATACTGAAGAGCTTTGTCACAGAGAAATCAAAGATGTGGTGGGGAGAGAGAGAGTTCAGTGTCGGTGAAGTTAGGACATCTTCTGTAGCTTCGATGGTCATCGGTAGATGTTTTCCTTCTCTTGTAGTGTTTACTCTTTAATCTGTCTATGTTTGTGGAGATAGTACGGTTACAGTTTAGATTTTGGGATTTGGTGTTTCTGAGAAGAAACATGAAGTTATTTTCGGCTGGTCATTGTATGATCATCAATGAGGTTAAAATTGTTATGAAATCAATTGTTAACTTCTGGGCTTCTTTGCCAAATATTTCATCTATCTCACACTCATCAATATCCATATAGATTCTCTGGGTCGTAGTTATTTTGTTCAAAGCAAGGATGATTTCTTGGGTGAATAGAAAATTGCTCCTTAAAATGGCTTAAAGTGCAAATCTAAAGTTGGAGAAAAATAAAAAAATATTGAAACTTGTATCACTTTGGAGTAATACATGTTTAAAACCTCTTTGATTAGCTAGATTAGCTAATTAGCTCACAGGTGTAATTTGAGGCACATTAACTAACAGAGTTTCTAGGATTAAGACTTTTGATTTGAGTAAGTGAAAAAAAAATGCCGGCCTCACTCCTTTCAAAGTTGTAGTCTGAAAAGTCCTCTGTAAAAGTGATAGCAATATTTCGAGAAGAACTTGAAAGGTCATGGATGGTATAGAAACCCTTTTCGTTGATAGCTGTAGTTAGCTCTTTTTTCATGCAGAGTTGTAGAAGGTTTACATTTATTGTTGATTTTGTTAAGGGACTGGTGGAGAAAAATATTCTTGAAAACACGCAAATTCCTCAGTTTTCAGTTGATTACCATTCTAATTTCTTTGTCAAATTGAAGGGTGGTAGACAATTTCAGACTGTTTTCTTCGTTCTATGCCGTGAATGTATTGTTTGAGATAAGGAGACCTTTTTGGTTTCGAATCTTTTTAGTAAATTCTGTAGTGATAAAATTTCTTCTCTTTTCTAAGAACGTTGGGCGGCATTGAGATTGGGCTTTATAGTTATTTGTAAATGAGACGGCACCAATGATGATTTTGAATGCTCTGTACTATACAGTTTCGATTTTGTTCTTTGAAAACATGAGGCCAATGCACAAATGGGAGCAGCATAACGAGCGAGGTATAAACATTAAGAAGAGTTGCTGGTTTTGAATCCCAAGATAGACATTTTAAATAGTTTAGCCGTTTCAAGGCCATGTTAAAGATTTTTTCAAAGTGCGAAAATATCAGTTGATCATCAAGGGTGAAACCGAGGTATGTTAGATGCTTAGTACATTTGATTACAGAGTCAAATAAATTTATAGTAGGATTTTTAAAAAAAATCTGTTTTTTCTATCAGTCGAGAAATCGCAAAAAACAAAAATTTGACAGGATTTACAGTGACAAACTTTCAATGTATTTTTGCACTAATTTAGAACGTAACTGGTAAATATTTCATTACAATTCATAGCAGATTTATGTTATATCATTATGCACATGAAAACTGTAGTTGACTTGGTTAAAGTTACTATAATTGTAGGTTGTACGTAAAAATATTTTAGAATTATAAAAACTGTAATTTTGATAAACTTGCTTTGACTATTTATATAGATATAAATTTTCATTGGTGTGCAAAATTTAAATGTATATATCAGCATGTAAACGGAAAGTGAATGCTGAAATATCCGAAGGACTGATCATGATAATAACTGAGGTCACAAACTATGAGTCATTTCTATGAAAGCATGGAATAGTGTGTGAATGGTAGAAGGTATAAAGAATCCTAATTATGTAAACTTGACATTACAATGAAGGCTATAGCACTGTGTATTTAAATTTAATCCAAACACAGTTTCTGCTTCTATAGGCAATGTCCAACAAGTATTTTTGTAAACGACATCTGAATGATTTTACACGTCATATCATTCGGATGTTAATAGAAGGTCAAAATGTCCATCGCCTGTGATGTTCATTGTTGCTGACAGTAACGTTTAAAAACATTCCAATCCTTAATGAAAGCACTTAAAGAACTAAATAACAGTTGTTCATACACAATGATTCTGATGTATCATCGAAAAACAGACTCTACAAAAATCGCAAGATATAAGTAACAAATTACTAGAGGACAAATGCCACGTCTTAATATGAATAGAACCCAGAGATATATATGATATGTACCACTCATAACTGTTTATAGAATAATGTATTTTTATGGTACCTAGATCATCAAAATTTACGAAAAATAGTTGAAGACAAATATCTTTTATAGAAAAAAAAGATTTAAACTGATTAGGTAAATAATTCCAAGAGTTTAGATAGGGAATACATGTGAAAAAGAGGAAGATCACTTATTAATCTAGCAAATGTTTTCAAAATTTACATTTTAAGGGTTGTGTGATACATATTTGAATTGATATTAAGTTTATTGCACTTATCTATCATTTTTTAAAATGTTTTAATCACACGTGAGTATTATCGTAATTTATGTCAGTAATATATTTAAGTGTTATTATCCTCTCTTTCCATGTGCGTGGATTGTTAACAACATCACACATCATCGTTAGTTGCTTTTAACAATGCTACGTAAAAGATATTCTAAAAAAATGCATTTTTGAAAGGTTTTATTTATTGCATAAGTGTTAATAGCGAAGGAAAGCTATGATACTCTTTGCGACAGTGAGAACAAGTTTTTAAAATGTCCCTTGAATAAAAGTGTCTTACTCTTAATTTTTTTAATTAAATATAAAATTTATCCATACAAAGTAAATAGATATAATTCTGTATGCTCAATAAAATTACTTCAAAATTAAAAGTTGATTCAACGTAATTCTTGAGCTTACAATTTTTGAGTATTTGCAAAGCATACAACACAAAACAATATTCCAATCATTATCAATTCATGTGACATAACTGCAGATTAATTATTATTACAGCCTTCACAATTTTTATTGGAGCAACTACATTGACAATAAATGATATAATTATATAATTCTTCCTTTAAAAGGTTCATAAAATTTTGTGGTGATAAAAATCAGTGTATTGATTGACTGCAAATAAGAAGTTAAAAAGTTAAATAGTGTAATTACTAATTAAATTGCAAATTAATTTTATGAAAAGAGATTAAATATAATTTAAAAATACACACAACACACACACACTATATATGATATATATATATATATATATATATATATATATATATATATATATATATATATATATATATATATATATAGTTAATAGTATATTTTATAAAATACAATGAATATAATGAAACAAAATACAATGAAAAATGCCAAATGGAGAATTGTACATTGAAAATATTAAATGCCAAATGTAGATTCCATTTAATATTTTCAATATATTCTACATTTGGCATTTATTATTTTCAATGTACTATTCTCCATTTGACATTTTTCATTGTATTTTGTTTCATTATATTCATTGTATTTTATAAAATATACTATTAACTATATCTTTGTAATACTATTCTAGCTGCTTTTGCGCTAAATGTAATGCTAAACTTAAATATTTTATATACTCTTGTGCTTTTAGTTCTATATCTAACTTTGCATTTATATACATATATATATATATATATATATATATATATATATATATATATATATATATATATATATATATATATATAAAAATTTCTAGTGTATTTACTGAAATAAATTTTGAAAAATTTTAAGAAAATGAAACCAAAACTGTTTAAAAAGTATTTGGGATATGACCAATAAAATTCAATTTCGGAGAAAAAATTTTGCTTTTACTTTTAGTTATAATATTTTAAAAAGTAAGATCTTAATTGGAAAACTATTACCGACACTATATCAGAAATACTTTAATGAATAAAAATTAATAACCTAAGCATATTTATTACATTGAAATATAAAGTTATATTTTATTTTCGTATAAACTTAAACAATTGGATTACTTCTAAAAGAACTGAATTTAAAAGGCTTAGTTGTTCGCTTAGCAACAATAAACGTCACTTGCTCTTTAATGGCTGAGCACTCTCTTACTTGCACCCGCATTCCTGAGTCGCGGCGCACTTTCATTCAGTCCTTGATTTTGACCATTCACTATTAAGGCTGCGAGGTGAGAAACGGAGAAGAAAAGATGCCACATGTACTTTGAAGCCTAGGATCTGGCGATAAAAATTTTATTACCTCAATGAAAGTACCTCAGAGGGCATGTTTTATATCACCTGGATTCCTTTGGTAAGTATAAGGAAAGGCCTTTTACGCTCTACATACACTCTATGATTAAAAGAAAAAAATCGTGGAGAAACATCCCATGCTTACAGTTAATTCTTTAAAAATATTTATCAAACAATAATATAAAACTTATGAAAATGTTTTCAATGTGAAAATGAGCTATAGCAATTATTTTATTTTTAACTGTTCATAAAGGCTTTAAAATGAAAATAAAATGCTTACATACTTGTATATCGAGTACAATGTGTATCATTGCATGGATGTGTGGATGATTCGTCTATTGTAAAATGTGTTCTGTATTTTAGTTTTTTTGAAAAGTGAGAGTTTTTACAATGGTTGGATAAAGTTTCATTTCCCTTTATTAAACGCCGATTGGCAGATTTTCTTTTATAATTCAGTATTCAAGTGCCGTCAAGTCACGTCTCTTTGAAATTTATCTAAATATCTTCATATTCCTTAAACATTTCTCAGTGGCATTAAAAAAATTGCATACTATGCATCGAAGGTTTTAAACCATTATAGAAGATTTAAATTTGAAAATTCTAAGTTAAAAATAAAGGATGTTAAACATTTACAGGTCAAAGTAATAATTTTTTTATAATTCACGATATTAAAACAATATTTTTAAGCTCTAAAACAAAGAAAGTGATGGTTTGAAGCAAAATTTAAATTATGTTTATTGTAACAATGCGATTATTCAATATAACATCATATTTATTCAAATTACAAAATGTTATCTAGATTATTAAATTAACTGTAAGTTATTTTATTTCTAAATTCAGATAAGATATATTTTCGATAATTATCTGAATCGAAAACAATTTCAAATATGTTCATATTGCTTAAACTATATACATGTGGATACTTATTAAAGTCTGATCATAATAAAAACTTAAACTGTATCACGGAAAGATACGAAATGATTGTATACATGTACAAATAATTATGCCTTTTTATTCTTCATAAATACACAGATAATTTATTTTATTAAAATTTTTAAAAAGAGAATTACAAATAGGAATCATTAATATTTTGAACATTTATAAGTCTTAGTAAAGTATTTATATATATATATATATATATATATATATATATATATATATATATATATATATATATATATATATATATATATATATATATATATATATATATATATATATATATATATATATATATATATATATATATATATATATATATATATACATACATATATAGTCTTCAAAGCTATATAACAAAATATTCAATCATTCTTAGACAAAGTGTATGTTCTATAGGTTAAATCACTGTATGAGTATATAATTATTTTCCTACAGGAAAAAATATTTACATTATCAGTACATAGTGAGAATATTGTTGATGAATTTGTGTGTGCGCCAACATAATTTCCTGTTCCGCTAGAGGTGGATTCTGTTAGTTTCTCCTCACCTATATATACATACATATACATACAAATATATATATAAATATATATATATATATATATATATATATATATATATATATATATATATATATATATATATATATATATATATATATATATATATATATATATATATATATATATATATATATATATATATATATATATATATATATATATATATATATATATATATATATATATATATATATATATATATATATATATATATATATATATATATATATATATATATATATATATATATATATATATATATATATATATATATATATATATATATATATATATATATATATATATATATATATATATATATATATATATATATATAGCACATAGCACTGAGTAGTTTGATGTGTATATAGTGCTGTCTCTGTATCTGAGAGTTAAAGACCTCAAGTTGTGCCTTTCTCTCATTGGTAGAAAGTAGGCTTCACCACTCATCGGAAGAGCACAATAAAATACATAAGTCACTACAGAGGATATCCTCATTGATTTTGTCACGACTACAGAAAATAGATTTATGAGATTATTTAGCTAAATAATTTAAATACATATTAGAAAATTAAATATTCAAATTTAACACAAATGTGCAAGAATCACTTGTTTTACAGTAAACATAAATTATATACTTACATTTAAAACAAAATTTACAGATTAGATATCAGGATTTACATCATACATAATGTTTTATATACACGAAAGAAAACAAGTATAACTATTCTTTAATTATTCACATTTTAATATATTATTATATTAAAATACCTATTTTTATTAGTCAAAAAATAATCGTTGTTGCACCAATATGCTTCTCCTGAGTAGGACTCTACACGTTAAACAGAAACAGCCAGATGGAGTCTTCGTGATTTTTATGCAGGGGCCAAGCAGAAGACCCAAGTACTTGACCTGCCACCCCCAAAGGTATCAATTGTGTCTTGGAGTGCATTGCGACCACGCCCAGTTTTAACATGCCTTTAGAGGACACGATGAATCTTCGGAACTCGCTATCTTCCGACGATGAGAGTGATGCATTAACCAACCAGGCCACCGATGCTCCCACAAAATAACTCAAATGAAATGATTTTGAAATTTAACTTTTCTACTAGATCTAGTGGTCATTTGCTTAGTAAATAAAAATTCATCCGAGTTATAAATATGCCTATTTCCAGTGAAACCATTTTACCACTGGAAATTAATGAAATAAATTTTAATATTGAAATATAATTCTTTAATACCAATTGTTTCAACTAAGGAACATTTTCCAGTGTTGAAAAATGATGATTCTGGTTAAATGATATTCTCACAACTGATTTTCTGTAATAATAATTCAGTAAACTTTTACTGCTCTGTAACACATGCACATATTTAGAAATATTTTGAATGACTATTATATCAATTATATTGCGATTCAATCATCTTAAAGGATAACAGTACTAAAATTTAGAAGAAATTTGAAATACTTATTTTTCGTATAGTAACAAGTTTTCACAGATCTTTGGAAATGTTCGGAAATATTTTTTAAGTACATGTCAATTTCGACGAATAAGCTTCTGACATTTTTTACTTATCATATGAAAAATCTTTGGTATTTTTTATTTGAATATGATTTTCTTTGTTATTTTTTCACACTTTTCTACTGAATTTCGAAAATATAATTTATTTCTCATAATACATATTTCCTAAAACAGCTTTTATAAAATGTATAGAAATATATACACACGAGAAAATAATGATTTTTGATTAATCATTATAATGCATCGAATATATATATATATATATATATATATATATATATATATATATATATATATATATATATATATATATATATATATATATATATATATATATATATATATATATATATATATATATATATATATATATATATATATATATATATATATATATATATATATATATATATATATATATATATATATATATATATATAGTATAACCAATAGGATTTTGCAATTGCTATACAGAACAAAACATTTACTTTTTAATTAAAATATTCATAATTTTAATTTGTTTCCCTATTCTTGTAATTTAAAATTACATTTTCACATTTAAAATGTGATAAAACAACGTAAAATTGAAATTTATTTTTCCTTTACACTATACATTCGTTTAAAAATTTAATTCAAAAATAATCTCTATTTTTAAGATTATATATTCAAATGCATACTTTTCTATAAGCAATCAATTAAGAACAACTGTTTCTCAATTTTATTCCTCAACCGAGACGGATAATTTTACGTGGGCCGATTGTGAACTTTAACATTTCCCTTAAGTTTTGCTGAAGATGCATTAAGTGCTCTAGAAGTTCAGATAGTACTCTGGAAATGTCCTTTATTGTATTTTACAATACTTAATAATTAACTAACATGTTTGATAAGAAATACACTTCATTTATATTAGATGCTTTAAATATTTAAATTCAAAATCTATATATATAAAACAGTGAGAGTGAATTTAGAAATTATATGTATGAAAGTTGCTTTAATATTTCTTACTTCGTGTTTAAGTAAAATGTTATGTAAATATTATTTCGATTAAAAGATTACTAAATTTACACAATGTAGAATTAATTTCATTTTAAAATTCTGTACAAATGTAATGTGGTATTTATTGATTGTGATATAAGTTACATCCAATTATTAAATATAAATAATTTGATAAGTTAAAATGCCTTTAAATATAGTATTATTACATTATTTGAAACAAGATTTCCAATTTTTATTTACATCTGCAATATAAGATATTTCTTACAACATGTATCTTAGTGAGAGTTTAATTGCTTAAAACAAATGATAATCTAAAACTTTATTTATTAAAAGTCTAATATCCGTATTTCCAAAAGTTTTACATTTCTTTAAAATGAAATTTTTATTTGTATGTATTTCATTAATTTCTTCCTTAGACCTAATTTTTGAAAACAATTTTTATCATTCCTAAATATTGCAGAAGATTAGTTTACATATTTTATTTATAAAATATAAATTGATTTCGAAATATTTTTTTTAAAAATAAAAATTCGATTTAATTAATACATTTCAAAATTCAATACTTTTAAAAGAATTATTTTAAGAACTGGCACATTTTAAGATGGCAGTACTGTTATAAGCTTAATGAACTTGCACAAATTAATATCAATGCCATCGATATGTATGGAATATGGGAATATTTTTTCCTTCGAAATGCTTCTCTATATTTTATTTTTTTTAAAAATATAGTAAAAAAATATAATGTTAGGAAAAATAACCTACAAAATACCTTAACTGAAAGAAAATAATTATTTTTTTACATATTTGCATTAAAAATATACATTTGTAATTTTTTTCTAATGCCCGGGTGCCCTTAGGCCTTTTCTCTATTGAGCTGTATAGTGGGAGCAGCGATGCCATCTCATAGAGTGGTGCACTCAGTGAGCATGGCAACTTCGCTCCGAAAGTGAAGGAATAGAAATGGACAAGCACACAGAGAGACAGTAACATCCATTCCCAAACCAAGATTCAAACATTTTGTCACTGAATCTATAAACGTAAAATCAAATTTAAATGTAGTGTTACATTGGAATATGTAGTAAAAAGTATATAAATATGTATTATTTTCAGGGTGACCGAGGGTATTAAAATTATAAATATGTGATGATTTCATTTATAAGATTGTAATCTTAATTATTGAAGCAGTTTACTTGTGAATTAATATTTGATCTTCTTGTATGTTTTCATCAATATAATCTCAAATTTTAATTTTATTTTTTATAATTCCTGCATATTAATAAAATTTCAAACAAAAACATATACATTTGTGATGTTATTATTCAAACTATTAAAAACATTAATAAATAATGATATTGCTTAACATGCAACACACAAGTAAGTACATAATTTACGCGTGTTTAGTTTAAATTAAGTTACTTGTGTGGAAAAAATAATTTGTAAACAAAAATTTAAAAAAATTCGGAGGAGTGTGGACTCAATTAGCACGCACTTCCACCCAAGCGTATAGTTTCCAAAAAAGAGTCATTTGCCCCAGTATTTAAAATAAAAAATAATAATAATTCTGACGGTCACAGCTTTTAACAACGTTGTGTCTACTTATAAATTATAACTAATGGTGTTTGTTAATCGTGCAAAGCCTCGAGCCTAGCACAAGAATATGGCAACTTTGATATATTTCAGAAATAGTTGAAACGCATTTAGTTCCTTCAGTTTAAAAATTCAATGAAGTAAACAGTTTGCCAAACAAAACCATTGATTGATTCACATCGTGTCTCATCCCTCTGACTCAATCTCAGTAAAAAATGGCATCAAAACCATTTTTTGTCACGCAATGTGACCCCACTTTTACAGCCTATGAACAAAGGAGAATTATAAAATATTAAACTTTACTATGTGGAAAAATTTTTGATAGGAAGAGGAGACATATTTATCAAAGAACACTTTAAAAAAATAAGGGTTAATTTGATTTATTCAGTTACCTAAGCATGATTAAGATGACTAGAAAAAACTTTAGCTAAATCATCAGTTGATACTGTTCAAACACATAATGATGATTAACATTAAATCGTTCAATTTATTCCTGGTTGTGAGCAAGGGGACGTAAATTGCCTTCAAGATTGCTTAGGAATCGATGACATTGGCCATAAAAGCCTAGTCTGTGACATTGACATCATTTCAGTGCTGAGCAGAAAAGAAAAGGAGAATGAAGAAAGTGAAGAAGACGCCTTAACGGAGATTGTTTCACATACTGATCCAGCTCAAGCGTCTGGAATTGTACTTCGTTAAATTGAGCAGAATACGAATACAGCTATTGCTGTTGTTACGTCGTTGGTGAAGCAACATGTCATCAAACAGATTTAACTAGTTACATCATCTAAAGGTTACTGAATTCAGTTCAACATAGTAAATTACAAGTATTATACATTACGTTCAAATGTAAAATATAACCCTCACATTAAAAACTATCGTAGCTTTTGGGTAGTAGGTATTCATTTTTCTTTTTTTAAATCTAATTTTTAGTTTTCACTTCACAAACTGCTTAGATCACCAGAAAGTTTTAGATTTCTGATGTTCAAGTGCAATTTTAGGTAATGACATAGTTTTCTTGTGAAATTTCTTCTATCAAAAATTTAAAAAAAATATTCTGAACAAGTACGTACCAAATATCAAGAGATTTTCAATTCTGAACACAATAAACATACACTAAAGAGGAATCTCTTTATTCAACTGTACAAATCACTATGTTACATTTAAAACACCAATCAACTTTTCAAATTATAAGCTAATGTTTTGTGATTAGTTTTTGTTATTGAGTTTAGTCAGGCAAGTATATAAAAATAAAAAAAGAAGTCAATTTTAATAAAATATTTTATGAGGAGTAATTTAAAAAAGAAATGCAAATTTATATCTAGCTGCTCAGAAGACCAATTTAAAAGATTAGTTTAGGCTCTATTAACTCATATAAACTTGAAATTATAACAAATAGTACAGAAACATTCTCATAGAAAAAGTGCTCTTCATGGAGTTGAATTTTTCAAATTGTTTTGCTTTTTAAAAAAATGTTAGAGCGCATAACACCTGATTCCTAAGCAAACACTGCATCTGAAACTGATGTTAATAATGAGTTTCAAATATGTTCATTTTTCACAAAAGACTAAACTTTTTGATATAAATAATAGAATAAGTATTTACTTTTTTAAAACTGAAACAGTTAGTCAGTGTAAGAAAAAAATTGTTGAAAAAATCTTATTCAGTAATTCTTTATTTCCAGTATTGGTAAGTTCTATTATATTTTCTATCATCTAGGAGTTATTTTTAAAAACGCGTGGATATTTTTTTGATAATCTATCAATACTTCTTTATATATTTTACATTAACATGCATCGTTATTTGTTGAAACAAATTGTTTGATAAAATATTATATAGAAACAAAAAAAACTTACTAATGTTGCTACTACTTTTGTTTTTTTTTCCGAATATTAAAAACTTAATAACGTGTTATTTTGTTTGTTTTTTTTATTTTTCTTTCAATTTCAATTGTAATGTAAAAGTGTTCCCCATATATTATTAAATAACATATGTGGAACACTTTTACATTAAATTTGAAAATAAACTGAAATTGTTAGGTAGAACACAAAAATAAAAGTTTGAAATTAAAATAAAACTTCTTTAGGTTATGAATTCAATTAATGAAATATAGAATATTTTGATTACATGAAAAATTATATTTCATTTATTTCATTAGACATAAAATTTACCTGTTTGTTATTTTTATAATTGAAGGAAAAGAAAAAAATTTTATATTAAATATAAACTAATATTACTAGATTAAATATCAGCTTTCGGAAAAAAGTAAAATTAGTTAATATGAAATTAATAAATTTAAACTAGATTAAACATAATTAAAATTTTTAATTGAGCATTAAGTATCTTTTTGAATAGCTAAAATTACAAAAAGTTAATAAATAAATAGGATAATGGAATTTATTTTAATTTAAAATTATAATGATTGGAAGCAAAAACATAAGGATAAAATTAATTTTTTGCTTCCAATCATTATTATTAATTAGACACAAGGCTTAAAAAATTAATTCCAGTTAATCAAATAATCTTCCCACTAATTCCTTATAAGCTATCTGAATATAGTAACATATAAATTAAATTCTTCATATTATTATTTCTTCGTATTTTTTAATTCGTCATGGATTAATAAGACAAGTTAATTCAAAATTTATTTCTAAAAAAGAAATACTCTAAAGAAATACTAAAAAAGAAATATGCTATTATTCCTCCTTAATCAATCAAACCAATAAGAATGATTAAATCTTTTTAACCAGATAAATGGAGTTGCATTCACTGATATGAAATGATAGTTATGATAGTATTACGTAATTTTAAACATTTTAAATTGGAACCATATTCCTATAATTAATGTGTGAGGACCAAATTTAAATATACATATACTTTAGTAATTTAACATATTAATAGATATTGAAAATGCAACAATGCAATACCAAGAAGGAATTGCCAGAAAGTGATAAAACTCAGCAAACAGAGAGAAGAAACAACGGATAATAAGTGATCTGTATCTCGAAATAATATGAATAATAGAGAGCGAGAACAGGGTTGAGTTAGTTGGTTGTAGCACCACTATAGATGGTGATACACAAAACAACACGTCTAAGCACAGAGTCAATGGGAGTACGGATGGCGTCCAGATTCCCTGTCAATCGTTTGCCAAAGTGTGTCTTCTGAAGGAAGCACGGGCATAGTCTGCAAATGACATGTTTTCGAGTGATGAGAGATATGGTGACCATGGTGGCTGCTGTACAGCTTTCAGGGCATGTTGGCTAATGTGAGCAATGTGCGGTTGGGCGTCATCCAGCTGACACTCCTTGAAGATAGGGGAGTGTCACCCATGTAACGTTGAGCTGTCATAGTGCCGTGAATACAAACTAGAAGGGACCTGGAATCATATGCTATGGCCCTCAAACCTTGATTTTGCGTTGTCGTGGGATGGGGCATTCCACAATTGCTGCAGGTTTCCACATAGACGCCACAATCGTACGCGGTGGCTATCATTGAAGAAACAGAAGCTTGACTCATCTGAGAAGATGATCCTTTTCGCCTCCTTCCTCCATATCACTCTAATCCGGCACTAGTCCCGATGTTGGCTATGGGGTATCTTTTTCTCTATTTCAAAATTTTATTATGTAGTATGATCTCTGTAATGTGTCGTCCACTTTCTAACGGCTCCTTGATGAAGCTATTTGTGATTTAGGTTTCATTTCACATTTGCTTAAGAACTAATTGTTTCGAAGAATGAAACTGAGCTCAGAATGTAAAGCATCTAAAATATTATTTTCTAAACATTTATATTAAATAATGTTGCCTTTGTATTAATGTTTAAAAATCTCAGCTTAGGTGGATTACAATTGATTTTTTAATGTTAAAATGTTAGCTGATGTTAACATGCATTTATTCTATCATATTATTATATTATTTTAGACTTACTTCACAATCAATCAGCTTGACTCAATTGCTTGGATATTTAAGTATCTTCAAAGTCACAGACGCTCAATTCCCCCCAAAAAAAAGGAAATTATTTTAGCTCTCTTGGTTAAATTTCAAGAGGGAAACATTTATAAGAAGAAAACATCCTCCTTCCGATTTCAGAAAATCTGAGCAGTTAATTTGGAACTAAGAAACAATTATTTGTTTTAGAGTCCCAATACAAAAATATTGTACTACAACATACTTTTGGATTCATGTATACAAAGTTGATATTGCAACTCTTAAAAGCAATGTCATAAATGTGGCTCTCAGGAGGTCAATGGGACGTGTTAGTATTTTATTCCTGTAAATTAAATAAGATTTAAATAAATTAGTCATATTTCAACCATGAACAACTTACTGTGTTCCTTGTTATGAAGAAAATAAAATATATATTTAGTGGTTAGCATTTTAAAAATAAAGTGGTTGTTTCTTTCATTCCGGTATAGATAATGGGTAAATCACTATTTCAAAATTATGAAAAATCACATGTTCTAAAAAATTAGTTTTAAAATTTTCATATCCTTCACGCTTTTGCTTCAAAATTTTCCTGAAATTGTTATTCTTTCTAATTTGTGTCTTCGTACAGACTCTTACTCTTTCTATTTCAGCAACATCTCTCTTGTGTCATTTCACATTCTCTTAAAGTCCATTAATGTTTTATTACTTCTCTTTTCTTTTGGTTTGGTGAACATTTTGCGCGTAAGACATATTGTAATGAGTATCCAAAGACAAGATTTCAGAAGTTGTTTCGAATTGTTTTGCGCCAAATAGTTAAATCAATTTGGATATCACAACCGCATTGGGTAACGACTCTAAGGAGTTATCAACTCGCTGGAATCAAAATTAAAAATATTGTTGACGTTCATTTTTTTAATAAAACGATTTCTTATGTAAAGATCAAAACATAGTTTTGAGAAGCCATTTTTCATTGATTCCAGCGATAAACACTTGAGCAAACATAAAACACTGTAAATGCTCAGTGTAGCATAACGTGGCGTAGTTCTCGTTATGTTTTCGAACTGCAACTTTGTACCATGAACATGTCGCTTTCAGGATATTTCACTGACACAAAATATCTTTAATTTTGACGATACACTTATTTGATATTAACATAAGCAAACATTAATTACTAATACAAACTTAAATTATAGATACATACATATATATATATATATATATATATATATATATATATATATATATATATATATATATATATATATATATATATATATATATATATATATATATATATATATATATATATATATATATATATATATATATATATATATATTTCTCATCGTCTGGGAGTGGGACTTTTTCGCTACACCTCCCCATACCAATTCACCGTTCCTTCTCCTCTTCGCGTGTGACCGACTGGCGCGCCCTCACACGCCGCCGCCAAAAGTAAAACTAGCTTCTCCGGAGGCTTGTTTTACTTAAATAGTCTTGACATTGAATTATTTACTTGCAGGAACCCAGAGAGACAAAAAATATCATTAGTTAATAACATATAAAAGCTGAGATTAAGAAGCAATCCACAAGAGTTGATGTTTGCAAAAAGAAAAAAAAACTAATCAAATACCCAATAATTAGTGGGATCCAAAAAAAATGACAACACATCCAACTCACTGATCATTTACATACTTTCAAATACATATTACACACTTTCAAATACATTTACGCACTTTCACTTTCAAATACATGAAAATAAAATTGGAAAACGCGGTAAGCATTAAAAATGACATAAAAAAAACTCACTCATTTTTTTCTTGCCTGGATAGAGCATCTGCCCCAAGATGGAAAATACCAGGTTGATGAATTATTTTATACTTCCATCTTTGCAATGCTAATGCCCACCTTGTTAATTTGGGACTTTTAGGAGTGGTTTCAATTAAAAATTTTAAAGGATTGTGGTCGGTAATAACCTCGAGCATTGTACAATGTAGCCGTTTTTCAAACGTTTTAAGACTAAATAAAACTACATACGCTTCTTTTTCTATTATTGGCCAATTTTTCTGCATATTATTAAATTTTTGACTAACAACGGCCATTGGTTTATAATTAACCTTTTGTAAATCCAGACATATTAAATATTGAGCCATACCCGCAGTAAATATCATTTCTTGTATACCTTTCATGGGGAAATTTGGAACCTTTGTCACTGCATTTAGAGCTCTATAGTCCAAACACATTCTGATTGATGTATCCTGCTTCGCGACACATACAATTGGATAAGTCATTTCAGCTTCAGATTGCTCGATCAAGTTTGAATCAAGAAGTTCTTGTATTTGCCTGCTTACCTCTGATCGATATGACATCGGAACACTATAAGAATGTGGTTTGTATCGGGTAGAATTGGATAATAGTTCTATCCTATGTTTACCAACAATCACTGATAGCAAGTGTCTTGTAAACAGTTTCTCATGATTTCTAAGAAGCTCTATCAGGTGAATTTGTTGTTTGTCTATCAAATAAGACATCCTTAAGTCATATAGTTTTTCATGGAGTAATCTTTCAGTATGACTAGTTGAAATGGTTTGAACACCCCCAAACTCTTCCTCTCCCTCGAAGATAACATTAACGGTGTTTGATTCAGTGATGAATTTTCTAATCTTGTTTTGAAGCACATGTTTAAAACTGTTATCCGGTATCTTAACAAGAAATGAGTGCTTGTTTTTGAATGAGTTCTTTACGTCTTTTGAGAGGCCAGTCCAATAAAAGGAATATCTTATTCTCATAGCAATCTTCTTTACTCATATGTGACCACCAAATTCAGAGTAATCTTTCAGCTTCAGATTGGTCGATTAGATTGCAGAAGAATCAGATTGCAGAAGTTTGAATCAAGAAGTTCTTGTATTTGGCTGCTTACCTCTGATCGATATGACATCGGAACACTACAAGAATGTGGTTTGTATCGGGTAGCAATGGATAAAAGTTCTATTCTATGTTTACCAACAATCACTGATAGCAAGTGTCTTGTAAACAGTTTCTCATGATTTCTAAGAAGCTCTATCAGTTGAATTTGTTGTTTGTCTGTCAAATAAGACATCCTTAAGTGATATAGTTTTCATGGAGAAATCTTTCAGTATGACTAGTTGGAATGATTTGAACACCCCCAAACTCTTCCTCTCTCTTGAAAATAACATTAACGGTGTTTGATTCAGCGATGAATTTTCTAATCTTGTTTTGATGCACATGTTTAAAACTGTTATCCGGTATCTTAACAAGAAATGAGTGCTTGTTTTTGAATGAGTTCTTTACGTCTTTTGAAAGGCCAGTCCGATAAAAGGAATATCTTATTCTCATAGCAATCTTCTTTGCTCATATGTGACCACCAAATTCAGAGTAAGGAGCCAGTTTTAAAACTTCCTTTCTTCGGCATTTTGGTAAAACCATTTGGTTTGTTGTTTCCCCCAGAATTTTTTCTTTATGGAACAAAAATTTGTCTTTGAAATAAAATCTTCCCTTGCTTCCTCTAGATCTTTACAAATTTCTTGTTCTCGGAGAAATTCTTCAGTTTTCGTACGTTTCACCGGAGTTCTTTTTCCACTTCTGTGACACAAGCTTCGTTCATTGTTCATTCGTCAGTAAGGATATCTTCCTTTTCTTGTTTTTTTACTTATATTATCAAATTCTTCACATTCAACCTTGGAATTGTTTATTAAGGATATTTTCGATTCAGAAATAATAGTTTCCTTTAGCACATTTTTGAATTCTGGTGGTAAGAGAACGTCTTCTACGAGGGAAGGAGCATCTACAGAGAGGACATCTTGATGCACGACGTCACCCGTACCTCTCATATGTAAACTCATTGGTATGTTTACTAAAGAGCATATCTCTCCTCGTTCGAAAATTCCTTTAATATAAATTGATGGCTTGTTCGCTATATTATAGGGAAATCTTCTACCATATTACTTCTAACCACCGTGATTTCAGTTCCTAAATCTACCAGAGCGGTTGCTCGTTTCTCATTAACATTTATTTGGATTCGTTCTTGATTACACAAATTTTCACCAATTATGTTTCTCTTGTGAGATATAGCCTCGGCCACTATAGCAATTTTAGATTGCTTCGTTTCCTCTTTTTCTTCACAGATTTTCTCTGCACCTCTATTTAAGTTGAACTTTTTCTTTACATCTTGTTCAGTTTTGTTTTTTAAAAGTTTTGGGCAAGACTACTTCACATGTCCAACCATACCATAAAAATAGCAAACATACTTAGGGCGAATTTTAGAAATTTCTTGTTGGGAATTAAAATTCAAATGTTTGTTTTCGGTACGAGGCGTTCCATGATTCTCATATCTTCTTCTAACCCGTTGTAATGGATACTTGTTATAAGTTTTTGTCAAAACTTTAGGCAATGCACCTGTTTGCTACTTAAACGACTTGTGTGCACTTTCGTATTCGTCAAGCTTGTCAGCCAAAAGTGATGGTTTGACTATCTTTCCCAATTCATCGACGAAATGGTCTCTTATTTCAATAGGAACTCTTTTCTTAACTGAAAATTTTCGAACATGAAAATTATAAATTGAATTACTGAGGAAATGACATATTAAAATTATAAAACAAGCATACAATGAATTTAACCAAATTATTTTCAAATTAAAAAAAACCAAAACATAACTTTAAAATGATAATTATAAGCAAAGACTTTCAATTTAAATTTATATCAATATTTTCATTTATAATAACAACATTTCAATCGTAATATAGATAGTGATAAATTTAGTTCCAGATGAACTCACAATTAGCATTAATTTATACAATTCTTTCTATTATTATAATATACACATTCACATTAAATAGAATTTGCAACAATGTATTCAAATTCAAACATTAATTTCTTTTCAAATCTTTAATCAAAACACTTAAAAAATATGCAAATCCATTAAGCTGTAATAGTTATTATAACCAAAACTTTTAAAATATGTTCTATAAATAAACCCTTTTTTATTCAAACCAAACTTTCACCTGTTTTATTCAAATCAAAGTTCAAGATAATAAAAAAAATATTTATAAAAGTCCATGAAAAAAAGTAAAAGAACAAGTTCAAAATATTAGACAATATTCTTTTTTCTATCTTATTTCCAGAAATCAAAAAGCAACAAAAAAAATGAGCAACGATTTCGTTACCCGTGTGGTTCTTTTTCTTTCTACAACACCCACAGACTTTTCGACTCCAAATGAGAATCGAAATCAAAACATATTTATACTACACGTATGATACAATTAGCTATTATTCTACTTCAAATAAATCACTCTTTTTAAATGAGAGAACAAGAATACGTGAATTCATACTGTTTCTAAAGAAATGCTTTACCTATGTAAAAAAACAATAATATCGCATTAAAATAATAATAAAATACACAATGATCAATACAATAAAGTTTGTTTCACTGACGTAAAATAATTTTAAAAAGCAATATTTAACACTTTTGAATACAATATAACCATTTACTTCCTTTTAAATTTAAATTCAATACTGCTGAGGCAGAAATTTATTTATTTTTATTGGCGTAAAAATGTATTCTCGTTTATTGATGCAAACCGATTTATACTTCTAAATATTTATCACTGGAGTGACACACCACAATCATACTATTCAATCCAATACTGCTGACGCAGAAATTTATACTCGTTTGCTGACGCAAACAGTTTTAGTACGTATCACTGACGTGGTACAATAAACTCTCTCTGCTCAAGAACAGAACCTTATTAAATTCATAATCATACTTTAAACGTAAGCATACTTTTTTTAAAAAAATTTCTTATTATGAAATCTTAATAGAGGATCCGAACTAATAAAAAATAAATATTTGACAAACATCACTCACCCGCTTCGTATGATGGACATCCCATCAAAAACATCGATGAAGTTATCCTTTTAGCATTCGTTTTTCTTTTTGTGGCATGGCTCTTCTGCCATCATTGTAACATAACGTGGCGTGGTTCTCGTTATGTTTTCGAGCTGCAACTTTGTACCATGAACATTTCGCCTTAAGGATATTTCACTGACACAAAATATCTTTAATTTTGACGATACATTTATTTGATAATAACATAAACAAACATTAATTACTAATACAAACATAAATTATAGATACATATATATATATATATATATATATATATATATATATATATATATATATATATATATATATATATATATATATATATATATATATATATATATATATATATATATATATATATATATATATATATATATATATATATATATATATATATATATATATATATATTTTGAGATACATATATTTCTCATCGTCTGAGAGTGGGACTTTCGCTACACCTCCTCATACCAATTCAGCGTTCCCTTCTTCTCTTCGCGTGTGACCGACCGGTGCGCATCTCTCTCAGACTGTTGAAAAATAACTTAAATAACTTTTCAAACCTAGCATCTCCTCATTGAAATTACAAAAGTAATTATTCTCTATTTCAAATTTGTATGACCGAGTATATAAATGCGTAAAAGCTATGATCTATGATTCATACCAGTACTAAATGTTCAAAAATGGAAAATTTCCAAACATTCCAAATTTCTACCTTTATTACCTTTGCTGAACTTGATTCTCAAATGTCCATCATTCACATCGATTTTTTGGAACCTTTATCACTCTAGGCTGGCAGTCAGTATTAAATAACTATCATTGATAACAACATCATAATAATAATAATATCATGTAAATAATATCAGCATCTTATTAATTAAATTTATAAAATAGATTTATATAATTTTATATTTTTAGATTATATAATACAATACATAAATAGGAAAATGGTCTTAGGACAAATTGATTTGAGGATAGCATTCTAAATTTCTAGGGTTGAAACTGTCAAAAATCTGATTATATTTGATGATATATTTTCACTATGATGAGATTAAGAAGTGTGATCTGATGTTCAAGTACAGAACATTTACATTTGAATATTAATAGTTCATAATTGACACACTTTGTATTTACAATGAACTAAAGCTATTTGATGCTTACTTATTAAATTAAAAATAGCTTTACAAAATTCTAGATCATATAACATAATGCATGTGTAGGAGAATGATTTTAGGACATATTGTTTTGAGGATAACGTTCAATACTTCTAAGCTTGACACTCTGAAAAATCTGATAGTTTTTGATAATAATTTTTCGAAAATCAATAAAACTATGATCGAGAAGTCTGAGCATATTATGTTTGGTTTCAACATAATGTTATGTTGAACATATTATGTTTGAATATTAATTCTTCATAATTTATACTATTTATCCTTACATCGAACTAATTCTATTTGATTCTTACAGTGATAATTGATGTTCAAAAATTTTCTATTTGACATTTGGACTCCCAGAATCTTAGAGTTAAAATAGATCTAATAAATTACGATATGTAGATATTTCAAGTGTATGGTAAAGAATAAAAGAAGTAATTAACTATCGTATCATTAATTTCCTAAAAATATTTTTTGCTGTAAATGTGGTAGAAAAACTAAATTTTTAGAAAGAAAATTTCAAATATAAATATAGGCTCAGTATTAAAAATAAGAATTGATAACATAATGTTCAAATGTGTTTATACAAAAGGTTTTCTGATTTTCTCAAGATCAATTCTGTGAATCTGATATCGCTCATATTGAACACACACACATAAGTAAATAAAACAAAATATTCTTAAATTTTCACATGTTGAGATGAAATTTCTGACTCTATGGTGATTGATTGGATAAGTTTTTGTCATCGAGTCATATATAGAAGTGCAATTTAAACCTAATGGAATTTTGGGGAAATTAAATGTGATTGTGGAAAGCAGTAAGGATATAGTTGTTGAGTGTAATTATAATAGGTTGTATAATGTATCAAAGAAAATCAAGCTTTGAATGTGTAAAAGAAAGATTGAACAATTGAGATTTGAAAGAAAATATTAAATTTGAAGACATACTAATTTAAGTCTACTGGAGTGCTCATTATTTTATTACCTCTTGTGAAGGAAGTCGCTAACATTAAAAAATTCAAACTTTGTCTGCATTTATAGATATTTACTTCAAAATCAGATACAAATGGAGATACAATTTTGCGATACGTAGATAAAAGAGGCGTAAAAAGTAATCAGCAAAAATTATTAATTTGTTTCTTACTAAGTTAAGCATATATTATGAAAGAATCATTTCGATTTCACTGAATTTCTTAAACTAATTATTATGGATATTTTATTTTTCTATCCATTCCAAAACAATGATTATAATAGAGAACTTACTTTAGGAATAAATATAAAATTTGGTTTAATATAAATTTTGTTGAGATTATGTTTATATGATTAAACATGTTAATTGATAAACATTTACAAAATTCATATACTTTTTAACAGCCTCACATAAGCTTACAGATACAAAGATGTTACATTTAATTATACACCTATTGAAAACTCAAATTGAAAATAATTTTTATGTGAAAATTAATATAATTACATCATATTTCATTGAAATGTTGCTATATTTTGCGTTAATATTACAGTATGGTAAAAAGATTTATTTATGGCAAAATTACCGTAGTGATATTGTACAAAATATAATCTTCTTCATTTTAATTGTTTGAGATACTCCATTAGAAAATATTCATTTTCTATTTTGTTACCATTCATAAATTGTCTATTTATTGAATTATAATACTTTAGATAGACTTTTGCAACTTTACATTTAAATTCGTGTTAATCGCTGTAATTTAAAAGAGTTTATTTTTCGTTAAATACAAATCGTTAAATCTAAAGAATGGTAAAATGTAGACATTTTTATATTTTTTACAATATTTCTGTTATGGTATCATTTTTAGATATCTCAGCAATTTCAGAAGCTTTTTCATTTGTAATGCTACTAAAATTCAGATAACACATCACACCCAACTCTGCTGTACAAACGGAAGAATTAATCCAGTTGACTTTAAGCAACTTTCTGAGATTTATCAACATGCCAACAATTATCCCTAAATTCTTCAAATTATATATTAGTATATAATGTTCATTGATTAAATAATCTGAAAAAAGAATTGAAAAATGTATGTTTATTTTGAATTAGTTACAAGCAGAATTAAAATTTCTTAGAAAAATCTTATTTAATATTCGTTACCCTGAAATGGGTTTGGGTTACATAAAACTTTTATAAATACATGTTTGTTCTATTCTATGAAGACAATGATTACAATTAAATTAGCCATATATTGAACAGAGAAAATATACTTTTATTTTTTAAAATTTAGTACTTATACAAGAGGAAATTTATGTTATTTTATCAATGAAATCTTGATTATTATTATGTAATATTGTATACATCATACAATTGTGATACAGAGGATATACAAGCGTTGTTTTGTATATTATCCTTATCACAAGGGGACTATGGTGACAAATGTAAAATTTTAAATAACATGTTCAGGAAATACGATGTGAATGCACAAATGAGAGTAATATAAACTAATTTTGAATTTTTATGTTGGAATAAATGCTTTTAAAAAATAGAATCGTACCCAAAAAAGTTTTTTTTTTACAACTTCATACCTTTCCGAATGAATGTATGTCGTAGAAAATGAAATTTAATATCAGTATTTAGTAATTATAGATTTTTTAAGAAAACTCTTACTAAACGGAATATGCTAATGTATTTGTCTATCTATCTATCTATTTTAAATATATATATATATATATATATATATATATATGTGTGTGTGTGTGTGTGTGTGTAACAAATTAATATACTTTAATTTATATACTTAAAGTATAGACCGTAAATACATACCTTTTATAGAGTGTTCATCTACTTAGCTTAAAAATATTTGAACAAAAATAATTTTAACTAACTTTGAATTTCCTTTGAAACAAAGTTCAGTAGAAAACCATGTTAAGTTATCTTTAGAGTAAAATTCCTGCAAATAATTATAATATTAATTGTAGTAAAAATAGGCTGCACTCTTATTAATCACTATATCTTAAATTTGTTTCAATTTTGACTATTTAAAAGAATGCTTTTAATATAAACAGAATTTTAACCTAAATGTGCATTAGTCATCTATTTAGCATATTAATTTTCATTTTAGGTAAACTGGAATTCTAAATCATTGAGGAAAAAAATATGCGTTTAAGTTCTCCAGACACAGCTTATCTATCAATTTATATAACCCACACGAAGATATTATTAATTTTTCGCTTTATGCCTGAGACATTCTTTCTGATAGATTTCCATATAGATATGGACTTTAACTCAGGTGAAGAATACAATTAAATTATAATTGAAATTTATATATATATATATATATATATATATATATATATATATATATATATATATATATATATATATATATATATATATATATATATATATATATATATATATATATATATATATATATATATATATATATATATATATATATATATATATATATATATATATATATATATATATATATATATATATATATATATATACATATATATATATATATATATATATATATATATATATATATATATATATATATATATATATATATATATATATATATATATATATATATATATATATATATATATATATATATATATATATATATATATATATATATATTCTAAAATTAGCTTTGAATTCATTATATTAATTCTTTCAGAAATTTTAACATATTAAATTTTATAGTTATTTTATAAAAAAGCTGACCAATATAAAATAACGGGTATCGAAAATTTTCTGCAATATCTACGATATATGTTAATTCACTGTATATAATTTATGACATTGCTATAAAAAATGAGAAAGTAAGAAGAACCTGTCTATTTTAAGTAATAATAATAATAATAATAATAATATATATATATATATATATATATATATATATATATATATATATATATATATATATATATATATATATATATATATATATATATATATATATATATATATATATATATATATATATATATATTCTAAAATTAGCTTTGAATTCATTATATTAATTCTTTCAGAAATTTTAATGGTAACTCGCATTTCTTTCTAACATATTAAATTTTATAGTTATTTTATAAAAAAGCTGACCAATATAAAATAACGGGTATCGAAAATTTTCTGCAATATCTACGATATATGTTAATTCACTGTATATAATTTATGACATTGCTATAAAAAATGAGAAAGTAAGAAGAACCTGTCTATTTTAAGTAATAATAATAATAATAATAATAATAATAATAATAATAATATATATATATATATATATATATATATATATATATATATATATATATATATATATATATATATATATATATATATATATATATATATATATATATATATATATATATATATATATATATATATATATATATATATATATATATATATATATATATATATATATATATATATATATATATATATATATATATATATATATATATATATATATATATATTCTAAAATTAGCTTTGAATTCATTATATTAATTCTTTCAGAAATTTTAATGGTAACTCGCATTTCTTTCTAACATATTAAATTTTATAGTTATTTTATAAAAAAGCTGACCAATATAAAATAACGGGTATCCAAAATTTTCTGCAATATCTACGATATATGTTAATTCACTGTATATAATTTATGACATTGCTATAAAAAATGAGAAAGTAAGAAGAACCTGTCTATTTTAAGTAATAATAATAATAATAATAATAATATATAATAATAATAATAATAATAATAATAATATATATATATATATATATATATATATATATTATAAATTGCAGCTGGGAATAATGTTGTCTTCTAATTTTAGGTGGTGACTTACAACGTGAAATCAGCTAAAAAACTGTAGTCTGTTTTAAGGAATTTAAAGAAATATTAATATAAGGAATTTAAAGAAATATTAATATAAGGAATTTTTTCAACTTGGTTTGTTCATGCACAACAGGCCATATTCATAAGTTAAAATGGAAAAGTTCTGAAAATTCTCAAACACCAAACCCTGTCAGATTTACATAAAACAAAAAGTAACACCGTTATTCTTTATTAAACTGTCATTGAAGTCGAGTCCTCGATATTTTACTAAAAAGCAATGTACTCTTCGAAAAAGCAATTTCTTGCTTCAGTTGAAGTTCCAATGATTTAAATAAAATTGCTATTTGTCTCATTACAATATACAATATTGCTGTTTTCTTATTTAGATAAAAGTTTGTCAACAAATTCTTTCAAATTGTATGATCATTTATTTTCTTATTTAAACATGAACAAAAAATAATACTTAAGAAGATGCTGTTTTTATAAGAAGTTATCGATTTTTACTCAGCAGATAGAAACGAAACTCATAAGATAAGTCAATATTTCTGCCAAATTACTCATAATTGTAAACGTTTAAATGACTGAATTATCTTTTTGGATAATTGCATGGTTTTTATTGATATTTTAATAAACTTATCCGATAATAATAAACCTTAACGACACAACAATGGATATATTCTTATATTCAGGTAAACGAAAGAACTCTGTATAAAGCGGTTGGTATTTGATGCTCATTGATTGTGTTTTCGTAACGAGGAAAAATTATAAATCATTCTACCAAGCAAATATTAGGCGCTTATCTCATCTACATATGAATAATTCTTATAGGAAAACAATGAACATCAAAATATGAAATTAAATTTTAACTATACTGACTCTAATTATTCATTTTGAACACAGCAAACGATAATTATGATATCTTAAGTTTTCCAAAAGATGCGTAAGAACTAAATCAAAACGTAATATTAGTAAACTTTTCTTTTACTATTTCATTCAGTGCTCATGATATTCGGTAGATAATTTTTGAATGAAACTATTTTTGAGAAAGTGAGGGTGTAGTGAAAGTTATACTTAGAAGAAATATAACGATGATCATTTAAGAATGTTTACTAGCAATTAAACAAGTGCTTAGATTTTTTTGTTGAATATATAAATAATTGTTATAACTTTTATCAGATATGTGACATAGTAAATAGATAAATTAGCAATAATAAAAATGATTTTAAATATTAAAAGAATATTCAATAAAGAATTTGTGCATGTATAATTTCCATTATATAATCATTTAATGATAAATTCCTATTAATTCAATTCATGAAAGTGTATTCTACATGAAGTGAATGATAATTTATAAAATTAAAACCACACAAAATTTACAAATTACATAAAAACATTCAGATATTAACTTTAAGTACTTAAATTCAAAGTCCACTAAGAAAATGCAAATATTGTTAGTATTATTCAAAATTCTTGAGTATTTGAAACTTTTTTTGGAATATTAATGGAAAAAGTAAGAATTTATTAAGTTGCTTTTCATAAATTTATAACCTTTTAAAGCGACACACAAATAAATAAATATTTTGAAATGCATCAATCCTCGAAATCCTTTTAAAATTTCTAACCACTTTAAAGTTTTTTTTATAAAATTCAAATTTCTTTGGATTATTTATGTATTGAAAGCTACCCATCACTATAATTTTTGAAATTTCTAAGAAGTTTCGAGTGCTGAAATATGCTTACATTCTAAAAATTGGAGCAGTGAATAAATAATATATGAAACCAAATTTCAATCTTGCAATTATATTTCCCACTTTTGTTTTCATTTAATGTAAATTCGTGCAAAGTTTCATTTATTTAATTTTTATTAAAGTGATTAAAAATAATAATTACTATAAACTTCCCCAATCTAATAACTATAATGTTGATATATATATATATATATATATATATATATATATATATATATATATATATATATATATATATATATATATATATATATATATATATGGAACAATGCTTTATTTTCCATGAATAAGACTATATTTGTTATAATTTGTTCTTTGGATTATCACTATTACATCAACATCATATTGCCAAAAACAAATTCGCAATAATTGTGAATATGACTAAATATGCAAAAATAGTGCAGTTTTTGAATTTCAGGTATTTAAATTTTGTCCTAATAAAAATGGTCCAAATTATTAAAAATATATTACACTTATATTTGTAATTGCATAGTATACAGAAGTAGTAATTGGCCGAATATTTTCTTATTTAGGTAAAGTTGTAGATAAAAATAAAAATATGTAATTTTCATTATTCTAAAATTCAGAACTTTTCAACTAACCTACTTGAAATCTTATATTGAGAAATAATTTTTTTTAAATAGATAAGAAAAAATAGTATTTTTTCCATAGTATAAAACTAAAAAACTAAACTCTTAAAATTTCTTGGTTGTATCTTCTTTCCCTCTTGCTATCGATTGAATAACGCTTGCTTTTAATCTCTGCTTTTAGATTATTTGTTTCCAGACAATAAAGTGAAACGAAATAAGAACAGAAAGTTTTTTGAACAGAGAACCAAACAATAAAAATTTTATTGCCGCAATGAAAGCATTTCTGTGGCAATGTTTTGTCTGGCCTAACATACTTCTGTTAGAGTGCATAAAAGTATTAAATAGCTCTTATATATCTTAGTTTATATTCTGGATTGAAAGCTGGAAAGAAGATTCATCTTGACTGTTATTTTTTATAATATTATGCAAAAATTTTCTAATTATTAATTTAAAAATGTGTTACAAATGTAAAAATGGGTTTATGCATTTTCAGATGTTTTGTCTTCATGTTATTATTTAATGTTTTAATTAATTTTAATATTATTTTTACAAATATTTTTAATTTTGTTCCTTGTATGCTTGAATTAATTAGCTAAATAAATTTTATTACTATTAAAATTATTCTTATACAATTTATCACTTATTTTTTAAAGTTCCATACTTGTTACTAAATATTTCACAGCTTCATGTGTTTAACAAAAGCTTAAAATTCTTAAGAATTAAAATTCTTATTTCACATAATGTATACTGGAATAGATAGCAAAACAAATTTTCTGTTATAAATTAATAGAAACTTGAATTATATAAAAATAGTATTTAATATAATAATACTACATTTATTATTTAAATTAAATGAGTTTTTGAAGAATTCTAAATTGATATTCGGTTGTATATTAAATTTCTCATCTAGTTTTTTATACTTTAAAATAATTTAACTGTGAATTTCAGAATTCTTATACATCTTATATAATGCATATTTTAATATGCATTATATAAGATGTATAAGAAAAGGTTGGTAACTAAATTAACAACAAATAATATTTCTCAAATTAATGTAAAAATTATTAAATTTAAGTATTTTTAACATCTTTGTTGATGCAATGTTCCCAAGATAATACAAAACATTTTATGAAAGAACATTACAATCAAATAAATTTTTTCAGCTGGTTTCAGATTTATCTAATTTATTTTGCTAAATCTAATTATTATAAGTAAAATTGGTGATATTCAATAACAGTTATCATATAGTAACAAATGCATATTTTGTTTTTAAATTATTTTACAATTTCAATTTATTTTATGTAAAAATATAAGCTTTTTCTGAAACTGTGTTCATGGCACTTGTAACTAAGTAACAAACTGTTAACCATTATTTATGCAATGCAATATGGAGTAAGATAATTAGAATCAATAATTCTACTAATCCCTTTATTTTGATAATTACTCGTTCTTTTTGATCAAAATGTGTATCAGTATTTTAGGAGTTTTTTGGTTTCAATTGTACAGAATATAAATAATTATACCAAAGAATAAATATTGAACAAGACATTTTTATTAACTTAGTCTTTTTAGATAAAATTTTGTGGATAAATTTATCTGATTTATTAATAAATATTAGAAATGAAATTCAAACCATATCGTTTTGAACTTCATAGAGTTCTTTTACAAACATTGATGACTTGGTATTCAGTAAAGTTTGGAATTTATTTGCAACTGATATATTTTCAACTATATCATACATCATTGTTATTAAAATATGGTATAGTTAAAAATATCATTTAAACTTCCTATATTGTAAAAAATTATTGCAAATCTCCTGTTCGCTTATGATATGAAAAATGTACAGACGTTATTTTCTTAAAAATCTAATAATAATAAAAATTAAAAAAAGTTAATTGTTAGTGTTACTTATCATTCTGGTGTATGAACACCTACACCAGGCTCAAAAAGTCCTGATGCACAAGTTCTGCATAAATTTTATCCTGCTCAACCCGCATTTGCCTTCTAGAGGAGCCTAGACAAGTAAGCCGGGCTGGTAGAAAAGGAACCAGGAGAAGAAATCCTCTCTCATTAAGGAAGCTTTTTATGTGGCCACTTCTGAATCTCACCATGGTCGATTGAAGAAGTCAGTGGTTACTTACAAGATATGGACAGATTTGGACTGTTTGCAGCATACCAATGATGTACCGGAGGGACACACCAAGAATTGAACAGTGTCTGTTGGTTTAAAGAGTGGATTTCAGAGGGAGTAAGCTCATTTGAAATAATGGGCGGAAGATTACAACAATATTTGGCAACTATATCTGCTGTCTGATTTCTTTTCACCCCAAAATGTGGTGAAATCCACAGCACACACACACACACAGACACAGACATTTTCCGACCAATCTCTCAGAGAAACCGAAAAATAACTTGGTCTGGGACATGATAAATGTGAAACCAGTTTTTGAAATACTGAATAGCACTTTTGCTATAGGTCAGAATCCAAATGCTATTTTTGTCAGTGGTCAGCATAATCAAGAGCTAAGACTAGCTACGATTTCAGATTTAAAAACTGAGCAGTAATTCTGATTTCTGATGCTGAATTTACTTTCTTCCTCATTATTTCCCTCGATATTGCTAACGAACACACCGATCCCAACTCTACCGTCGTCAGATTTGCTGTCATCTATGCAGATGACGAAGGCCTTGGAGGGAATATTATTGATGACATGCACAAACTGTTTTAAGAGGTGGAGATCCACTTGTTTCCTGACATGGGACATCAGATCGAACAACATTAACTGATCATTTACTAATGTCCCTTTTGTATACGATTATGTATTTTAAAAAATTATTGTTTCGTCAAAAAATTTTTTTATCATTTATTGCTCGAAATGATTGATTTCATGCTTACCAAGAAAACTCAAAAGTACTCGCTATTTGGAATATTTTAGGAACGCAAACTTTGAAATTTTTATACACTCCTAAAGTATTATTACATGAATTTTGAATTAAATGTATTTAACTAAATAAAGAACACTTAATAATTTGAAACATTATTTAAGGTTTTAATCTCTCTGAGGATAACAAACATTTAGCATATTATATATATCATTATAAACATTAATGTTTTTAAACAATGGTTAATGTTTTTTTTCATTTTTACAATGATGTTAAATGTTTCTTTGCTTATATATATAATTTTTAAACAATTTCCAAAATGTGCATTGTTTTTTAAGCAGAATTCCAAATATGCATTCCAAATATGAAAACATAGGATTTAAAATGATGGGAATATTATATATTTGTACTATTTAAGTCTGTGATTACAGAAAGGTAATTTTCTTTTTAAAATATATATGCATTTAAAACATATTCTTCGGAGGGAATCTATTTAGCTTAACTATGTAAATTAGTAATGAAAGTTAGAAAAACAAAGGGGAATAATTAATTTTTTTAAATTTAATTTAATTTGATTTTTTATTCTATTTCTTTTCATATCTAATTGAAAATAGCAAGAGTAAATTTTAAAAATGGTTTTGTAATTAGATTAAAATCTAAGATAGCAAATTATTTTTGAATTCTTCACTATATAAACTGGAGGATTCCTTAAATCTATCTAAACCATTTCATACTTTTAAAATCTATTTTATCTTGATATACTTTGTACGGTCCAACAGAGAGCAAGCAATCTTCTTTAAAATATAACGATATGTTTCCTTTTCATATTATTACATCACTAAACCTAAGTTTGATTACTAGTAAAATATTTCCTTAAAAGCAAATAGGGATTTAACTTTTTAATATGTTGAAAGCCATTACTAGCCTGTGGCCCACTCTTAAGTACTTATCCGTACGCAATTCACACAAAAGCGTCTTATAAATACTTCTAACAATTTATTTTGTAAATTTTCTTATTACCAAACAAAACAAATGGACATTACATAAGTGTATAAAAGAGTTTTATCTAACATTGAATATATATATATATATATATATATATATATATATATATATATATATATAT
Organism: Latrodectus hesperus; assembly: GCA_037975125.1. NCBI lineage: Eukaryota > Metazoa > Arthropoda > Arachnida > Araneae > Theridiidae > Latrodectus > Latrodectus hesperus. The sequence goes on along the minus strand of CM075853.1, from coordinate 19,069,483 downwards.
ATATATATATATATATATATATATATATATATACAGGATGATCATAATTAAACTGCAGGTTTAAAAACGCTGTAAAAAAGAACCACTGGTCGGAAAGACCTGAAATTTCACCAGAATGTACTTCAAACAGGGGGATTTTGTTTGGTGTGGGAAAAAATAGGATAAAAAGTGGCCTATAGATGGCACTGCACTGGTGGTTATATGCAAATTAACGTCTTGTATAAAATGCTGAGTAGCTTGAATTCTTGTTAATTGTCGATGGTGATGCAACGCCATTTCGGAAATGACCGTATTATCAGCCGACATTTTCACAACTCCCTGGGCGCCACGATCACCGGACATCACTCCCTGTGACTTTTGGCTCTGGGGATTTCTGAAAAATGTTGTGTACAGTGCTCCACTAGACACCTTAGTGGATTTGAAATGCCGCATTACTCAGAACGTTAACAACATCAGCACTGATACACTCCAAGCTGCTGTGGAAAATACCGTTTTACGTTTACACCTCCTAACAGAAAATGGTATACATCATATTGAAAATTTCTTGAAGAAGACTAAGGACAATTAAAAACCGAATTATTAATGGCTTTTTCTATGGTTTTGGCCGCAGAGCAATTAATAACCGATTTTTTCCTATTCGATGTGGCACCACCTTGTCGCTCTGAATAGGCTTTAAACCAAGAGTGCCACAACATCTGCCTGACTTACAATAGCGCACCTGGTTTAACGTTCAGCTTACAGCCACAATTGATTATCGTTCCTGTCAGAATTCATGTAATTAACCTACAGCCGGCAATGCAGTGCCATCTATTGGCCACTTGTTTTCCTAATTATTTTCACACGCCAAACAAAATCCCCCTGCTTTGAAGTACATTCTGTTGAAATTTCAGGTCTTTCTGACCAGTGATTCTTTTTTACAGCGTTTTTAAATTTGCAGTTTAATTATGATCACCCTGTATATATATATATATATATATATATATATATATATATATATATATATATATATATATATATATATATATATATATATATATATATATATATATATATATATATGTGTGTGTGTGTGTGTGTGTGTAAGTATGTATAATTAGATAATTTGTGTGAAAATATCAATAGGTAATATTTTTATTTAAATTAACATAATAATTATGTATTCAATGTTAATTTTATTGGAACATATGTTTTTATAATTTTATTTTTCATTTTACAAAGCCAAACATTATCACTTAATTCATTACTTCCCTGACGCTCCAATATTTTAATAATGTCTGCGTAGCAGAAAAGAGCAATGCAAGTATTTAATAATCCTAGTCACACAAACAGAATTTGGAGAATTTACCATTCTGTACAGCTGATCTTGCAAACAGTCATGCCAACTCAGACGTCTAAATAAAACCAACTCTGGCGGCGCCTAAGATGTAGCAGAATTATGTGTTAGCCAAAGACATCACATCAGGAGAAATCATACCACGTTGCACACATATTTATAAAGCACACAAATTTACTCAGGATGTTAGAAATAAAATATGGTGAACACTATTGATACATTATTATGAAATATAATTATTATAAATATTTTACATATTATATTCAGTATCATTTAAACATTTTTGAAGGGTGCGTTTTTCAAAAGAGATTTTTTGAAATATAATTATGAGTTCAAATTTAATTATTGACATCATTATAAAATGCTGTATAAAATGAAATTAGTGTTTGTAAGTTGAATTTCTAAAAGAAATCAATTAAGATTTTAATGATCAGTAACTTGCAGTTACATTTTAGAAAAAATGTAATAAGCATATTTAAGGGAAAATTAAAACATGTTTTTATTTAATGATACCACGTTTTTAACATAGTTTACATGCAAAATTTATTTATGAATATATCATCAAAATTTAAAAATAAGTTTTAATAAAGATCCCATTTAATTTATACATTCCTAATTAAAATTAATCTAAAAATGTATGTACCGTAAAGCTTAAATCGGATTTGAAAAAAAAATTATATAACTATATGAGCTTTTTTATCTGGCCTTGTTACAATGTTAAACTGGTTACATATTTGAAATAGTATTTCAATGGGAGACGCGTTTTTAAATAACATCATTCAACTAATCAATGTAACCATTCAACTTCAGATGCATTGAATTTATAAAATAGTGCTACATAAAATATGAAGTATAGAAAGTACTTATTTTTATCTGAAATATTTTTCAATTGCATGTAGTAACGGTTATAGGTACAGAAAAAATTATTTTCTATTTTATTTTCACAATTTTTTTCGCTCATACAAGCAGAAAAAAATAAACTGTTTCTTCTTTAGATAAATATGAATTAACTTTAGTCATATTAACAAATAAATTAACTAATTTAATAATAGCGATTATTTAATGTAGATAAATATTACAAACATTAAATACATATGTGCAATAAAATGTATATTATACATATAATTTGTATAAAAACTCTGATTTCTCACTATAGTAATTTTTATTGCATTGAGGTTGAGAAAAACAAAAAGCAAATTAATGAAAGTATAAATGTATAAAATAGGATTAAATTAATTTCTCAGCAATATCTCTTATTTTTTCTGAGGCTATAAAATTAATAATATTATTATTTATTTTCTTAATGCTTTTTTAAATCTATAACTTATTTATCAGGTATTTTTTACACATTTCTATACACGAAAGGTATAAATTTAATAAATAAGCAGATAACTTGTATATTAGATAAATATTTATTATTATTATTTACTTTTATCAGGTATTTTTCTGAGGGATTTGTGTAGCCTCCTTTACTATATCTTATTATTTAATTTTTTATACAAACTATTAAATTTTTATACATAAACTATTATAAAACTATTTCCTCTTCGACTTTTATATTACTACCGTAGTTCAGATATATTGAAGTTTCTTACTAATATTTTGAGCAACACCAAATGTTTTTATATACTTAAGTGCTTAGAACAGAAAAGAAAAGTCACCAAAATTTTCGGAAAACCATGTTATTACATAGTTAACTCTTTCTTATTGAATGAAATGAAAGTCTTTAGTATTGCATTAAATATATAATTATCCTTTAAATAATATGTTACTATTAGTAAGAATTAGTTTAGTTAATAAAACAATTCAATTTTAAAAAACCATTATGTATCATTGATAGAAGTATGAGTTTATATATTTAAAATCCATTATTCTCAATTTACATTGCATGATTTTGTAAATTATAATTCATTTATGTTTTTATGCACTTAATTTATACGAAGATAAATAAAAAATGAGTGGTACATATTTTACAGTAAAATACTTTATTTTACTGTGAAATATGTTCCATCCATATCCTACCTTACAAAATGTTTTATCTGCCTAAATTAAAAAATGTATGTAAAAAAAAAGTTTTTAAATTACGGTTATATATTAAAAGTAGAACTTTTCATGAAACACTTTTAATAAAAACGTATAAATCATTATCTTTTACGGGGACAATTAAATTACGTATAAAGTACTCTAAAAAGCTTAAAAAATTAAATTATTTTTATACATTTACCATAAAATGATCTGAATTTACTTATGTTGATGATTAATTTTTTTTTAATAATTAAAAAATAATTTATCTGGAAGTTACCTTACAGTAGTTTTAAATAAAATCTTTAAATTTATAACAGAATATATTTTGCTTAATTTAAAAATCATTTGTTATTTCTATATTGGGAATCTGGGAATCTTCAGAACACTAAGATCTAGAGTACGATATTAAATGATTAAACAAAATATTTGAAAATAAGCACTTGAATATATACTTAAGGATTCTATATTTCAGCGATTTGTTTTTAAATTTGTAAAATGAGATGAAAATATAGATTTAAATATTGATTATATATATATATATATATATATATATATATATATATATATATATATATATATATATATATATATATATATATATATATATATATATATATATATATATATATATATATATATATATATATATATATATATATTATATATATATATATATATATATATATATATATATATATATATATATATATATATATATATATATATATATATATATATATTATATATATATATATATATATATATATATATATATATATATATATATATATATATATATATATATATATATATATATATATATATATATATATATATATTAAGTATTTATATTTTCGTCGAAATTTATGTAAATTAATTCAGAGATATTTTTACAGTGCTATTATGTATCACTGTAAAAGAGGATTTGTGTTTAAAATATCATCAAAAGAAAGAAAAATATCTTTTGAATTTAAATTTTATCTTTAAACTATATTTTAATATATGTTTTAAAGACAAATTATACTATCAAAAGATATTTTACATACTTTTTAATTGAAAAATCTTATATCATCTATTTTCAAATTTTGTTATAAGTAAGCTATTGAATTAAATAATGAATGTTTCAGTTTGTAAAAAATTGAAAATAATTAATTAATAAAATATCCGGAGTTATTTCAAATTTAATTAACTTTATGAAGAGTAAATGAAATAAAAACCTTTATGAAGTTCGTGCATTAAAGAAAAAACATAGATAATCCTATTAAAAGTAATGCTTAAATGATATTTCTAAGAAAATCATTGCGCATTTCACTTCATACTTTACGTCTTGTATTTTAATTCAATTAAAAATTCATTAGATAGTTAAGAAAGAAATTTATTTTTAATAAAATGAAAATATTCAATGTAAATTACAAATAATTAAATACAAATTGCGAGTATTTTAAATAAAGTATAAACATTCTTTACAATTACGTATTAAAATCTTGCATAGTTAATACCTGAATCTCTTTTGTTGATTCTTGATTAAATTTTTCTAATATAATAGAGTAAATTTTCCGTCAGCCGTAAATATTTTAAAAGATTGAGCTATTTTATAAATGAATAATGATTGTTTGATAAATAAAATGAAACTATTAATTACAGGAGTTTAATAAATATAGAAAAAAAGAAAAAAACTTAAATTTTGAGAAGATTTAGTTCATTAAATTTTAATTTTTTAGTATGATATTAAGAATATGATTACCATTATGCATGAATATTTAATTATTTGTAACATATCCATCTGATTTTTATCAACTTATATTAAACAGAAAATTCCTTGCACACTTAAACATAAAAAAATTATTTTCTTTGAACCTTCTATCTTGAAAATTTTTAAATGTAGATATACAATAGAGAAAATTGCTAAGTAATATTCAAGCTGTTGTGCATTACCCGGTTACTAGATTAGCCACCTCTCAGCACCAAAAGGGGCAGAAGTGATGGCATCTTACATAGACAAGCTTCAAGTTGGTCAGCAATCTTAGTCCCTGAAATGGGTCTTCTTAATTAAGAAGCAGGGACCATGCAGAAGACCCTTAAGCATAACCCAACACCTCCAGAGGTATTATTTCATGTTGAGGATATTGAGACTATAATTTATATATATTTAACGTTAGGAAGTATTACATGGTTTAATAAATGTTATTAACATATAATTGATAATTTAGAATGTAATTTGAGTTTTTAAAGTGATTTTATTTACCATCAATGAACTATAGGAGGGATTATTATAAAAGGATTATTATAAAGGGATATATTTATTATAAAGGGATATATTATAAATATCTTTATCCTCTAAGTAATGAAAATTTTTTTTTTACCTTAAATAATAATTTGATTAAGTTTAAAGCAATTTTTAGTTAGATATTAGGATGACACGGACGTTAAACACCTGTTATGTAAGGAATTGCATATATTTTATGTTTTAATCATGTTTTTTAAACATTGCCACTTTTTCTTTACAATTTAAAATAGTAATAAAATTCAATAGCACATATTACTATTTTTATAATATGCTAGTTAAGAAAATGGACTGCAAAAGTTCGTAGAGTTTGCAAAAACATTTCGTTATTCAAATTTGATCAATGTTTGCTCGATGTTTTCTTCATTATTTAGAGGTATAAGACATAATTATATACCACTTTATGATTTAAATAAGGGAAATATACAAATATGCATTTAAATTCATTGCTTTGAACTTGATAAAAAATTCATTCACATATTTCATTTTTATTTTAAAGAATAGCAATATTAAGGCAAACTTAAAACATAAATTTCTCTAAATAGCAAGAATTAAGGACCTCATTCACTGGCCCTCATTTTCAATTTCAGAAGGAAAACTTAAGTTCAATTTAGCCATTTTTTAAAACTATCAAAAATCAAACTTATCTAGATCATTTTCTAATGATGGATTTTTCATCATTACTATGTTTTTTGTAAAAAAAATTGATACATTAAATGGATGAAAAAAATGGATGATGCATTATGGTATATATTATCCTCTAACATTCACTTCTTGAAGAATTTATTAAATTCACTTAGCATTGTTAATGTTAGCCGTAACAAGTCAAAAGTCTTACATCATTTTTTTTGGCATATGTGAATCCTGTTGGCAAAGAACCAAGATTTGCTAATTACATTTTATATTATCATATCCTAGCAACACTATACAGTTTCATCATTAGCCGTGATTTTACTTTTATTTTGCAAAGATAATCATATAGAAAATGATTAAACTTTTTTATGAACAAATTTTTGCTTATAAATCTTTTTACATATATGAATACGTCTAAGGTGTATCACAACTCCAAATATTCATGATATTTCATTCAATCAGTACAATGTACAACTTCATTTTCTAAATTTTGAATCTATTAATATTTGTTTAAAATAAGTTTGCTGATTAATCTGAGCAATAGATTATCTTGTAGTGTCGCGATAATTTTCTTGAACGGAGATTATTGAGAGGTATTCATGTGATTAGCTTGCTTCAATCACAAGTGAATGGTGTTAATGAAACGAGGCATTCCATTTAAGTTTTATAAAGTGACCGATTCGTACCAGTCATGTGATCTGGACACAAAAGCAGATTACGTTATAGATATGAATACGTCATAGTATACACAGAATATGTGTATCCAGATTGCTGAAATTATTGCAGTCATTTCTGATCATATTTGAAAGTGATTTCTGAATGATGTCTCCCTCAAACTCTCATACACACAAGTGCTAAGATAATATTATTTTACTATGTAATATTTTTAAACATAATAATTTTGCTGGATAACTTTATAGCACTTATATCTCTATTTATATGTATGCATATAGCATATATGTGTGTGCATATATATATATATATATATATATATATATATATATATATATATATATATATATATATATATATATATATATATATATATATATATATACTTTATTATTATTATTACTAATTTTTGTTCAGAAACTGAACTGAGCATTCATTGGATATTGACATGAAACTTATAACAGGTTTTTTATCTAGACAAGTTAAAAGCATGATCGAGCACTTAAATTTGGTTTACCAAAACGGTTTTTGTAATTAGTTTAAACCGTAGTTAACGTTGATTTGAATTCCGGTTGTTGGAATGTTTTTGTAGAATTAAATAGTAAACTGTGATATATTTTTCTTTAGTAATTTATAAAATACATTCCGAGTGTTAGGATCATGCAAACAAATTCTGCATTCATAATGCCTAGAGAATTCAATACATAACATTGGTATTTATAAAAATCGTTTTCATATATATCCCATGTTATAATATTTACATTCTGATTGTATTTTATGATCTTAGCTTAAAAATCAAAAGAAATATATGATAGTCATCATTTTATTATTTATTTAACTGTTATTCATATCTATATGTTCAGTTATTTCTGCTACTACAAAAATTGCCATAATTCTCACTCACGAAGAAATTATTTTGTATGTAGTTTTAGTATATAAGCTGCAATGATTATTGCATTTTTTCTTTTTGTTTAGTTCCATGTATCAATACTCTAACTGTGCTGCATAGTTTCAATAATTGCGCAAGATTCTGAAAATAAAATGCCATATAAAGCATTTTAAGTGCTTCCAGCTTAAATGTTGATTATTAAAATATGCTTCATTTCTAAATTTACTTTCAATTATTATGCTAGATAACCTATTTAATTTATTACTCATCATTCAAAAAATTATCTTTTAATTTATTCAATAATTAAATTAATTTGATTGAGGTAAAACTATTATTTTTATGAATTTTTTATAAAATAATGTGTTTTGAAATAAAACAATTATATCTTTTGAAAACCTATTTTGATATTCTGGAAGAACAGATATTATTGATCATCTTAAATAGCTATATCTTATATATGGTGATCATTCTTAGTGCAGTCATTAAATATTTGCAAATGAAACCATATTAGTTTAAAATAATGAAGTTGTAAAATCCTGTTAGAATATTTCCAATAATAGCAAGTTTTATTCGCATTCTTAAAAAGTTATTTGCATCTGTTTAGTTACATCACAAAAAGGATTTAAAATTAGTCAGAAATTATTAAAATCTTAAATAATCTCTAATATAAAATTATTTTATTAAACAAAACTTCCATATTTTTGTATAAAAATATCCATTAAACAGCATTAACATAATTGAGATGGTTATTCTTTTGGTAAAATTTTATATTTGAAATCATAATCTAAAGTAATACTGGATTAAGATATTTTCTACTTAAATGTTTAAAATTATATCAGTATTTAAGCTATTGAGGGAGATTTAATAATAAGGTATCTATCATCATTTTCTGTAGAAAATATTTTTAAATTGTTAATGATTCTTTGCAGAAAAACAAATGATATTATGTTTTATCCTTGTATGAATACAGAAAATTTTTTAAATGATTCAAATTATGTCAAATTTTTAAGGAAATAATTATAGTTACATACACAATTGTATTCATTTACTTTAAATAATTTTGCTTTTGAGACAGCCTTTTATATTTTAATTCTCGATTTCTTGAAAACATCTATTTCAAAATGCAATATACCAAATGAGAACATGTTATTGTAACTAAAACATGCAGCTAGTAAGAATAATAGCAATGGAAAGCTTAAAAAGGTTCTGGATCATACAGAAGGGAAAGTAGTTTGATGTTGCTTTATTTTGAAGTATATCAAAGAAAGTGTTGGTAAAATTAAATTATTGAGTGTTCAGAAAACAGGATATTTGTGCAACAAGGAATTGATAAAATGAGAATCAATTTATTTGAAATGAATAAAATTAAATGATAATTGATACAAAAACATGATATTGTATTCTAGTATAAGATTTTAACAAATTCATTTTAGTATATGCTATGAATTTTAATTTAACAAAAAATATGTGAGTAAAATTACAATAATTGGTAATACTGATGTTAAATTAATTCGATAAATTGTCCTAACTTATTAGAAATAACTTGTGAATAATAATTGGGACATAATGCAACGTTATAATTGTCAAAACTTTGATCCCATGTAGAAATTACGAATCATGCTTTATATCACTCTGAATAAAATATTTTGAGATTATTAATAACTATTATTTTTAATTTGCCAGAATATTTTCAGTTAATGCATTGATTCTCACATCAATATTTAGCTGTAAATTCAAGGAATCTATTTTTTCGTTACAATTCAAATATAAAATACTACGTCCAAATATAAAATACTAGGTAGGTAAAATAAAGTGTGATAAATTTCAACCGTACAAAAGTCTAATATGTTGACTTAATAATAATTGATTAATATATATGTATATAATTGAACAAATTCAACAAATCTTTTTCTGAAATTAAATACTCTATCATTTTATGGTCTGAAAATCCATTCATCAGTAAAAATATATCAGATAAGAATACATAAATATTCATTTTAAACTTGCGGGTAGTACATAGAAACAGTTTAATTAATTTTGAAAATTTTTATTCGTATCAGATATCAATAAGCATGAATCTTTATGTCAATTGATATATCTATTAACATCAAAACGCAGGAAAAGTCTCATATACCAGAGTTTGAGAAGCTGACAGCTGTTTATTATCAATTATTGATGGAACGACTTATCACAGTATATTATACAAACGCATCAATCATATGATGGTGTCTAATAAAGTGATTATCAAATATATTTTGTGATTGGGAAAGTAGAATCCAAATTAATGTTTCGCATCGAATAAGAATATTGGTTGACATTTGATTAAAATATAGACTATAGTTTTCATAAGTGAAAGTGCTGATACGGAGATGATATTGATAAGACTTAATATTTTCCTGACAGATATACAATAGAAAAGATAGAGAATTTTCTGCATTACATAAACTTGATATGCTAGATGATTGCTTATCTATTAACTATTTCATTCTTCATAAAGTCTATTATTTTCGAAACCAAAAAGTCACCAATATTGCAAACCTATAATTTATATTTTACGAACACATTTATATCTTCAGTAATGACTGACAATACATATCATAATAAATGAGGAAAAAAATATCGGAGAAACTAAATTAATTTAATTTACTTTTAAATAAAGTAAAATGAGATGTTATAAAATCACAATTATATTTAAACCAAGATAATTGATTAAATTTATCAAATAAAAAGAGGAAATCTTTTCTATAGATAAAAAGCAAAATTTCTCCCTCAAAAATTTTATTTCTAATTAATTAAAAAAAATTGGAAACAATTTCACATTTTTAGTATTATACATGTCTTGATCTTCCAAAAAGAAACTAAAATATTCATGCATCATTTCAACATATTTATCTTATATACAATTAAAAAACTGTATATTTCCTAATAAATTACTTCATAAGAAATATTTAAAAAATATATGTTTGATGTGAAATCTGACTGATTTAGACATTAAAATATATATATATTACTTTAAACTAAAAATTAAATGTATTATATTTTATTTTAAAATAATGTTAAAATTCAAATGTAATTTAGGACCTGAAATTTTTTTAAAAAATGTTGTAATTATTAGAAAGAAAAACAGTAGCAAAAACAAAAGATAGATATGTGGTGTTGGGATAATCATTTTCTAACTATCAAATAAAAAATAAATGTATGACATGAGTTTATTTATAAACACATTTTTGAAAAAAAGTAAGATTTTTTTTTATCTTATGAATTTTCTTCTTATATATAAAAATAAAGGTTAGTTTTTATGATGGATAAAAAAGATAGAAATGGATCATGTTATCAATTTTGCGTTAGGTTTAAACTTAAATTACATAATTTATAAAATGAGTAAATCTTTCTAAAGAGAAAAAGTATGTATAAAGTTATTTGCGAATAAAATGTGATGTCAAGATTTTTTTAATTCATGCAATGCTAATGTTTCAAATTATTTTATGAAATCTAATTTCTTGAAAACATTTGAAAATTTGAACTGACAAACATAAGATTAATTGTCATCAAATTGAAATTCATTATAACAGGTAATTTAACACCAAACCTTGAAAGCTATATCATTAGAGATGATACCATGAAACTCATGGTATAGTTTTAAATTAAAATAATATACGAGACAGAGAGAAACTTAACTATACAATTAGGAGTTTTTTGTTCAATTCATAATTAATAGTTTCATTTTTTATTTTTTAGTACTAATATAAAATTAATATACTTACATAAGTAATACATATGATGTATTTAAGAAAAAATAAATATTAAATGGGATTTTCTCTGAATCAAGCATTGATACTCAGCGCTTGCGTTTTCATAAGCATTTACAATATTGTTCTAAATCTGAAAAATTTGTATGTTCTCATATTTATTACAATATATTAACTAATTATTCACAAACCATTTTCCATCAACAATTATAATAAAATTTATTTCAGTGGCTTATAGTAATGTATGGTATTGTACATACATATTCATAAATAAAGGATAATGCCGAACCGGCAACTAAAGATCCAAAAGCAAAATAAATGCTATCAATTCAGGAAATGAATGAAATAAACAATGAGAGAGAACAAAAGAAGTAGTATATTTATGATACTAGACATGAAAACAACGATTCTATAAATCCCTGTACACTTACACTACATGCTAAAATTGCAAAAACTGAACATTACGTTCTTGGTGTGAGGAATTATACATCGTATGTTTCCCATATAAGGAAATACAGTCTGTGCAACGCAGAGGCATGATGAGGATTATATGATTGACCTATCTTTGGGACATAGAACTCCACTCAGGAAGCAAAACTCTCTGAAGGTCTGGTACAGATGTAGAATGTAGTTGATGAGCTGCATTTCTTCGGCCATGAATATCCCACACATGCTTTATCGGACTCAAATCTGGTGAGAATTCTTGCCATTACATCCGGGCGATGTCTTCTCATTGAAAACAGACGTTGCAGATGTTCGAATGGTGAAGCCTAGCGTTGTCACCCATAAACACAAATTCAGTGCCCACAGTACTCCTAAGAGAACGGACATGTACCAAAATGATGTTTCAATAAATGTGGTCTGTTAAAGTTCCGATAAGAACATGCAGATCTATTCTGGAGCCCAGTATAAGGCATCCTGAAATAAACACTCCAGCATGCCGTAGCTCAATGATGTCTTGGTGCTTGGTGGTACTCTAAATGGATCTCTGACATGAATCTAACTGCAAATGGAACCTCAACTCGTCCTAAAACGTAACATAAGCCCACAATGAGTGAGTCCACATTCCACAACCGGTTTTCTTTTTCTGGCTAATTACTGATGCCAGTGAGTTGCCGTTAATGGAACACATCTGACAGACGTGCCAATATATAGACCCTACTATCTTAAATGTCTGTATATTTACCTTGAAACTATCGTATCTAAGGCAGATTATAGCTGACACGTGAAGTCTGCTTTTGTGGTCCGTCTGATTGTTTTGGTGATTACTGTTAAATACTAGTCTTCACTCAGTGTTGATTTTGAAGAGCAACCTGTACTTTAACGTCTACTGATAATTAAATCATCTTGGTGTAGTTGTCACACCCTAGACATGACACTTTGAGCTACTCTAAATTCGTCATCTACTGTAACTGCGTACTCCCGGAATCTAAATGGTTGATAATTCTATCACGTAAAACATTATTCACATGTGCCCCCTATGTCCTATCTATGCTATCATTGCTCTAAGTGCCACATGGACCGGTTGTGAACAAGTTTCTTTCCTTGTCACAGATACTGTTATGTTCCTGATATTGCGGCGCATTGTCGCTGTCATCAGGCGCTTTCCTATAATTTTTATGTAATGCTTGACCATGAGCGAAATATTTCCAAAGGTGTTATTTTCTCTTTCGCTTTCGATTCCCATGTGCTTCTGGATTATACTTAATTTATGGACATGTCTGTAATCAGGACACAGAAATAACATTAAAATAAAATAAAATTTGTTCAAATTTTTACCCTGATAAAGTATATTGATAGTTATTCAAGATAATTTATTTTGAAAAATTTATTAAAGTGTAATCAACAATAACTTATTAAATTGTAATTTAATTTAAAAATTGTAATTGGCAATTGATGGAATCATTTATAATTTCAAATTACGCAAAAAATAAAAAATTGAAATACGTAAAAGGATTTGCTAAGCTCCAAGTATAATACATTTGAGATATCCCGTTTTTTGGCAGCTGTTTGTTATAAAAATTATATGTACTTGCCAAAACATAATTTAAGTCCATTTTATTTTTTTTTGAGAAATTTTCATTTAAAATTCTATTATAAATTTTCATAAATTTTTGAATTTTTGTATCAGTTGCTACAAAATTTTAAATATATATGAATAGTGATACGGTCAAGTTATTGAAGAACATTATGAAATATTGTAAATTGATATAATTTGACCCAATTTCTTTTTAAATCCTCAAGTACCTCAATAATGTCTATATTCTTCATATGATTTAAGAACTATTGAAAATACTATTATCGTAAATTTCATATTCCTTCAGAAAAAAATTGGAATAAATATTTTGAATGGAATAAATTTAAATTAATTACAATACCATCTAAAACAATTTTGTTTGCTATAATATGACTAATTCATTAATTAATCATTAAATTGTTATATATTGTATAACAATTTAATGATAAATTAATTAGCATTACATTTATAAATTGTTATTAAAATCTTTAAGTCTAAGAAGTTTTAAATCATAAATTTTATCTAAAAAAATATTGAGTAATAAAATTTCAAACGTCATTGCTTCGACAAGAACAAATGATTAAAGAAACCGAGTACTTGTAATTTAAATTAGTGTTTAAATCTTACCAAATTCAAAGGAAAACTATTGTTAAATTTTACAAAAGATTACCAACAGAGTTTATATATTCTTATTCAGTATTGAATTAATAATTAAGTTTATAAAATAATTCTCTATTAAATTTTTTTTAAGTTTTTGTAATTTGAGCTTAACGTTACGCATTTAATTTGTACAAATGTTTCTTTCACATTTTTTAGCAAAAATATTTTACCCCAAACACTCAAAACCATTATATAATTTAAAAATCAAAGACAATTTCTCCAAAATCTCAATAAGGAAAATTACATTTTAATTAAAAAATTAATGACCGTCACATGATTTCTATTACCAGAAAAAGCTTTCAAATTTATCTTGTATAAAAACAGTGTATTATTTCTTTTTAGTCCCCGCCTCCAGACAATTAGAGCTCTGTTAGCTGGGCTACCGAAAGCACTTGAAGCCGAGAATCAAGTAATAAAAGTTTTATAGCTGTTGTGAAGTTATTTCGGGGGCAACATTTTATGGCATACAGTATTCTTTGTTGGGGGTGTGTAAAATAGCCGATATATATCTTACTATTAGTCTCTGATTGAAAACAGAAGCTGAAAAAATATAAAACTAGAGCTGTTGCTTCTGTAACAGGCTACCATAAAAGTAGGCAGGTCATTTTGATGGATATTTGGTGTTTCTTTTAGGACATTCTTTGGAGGCAAAGAATCAATTGTTTCAAACAAGTGAATTTTGATATTTTTAACTCTTTTAAAAATAGAACACCCTTTTAAATTAATTTTTTTAATTATTAATAATTACATTATTGAATAGTGAATTTAATGTTTTTTAAATGAACATAACACAATATACCTAATAATATAAAAATTTTAATATTAGATAATATTTAAAAGTATTTCATTTATATAGCGATGCTAAAATAATTAGATTTATAGGGAAAACATTATTGGGAGGTTTTCCCTATAAATTTATAAAACGAAAATATATAAAACGTTTTTTTTAAATACTTTTATTTATTAACATAAATTAAATTCAACTATGCTTTTATTTATAACTAGTGCGTGTACAATCATATTAATAGGAGAGTGAATTAAGCATTTTGACCAATATTTTTTTGGAAACATTAGTCCATAAGGATATTTAAAAAAGATGAAAATTTGAAAAATCATATCTTCTTTCAACTTAAATTTTTTTTTATTTTACATAAACTTGTTCAAACTTTACAGCATGCAAACTTTGTAATTTACCTTGAAAAATAGCTTTTCAATACTTTACATTTTATATAAAATAAAGGGAAATAAATTAGGAATTCTAAAAACATTATTAATGTTTTGCAATTCTATCGTTGAAACAATAATCTGTATTAGGTGCAATTAAAATGAGCCCTTGTATAAGAAATGGAATTTCATTTTTTACTTAAAAAAAAAAAAACAGAAATAAAATTATAACATAAAGAAAATGCGTGTAATAATTTGAAGACATGTAAAAGACTTCAATATTTACTTTTATCAAAATATTAATCTGCTAATTTTACAAGGAGTCATTTTACTGAGATTTAATAAAAATTTAAATTCATTATTATTAAAAGAATATATTATTAAGTAATCCAACGTGGAAGTTTATAAAATAAATTTTCAGAAAAATGTAAACTTATGGATGATACTTACACCAAAACAAGAAAAAAAATATTGTACATTGCTTAATATAATAAAATCTACAATAAGAACTTATTTATTTCCTTAAATGATCATAAAATTTATATCTCATCTTTTTTTAAATCAGAAAAGCAAATAGCTTTTATTTTTTCACAAACTCATTACAGTTCATACCTAAATGAATTGCATATTTTTTGAGAAAATAATTTGAAATTCTGAAATTAATGATGCAGAGAAATTATAACTATACCTTCACTATTTAAAATAAAACAAACTCTAATGCACTCTTTACATTGAAACATGCTTTTATTAAATATAAAGTTATAAATTCAATTTTTCTCCTTTAAAATTAATGCTTTTTTTTAAGTGTGTAACATTATTCTCGATCACATTAATTTAAAAAAAATAACGTGGACTGCTGAAAATTGCAAAAAAAAAAATAGCTTTTCAAAATTAAAGCTATAAGATGTTTCTAATTAATTTAAAATTTAAAACTCATACGTAGTCATTTTAAAGGTGAGTCCTATGTTGTCAAATATTTTACATTAAAAAATGAAGATGTTTGAAAAATTTGGTCTGTTTTCTATTTTTGAAAACACATGTTTACTTTATGAAATATTAAGATTTAATAATACATAAATCTCATTTTAGTGTACCTAAAATGATGCTGATAATTTTATAAACATAAGTTTCCTTATTTTTGTCTTTAAATTTAACACAATTATAGGAATACATTTCTGTAAATAACTTCACATCATTGAACTCATAAATAAATTTCCAAAATTAGCAAATATATTATAAAAAATAATATTAAGATTTTGAAAATGAGAAGATTCATATTTTTCTTAATATCAAATGGAGATTAAGATGAGAAGAATAGGATACTGTAATTTATCAAGAAGAGAGGTAAAATCTCTAAATGAAGTATTAAGAAAAACGTATTATTAAATACTATTGGGCATAGATTTTATAGATAAATAATTTTCATTACAAAATTATAATTCAAATGTTTTTAAAGTAAAAAAATAAATTATTGACAAGTGTCATTTACAGATATATCTAAAAAAAATGAAATGAATACAAAATTCTTTATAAGATACTTTACATAATTGAATATTTTAAGGTCAATAATTGAGAAAATTTGAGTTTATTTTTGTTTTATATAATTGTATCTCATCTACAATTATATATGGTTAATTTGATACAAATATTAACATTCATTACCCAAAAACATAATTTGGAGTCTTATACTAAAAGGAAACATTTCCATAACATATCTTAATTTTAGGGTTTAAAAATTGTTGTATGCAAATTTTAGTATTTATTAAAAAAATGTCTGATAGTATGATAATAGATGACAAATTTTATCTGAGACTTTAATGAGAAATCTAAGAAATAAGTATTTACCCTATAAATGTCTTTTATCGTGTTAATTACAGTTGCGGATGGACTGGATAAAAATTATGAAAAGTTCAAAACTAAAACTATGTATTAGAGCATTATTCTTTAAATCTTATGGCTTGAAAAAGTAAATAATTTCTTTTTTAAACTTACTAATTAACAGAAAAATAAACTTGTAACTAACGAGATGAAACTCAAAACAGCCCAAAATAGATATTTCCCCTAAAAGTAAAACAAGAACACTTCCTACTGGTCTCAGGCAATCAGAGTCCATGTGAGTAATAAGAAAGATAAATAAGGATGTGTACGTTGTTGGTGTTGATATTTCGGTAATAAAAATTTTATTGCTGTAATGAAAATATCTCAACGACCGTATTTTATGACACCTAGTTTTCCACGGAAAGATGAATGAAATAGCTATCCTATATCTTACTGCTGTGTCTTGACTGAAAGCAAAGTCTCAAAATAAGAAATCAAACCCTTATCACTATAATGAGCTGCAGATTCCTTGAACTGCGTAGCATCAATTGCTGTTAATACGAATATTCACCATTTTGGTTCAGAATCATTATTTGGTAACATGAGAAAAATGATTCTTTTAACAATTTAAAATCATATGTAAGTGTACACAAATAATTATATGGCATAAGACAAAATATTAGTATAAAAACTTAGTAATTTTATAAAATAAGAGTATAAAAAAACTTGGTAAAATATAAAATATGACTGTGAATAATTTGGATTTTATGGTTTTAACTAATTGTATGGTTCTTAGATCTACATGTTTCTTCTTATATATATATATATATATATATATATATATATATATATATATATATATATATATATATATATATATATATATATATATATATATATATATATATATATATATATATACTACTGGCCAATAAAATTGCTACATCAAGAAGGAAAGCCAATAACAGAACGATATTTATTGGACACATACATTATAGTGGAAAGAACAAGTGATTAGAGTTACGGGAAATTAGAATGTACAGATCTTGAGATATCAGTACCCAGAGCAGCCACCTCTGGCTGCAATAACAGCATTTATCCGCCTAGGCATGGAGTCAAACAGAGATTGTATGGCATGTACAGGGATCTCAGTCCATGCAGCTTCAAAACTATGCCACAGTTCATCAACAGTAGTGGGTGGTGAGTGATTGCGTGCCAATCGCTCGGCAACCATTGACCACACGTTCTCAATGGGTGACAGATCAGGAGAACGTGCTGGCCAGGGTAACAGTCGAACTGTTCTGTATCAAGGAAGTTCAGAACAGTACGGGCAACATGCGGTCGTGCATTATCCTGTTGAAACAAAGCATTAGGGAGACCTCGAAGTTAGGGCAGAGCCACGAGACTTAACACATCGGAAATGTAACGGTTGCTGTTCAAAGTGCCGGTAATGCGAACAAGAGGTGTGCGAGACGTGTATCCAATGGCACCCCATACCATCACTCCAGCAGATGGGCCAGTATGGCGATGTCCAATGCAAGCTGGCAATGCGCGTTCTCCACGATGCCTCCAAACTCGGATGCGGCCATCATGGTCCTGTATACAGAACCAAGATTCATCTGTAAAGATGACGTGATGCCATTCCCGCGTCCAGGTTCGTCGCTGATCTCACCATTGAAGGCGCACCTGTCGGTGACGCAGCGTCAATGGTAGCCGAAGCCATGGTCGCCGTGCAGACAATCTATGATGCAGCAAACGTAGTCGAACTGTTCGAGCAGAAACTTGTTGCCTTGCAAATGACTCCATTTCTCGACTCAGGGTTCGTGACGTGGCTGTACGATCCCTTGTGACCATGCGGATAAGATGTCTGTCTTCTCTGCTGTTAGTGATGGGGGTAGCTGATATCCTGCATGACGTTCCGTATGATTGTCCTGAACCCATCGATTCCATATTCTGCTAACAGTCATGGGGTCTCGACCGATGCGAGCAGTAATATTGCGGTACGATAAATCGCAATCCCGGTAGACTCTAATCCTTCCTCGATCAAAGTCAGACACGTGCTGATAGGCATTTCTTCTTCTTACACGAGGCATTACAACAACTCACTTTGCCGAAAACAACGTTGAAACGGAAATTGCGAATGAGAAAACTCCTGTCAAATCTCTGGTTTCATACACATTGTAGATGTCGCTACTGTCACCTGCTTTGTATGAATGCGCTGAAAATCTAATCATTTGCATATCACAGCAAGTTCTACCTGTCATGCAAATTACACGTGTGTGGCGTCCCGCTTTCCTGGTGTAGCAATTTTAATGGCCAGTAGTGTATATATATATATATATATATATATATATATATATATATATATATATATATATATATATATATATATATATATATATATATATATATATATATATATATATATATATATATATATATATATATATATATATATATATATATATATATATATATATATATATATATATATATATATACAAGCTGACCCAGCCACACGTTGCAGTGGCTGATTTTTTAAAATACATTGAATCAATTTTTTACTAATTCTTGGGTTCAATCAAATTAATATTTTCTAAAAAAATTTAGAATAGGTTCATTCATAGGAGATTAAAAATAAAACGTTTCACCAAAATTTAATAGTAATAGGTAAAGTATCGAAATTTTGAAATTAAGCACAAATCAACATATACTTTCTGAATTTACATTTTATTCATCTTATATTAAATTATAGTTTGTAATCAGTGACTTACTTATAAAATATACTATATAAATTAAAGACATCTAAAAATAAATTGTTATAAATGAGGTAGATAACATTGACATCGAACTATTATTATTTTAATTTTAAATTATATTAAAACTAAAAAATTTTTCCGCGGCATTATACTGAAATAAAAAAATTAAAAGAATTTATCATTTGAATAAATAAATTAGATCAAAATGTTCTACTGAATAAATTAATAATTATCAAATTATAAAATAAAAATAAAAAATAATAAAAGGCTATCAAGAAATACTTACATGTTTTCGAGGTGGTATGAAAATTAGTAGAGAAAAACAGTAATAAATAAAATTTTATTTTACTATTTATAATATTAAAAATATTCAAACTGAATACTGCACAATAATAACACAATACAAAGTATAATTATGAAAATGTTTCACGAAAAATTGTTATAGTATCATTATACATCATGAAAATATATGTAAATTCTATATTTAACCACGCGCTTGCGCGCACGATAATTTTCTCGAAGATGGTATAATCTAGAAAATTAAACTGCCATCTGCCGAATATCTGTGCAACTTAGATGCTAAACCGCCATCTATTAGGAACTTACAGAACTAACCTAAAAAAATAAAAAAAATAATTTAGGGTTGTACTACCCCTAACATTTAGGGGGATGAAAAATAGATGTTGGCCGATTCTCATAGATACCGGATAAGCACAAAAAATTTCATCAAAATCGGTCAAGCCGTTTCGGAGGAGTATGGCAACGAAAACTGTGACACGAGAATTTTATATATATATATATATATATATATATATGTATATATATATATATATATATATATATATATATATATATATATATATATATATATATATATATATATATATATATATATATATATATATATATATATATATATATA
This sequence comes from Latrodectus hesperus, assembly GCA_037975125.1. Lineage (NCBI taxonomy): Eukaryota > Metazoa > Arthropoda > Arachnida > Araneae > Theridiidae > Latrodectus > Latrodectus hesperus. Next base: position 19,048,558 of record CM075853.1, on the reverse strand, counting down.
TATATATATATATATGTATGTATATGAAATATATTTACTGTAGGGAAAATAAGTGTTTAAAATCAAAATATATAAAATAATACAAAAAATAATATTAAGAAATAAGTAATATTTATATACAAGATATGAAATGTTTTTTTTTCTCCATAAAAAGTTATTCACTCTTCGAATTTCAGAAATACTAAAAAGGTAACATAGCATTCCCAAAACAAAAAAGAATCAATAAAATTTTATTAATTATATAATAGAAAACAGTTAAATTTTACTGGAGGTAAAAATACCTGCTTGTCTGGGATTTGTATGCATCAATTTGTCTTAATACATACATTTTTTAACATAAATGATAATTCTTTTAATTGCACGGATTTAGGTACATCATTCCCTCTTTAAGTAATTAAAGTTTTACAAAAAATGTTTTTAAAAAATTAAACTCTTAAAAGAAGAATTTTTTTCTTTATTTTATGCACACTTTTCACTCACGTAATAAAAATCATAAAAAAATTAACTGTTAAAAATATTTTACTTGAAATTTCTGTACATGTAAGTTTGGTTGTTCTGCAAGTTGAAATTTAGAAAATGTTTCTTTAATGTTAGATGATTAATTTAAATTTTAAAAAACAAACTTATTGATAAATAAATAATTGATCAAAATATATTAATTTTCAATAAAATCAAAAACATTATATATTTTAAGAGAACAGTTCATTTTCTATATGCTAAAATGTAAAAACATTATTATAAAATATGGATATTTAAAACTGTAATGTAAAACTGTGTGTAACTATCTTAATGCTTCGTATTATTTTTAATTACGAGATTAAATAAAATGAAATTAAATCACTTTAAAACGAAACAATATTTTCCCTGAAATACTTTTTAATTGCTTTATTATACATAAACATTGAGTTATTTATAAACGGTTCCTTGCAATGCTTTTTCATGTAAAATATTAAACACCATCAACAAATTGTGTGCAATCGTACTGTCAAAAACATAAATTTCCAATGCATTACAAAAAATAATGCATTAATTTACTGTCATTCATTTAGATAAATATTTTTTGCCGGTAAATTCTATAATTTGACTCAGAATATATGACTTGGAATAAAAATTATTTAAATCCAGAATGTACGAACTTAGTAAAAATAATTGTATTTAGCTTATAAAACATATTTTGCTGTTTTTGTAAAACTTACTTTCGTATGCCAATTTTAGATGTATATTTTTCTCATATATAAAATTTAATAAAATAATTAAAAAATACTTACAGATGTACAACTTTTTATTGAAAATAATAGTTTTTTCAATAAAAACTTTATTTCGAAATTAATGTTTCTTCACTAATTTAGTTTATTTTCCTAAAAAAATAATTGATGAATAAAATAACTGAGAAGTTTGAATGATTTGATCTCCTAATTTTGAATATATTTAAATTGAAAAAATATTAAGTTTAAAAAAATTGTATTAACGTAGAAGTTTTGGTATTAAATGTAACTTTTTATGTGAATTTTCACCAAAATAAAACATTTTATGTAAAATATTTAATTTAATTAACATAGTATTCAACAAAAATTGAATATTCTCTTCTGATTAAATAAAAATGTCAGTATGGTATTCTCGAAATATATCCTTCTACACAAATTCTCAAAAACATAAATAGTATCACAACTTAGGACGAAGGAATAGCAAAAATGAATTTTTAAAGGAAAAAATTGTAATTTCCAATTCAAATTTAAATGTAATTGATAACAGAACACATAGAAAATGCAAGAGGAAATATGTCTTCGGTCATTGCACCTTCAGAAAGAGAGATTTCAGGTCCTGTCAAATCCGAAGACCGATAAAAGTGATAAAAATGAGTGTTTGATATTTTATCTATATGACTATCAAAAGAAGCTTGCAATAAAAAATTATTAATGCTAATGGAAACGAAAAGGATTTTTTGAACTTTCTTACTTAATTTTTTCCCAAGAAATTTGATGACATAATTTACTTTTGCCAATTTTAGATGTATATCTATCGTTATTTTTATTCGTTATTTTTTGGGTTTGTAAAAATAACGATAGCGTAGTTATTTCTAAATGTATTACTCCGAAACTTTCCTGATAAAGTTTATTTGAAAAAATTAAAATGGACAGTTTTTAAGGAAATAATTAGTATAGCTTTAATAACTGTGTCATTTTGTACAGTGAGGAACTGAGCTGTTGGCCTAAATATTGCTGCAATCTTCTCAAGGTCAATACATTTAGGATTTAAACATCAATTTTCTTGTAAATAAAATGTTCTACCTGAATGTATTTATTGTTTTTTGAAAGACATATACTTTGTAAAATTTTATGAAACAGTGACGTGCAATTTATAATGACTCTTAAAATTAAATTAATTAATTTTTCTTAAAATTTAATTTGGGGATTAACTGAAAATAAGCATATTTAAATATTTGTTATAATCACCTTCACAAAAGATATACAAATGATAATCACATAAACAATAACCGTTGAAGTTATAAGAAAAGTATACAAGAAAGTAAATTTATAAGAATATCTATTGAAATGTATACTTCCAAGTTATTCTACAATAACTCTCCTAAGATTATTAAGTTATTCGTATATAAATAAAATAAATTTACTTAAAACATATTTATGAAATAAATTCTATTTAAAAATAAAATATATTCCCTATGAATGCATTTCTTATTCCTTAAAATCTTTATAATATATTGAAGAACAATGATAAGCAACTTTCTAATTGTTATTTAGTTAAATTAGATAATTTTTTTAAAAATTAAATTTGAGTATTAACTGATAATAAAAGTATTTAAGTATGGAATATAATATAATCTTCAATGATGATAATCATTAACAATAATCATTAAAATTATTCCAAGTCATGTGAATAAAAACTTATTTAGTAATAGTAAATTTATAAATGTATTTATTGAAATACCATTTTAAATACTTTCAAGTTATTTCCCAATAACTCTCCATAGAATTCTAAATTATTCTGCAAATCTTATTACTAAAATATCTGAAATTATCGTACGGATTATCACCTAACCAATAATGGTAATTAATTCATGAAACTTTAAATTTGCATTCATTTGAATTAACAATGACCAAATATTATCCATTGCTATTTATAGAATGGTGTGATATGAGTATTGCACAAATATTAAAATGTTGCATCTATTATACAATAAAATGTGTTTAATAATCTAATTTTCCATGAAAATTAATCATAACACTAATTTAAAATCATTTATATTAAAAGTTCACTGTATTCATTACATTATATATAGCTTTCATATTACTGATTATCTAGAATAGCATGGTTGGAAAACATAATATATTGTTCGTTTCATTATTCATAAGATTTTGAAATGATTGTTGGCATACGCATTAATTTCAGAAACATCTGTTTCACATAAATCTGTATACATGGCTCTCATATATTGACGTATGATATTCTTGTGAGTTATTTCACTACGCTGATAAATAATTATATTCGTGGAAAAGTTCTACAACTATTAAAACATTCTTGAAACCAATTTAGGTTGTTAAGTTTGTTTCTCTAGTTTTTCATTGAAAAATTAAGTAAAATAATGAATAAATTTAATAATTGTTTCATTATTAATAAAACTGCTATGATTTAGATAATCATATGCTCTTAAATTACATCAATGAAAATATTTTGCACCAACAAAATTCAGAAATTTAATAAGAATATTTTACCAACATTTAAATAGGACTTATAGAACATTTATCCAAAACTCCACGTGACTAGATAATTGACTGACAACTATTCTAGTTTTAAATATTAGAAAAAAACCTACAAGAGCATTGCTTGAATAAGAAATTTCTTAAATAGGGTATCAAATCATTATAAACGACGAAACGAATTTTCCTTGGGGAGAAATTTTGTAAAACTGATTCAAGCTCTATTTTCTATATGCATTTTAAAATAATGTTTGTTAAAAATGTAGAGTAATTAAAATAATAAGCTTATTGAGATTATTTGAAAGAAAAAGATTTTAGTTCAGATGCATTATACGTATTTAATGTATTGTTGCTGTTGTTGCACTCTCATGCTTCCCTGAATCTAACACTGAGTGGGGCTCCAACCGCTAGATAGAAGAAGCTGGATGGAATCTTCGTGATTTTGAAGAAGGGACCTAGCAGAAAACGCCTAATTACTCTTGCCAACTCCAGAGGTATCATTTCACTTGGAGGACATTGCGACCACTCCAATTTTTAGTGCCCCAGGCACCATTAGCGAACACGGCAGACCTATGGTTAAAAAGGGATTTGAACTCACAACCTTCCAATAATGAGAACGATGCTTTAACTAAATACTTGGGCCGTGGTAACCTATAGGTGGGCTTTGGCAGCATTGGGAATGTGTACATGCGATATATATGCTCATTAAATCTGGGGAATCAAAAATTCTGTGGTCAGTTATTGATCAGTTGCCATGAGTGTAATGGTCTGGAGAAATGTTAACCCCTTCCAAATCAATTTTCAAATTGAGAGAGTGGATCCTATGGTGGTGCCATCTATCAGAGGAGCTTAAAGTAATGTCTTATTTTCATTTTCGATGTGCTCTGCTTAAACGAAAGCCAGGGCCAGCTTAGCATGTCCAAGCGTCATAAGTAACAACCAAAATATATTTATATATCATACATGTACAAAATAGGGCACGATTGAATAATGTGCTCAATTTTAGAATGAAACAATTTAATGTTCATTATTTGTTACCATAATTAAAATATTACTTGTGTCAATTTTTTTAAATTAAAAATTAAATTATCAATGTAATCACATGTAAAAGTAGTTTTAAAATCTAAATTATATAAAATAAAAATACAGAAAAATCCACAGAAAGTTTTCCTATATTTCTGGTCATTCATTTTGGACTTCTAGTAATTCATTTTTTCAAAATTAGAATCATATTATTTAGTCACTTAATATCATAACATATTTTTATCATAGTATATCATCAAATATAAACTAATCATTTATCTATCAATATAAATTAAATACAAATTAAAATCCACCCAATGAAAACGGTGTACAGATGTATGTATTCTAATCGTATCGTTAATATCATTTATTGAAAGATATCGAAATACAATGAAACATAAAAAATATTGATTTTTGTCAATTTAAAAAGTATATATACTTTATTTATAACTTAATTCGAAAGTATTTTCAAAAAATATTTTTTTTCATGCACAATGTCAACTTGGAAGTCTTCACTTTGACATCTTAAATGATAAAAAAATATTATTTTATGCTTACTGCATCTTTAACTAAGATAATACATTGTTACCAAGTAATTTATTGACATTTCCATCGCTTAAAACTGTAACAAAATTATTGCTAAGTAATTTAGAAATAAGCTATTTTAAAAAACAAAAACACGCAGCTGTCGGACGAAACATTTCTGAGAAATACCAGAGCTGATTTCTAGGAATTTTTTTAAGCGTTTTATTATTTTTCGGTTCTTTAACAAATTTCAAGGAGAATATAAGGTTTCGCAAATAGCTAAGTGATTTCTTTAAGAAGTATTTTCGTAAGATTTATAAATATAGATATATTATAAAAATGAATTCGATATAATTTAAAAATATATTAACATTTATTTAAATAGAATTTCTTTTGTTAAATATATAAACTTTGCAGAATTTTAACAAAATTAATAAAGTAATAAAAATAACATTGGATCCGATGCCATACACAAAATCATTCATGAAGAATTAAATATGAAAAAAGAAATTTGTTGTTGGGTTCCCCATAATCTAACTGAGCGTCAAAAAGAGGAGCGCGTCAAAATCAATAAAGAAACTCTTAATATGCTGAATGATGGTGGCCACCGCATCATTTCTCAAATTGTAACAGGTGATGAAACGTACATACCGTTTTTTGCCGTTCCAACACGCCAAGAAAGCAAAGTATGGGTCTTTGTAGATGATAACACGCCGACAATGGTGAAAAAACAACGCGTAACGAAAAAAGTGATGAATGTCGTTTTCTTCCAAAGTACTTGATTGGTCAAAGCCATCAAGTTGGAAGGACAGAAGACAGTAATAGCAAACTGGTATACAACTAAATGTCTTCCAGAAGTTCTACAAAAACTGAATGTTAGGGGACTAATGCTTCACCATGACAATACATCTTCACATACAGCCGGATTAACAGTTGAGTTTCTTAAACAAAAACAAATAAAAGTGTTCGAACATCCACCGTATTCACCTGATTTGTGCGATGTGCGACTTTTTGTTATGTGCGACTTTGGTCTATGTGCGACTTTTGGTTATTCTTTAATCTAAAAAAGAACTTACGTGGACGTCATTTTCATTCAGAAGAAGAGATTGATGTGGCTATAAATGCATTTTTTTCATCTATTCGAAGAAATGAATGGCTTGAGGCATTTAATCTGTGGAAAATTTGTCTACAAAAGTGCATTGATGCTGGAGGAGACTACTTTGAACACACTTAAAATTTTGTAAGTATAAATTTAAAAACCTAGTTGTATCTCAATAATTTCAGAGTGACTAACATATATATCTATATTTATATATAAATATAAATGCAAAATCAGATGTATAGCCAAAAGCACAAGAATACATAAAATTTTAAGTTTTAAGTTTAGCAGTACATTTAGCGCAAAAGCAGCTAGAATAGTATTACTAAGATATAGTTAATAGTATAATTTATAAAATATGCAAAGAATATAATATAATGAAACAAAATACAATGAAAAATGCCAAATAGAAAATAATACATTGAAAAATTAAATGTCAAAAGTAGAATATCAGATGGAAGACAACACATTGAAATATTATAGCATTGAAATATTAAATGGAAAAAGATATATTGAAATATCAAATGGAAAATAACACATTGAAAAAAATACAATGAAAAGAATTACATTAAAAACACTTTAAAGAAAGATAAATATAAATGGAATAAAGTACCAATATAGCCAGCTTCATCAGGGGGTGTTGACCACATTGGCACAAATTAAGGCTTTTCTTTGCAAAAAAACTTAAAATTAAAAACATAAACTTTAAAATTCCATACATTACAATATATCCAAAATTCCATATAAAACCTGTTAAATTTCGTTTCATTACTTGTGGAAGCAACACATATGCAGATAAATTTGGTAATCTACTCTCTTATTATTTAAATATAATATTAGACAACATTAATAATTCAAATAATACATGGATAATTAAGAATAATAAACCGATAATTGAATTTATTTCCGCCAATAAAATTAATGATGTTTCCACTTATGATTTCAAAGATTTATTTACCAGTATTCCACTTGAAAAACTTTTTGATATTATTGTTTTATTTTTATGATTTTAATTCAATATTGGATATCGATATAAATTTTTGGAAAGATTTAAGTTTATTTTGTATTTACAATAATTATATTTCTTATGGAGAAAATATTTATTTACAAGTTAACGGCATTCCCCAGGGTTCCAAATTTTCAAGTATATTGGCTAATTTATTTTTAAACTACTTTGAAAAATCATTTATTATACAAATGCCTTTTGCTTATAGATATATTGACGATTTAATAGTTTTTAATTGCCTGGAATTCGATAGAATTTACAATAATATATATCCTAAGGAATTAAAATTAATTAAAACCAATATTGATAACTTAAAAACTGAATTTCTAGATATTTCAATTACTATAAAAGATAACTACACATTTACTGACATTTATGATAAAACTAATAATTTTAATTTCAAAGTTAATAAGATGATTTTCTGGAATTCAAACATTTCAATTAAAATTTATAAAAATATTATTTTTAATCAACTTAATAGAATATATAATATATGTAATAATTTAAATAATATAAATAAACAAAAAAACAGACTAGAAAATATTTTAACTCATAATAACATTCCAACTAATTTTATTAAGCACTATTTGGCTAGTAGAGCATTGCTTATAAGAGTGAAGTAAGGCGTAGTTTTTATACTACAGAAGGGTCACCCAAGCCTTGAAGGTCTTATAAGAAGCTTGAAATGCCGATAGTGTTTACACTTAGTCACTAATTTATATGTTTGGTGAGGTTCTTGCAGATTTGGATTTGTAATTGGATGTGATTTAAATCTAATGATTATTATGTATTGAGTGTATTTTGGCAACATTGTATTTTGGCGGCATTGGATTTTGACTTGTATATTTTGGATTGAATTCTACTTGCATATTTTGGATTGGGTTTTGCTTCTTTTCTTGTTTGATGCTTTGGTTTGATTTTTTGGTATGGCTTTGGGGTGTGATGGCTTTTTTAAGACTATGTCTTGGGCCATTGCAGAAAAGCCATAATTTGTGCCAATGTGGTCAACACCCCCTGATGAAGCTGGCCATATTGGTACTTTATTCCATTTATATTTATCTTTCTTTAAAGTGTTTTCAATGTAATTCTTTTCATTGTATTTTTTTCAATGTGTTATTTTCCATTTGATATTTCAATATATCGTTTTCCATTTAATATTTCAATGCTATAATATTTCAATGTGTTGTCTTCCATCTGATATTCTACTTTTGACATTTAATTTTTCAATGTATTATTTTCTATTTGGCATTTTTCATTGTATTTTGTTTCATTATATTATATTCTTTGCATATTTTATAAATTATGCTATTAACTATATATATATATATATATATATATATATATATATATATATATATATATATATATATATATATATATATATATATATATATATATATATATATATATTTATATATATATATATATATATATATATATATATATATATATATATATATATATATATATATATATATATATATATATATATATATATATATATATATATATATATATATACAAAGCGACCCAGCCACGCGTTGCAGTGGCTGAGTTTTTATAATACATTGAATCAATTTTTTACTAATTCTTGGGTACAATCAAATTAATATTTTCTAAAAAAATTTAAAATAGGTTCATTCATATGAGATTAAAAATAAAACGTTTCGCAAAAATTTAAAAGTAATAGGTAAAGTATCGAAATTTTGAAATTAAGCACAAATCAACATATACTTTCTGAATTTACATTTTATTCATCTTATATAATATTAAATTATAGTTAGTAATCAGTGACTTACTTATAAAATATACTATATAAATTAAAAACATCTAAAAATGAATTGTTATAAATGAGGTAGATAACATTGACATCGAACTATTAATTTTTCAATTTTTAATTATTAAAACTAAAAAATTTTTCCGCGGTATTATACTGAAATAAAAAAAATTAAAAGAATTTATCATTTGAATAAATAAATTAGATCAAAATGTTCTACTGAATAAATTAATAATTATCAAATTATAAAATAAAAATAAAAATAATAAAATTCTGTCAAGAAATTCTTACATGTTTGGAGGTGGTATGAAAATTAGAAGACAAAAACAGCAATAAATAAAATTTTATTTTACTATTTATAATATTAAAAATATTCAAACTGAACACGCACAATAATAACACAATACAAAGTATAATTATGAAAGTGATTCACAAAAAATATGTTATAGTATGATTATACATCATGAAAATATATGTATCATGAAAATATATGAAAATATATGTACATCATGAAAATATAATAATAAAAATACATGTAAATTCTATATTTAACCACGCGATTGCGCGCGCACGTTTATTTTCTCGAAGATGTATAATCTAGAAAAATAAACACGTCGCCATCTGCCGAATATCTGTGCAACTTAGATGTTAAACCGCCATCTATTAGGAACTTACAGAACTAAACAATGAATAATCATTAATGTCGTATAATAAATATTGAAAATAATAATTAAGAGATAAAAACTCTATCTTTTAAATTGGCCTATATTATAAATGGTTACAAAATTTTGTCAAAATCCGTTCAGTAGTTTCGGAGTTTATCGGGAACATACATCGTGACACGAAATTTATATATATATATATATATATATATATATATATATATATATATATATATATATATATATATATATATATATACAAGCTGATCCAGCCACGCGTTGCAGTGGCTGAGTTTTTATAAAACATTGAATCAATTTTTTACTAATTCTTGGGTACAATCAAATTAATATTTTCTAAAAAAATTTAAAATAGGTTCATTCATATGAGATTAAAAATAAAACATTTCGCAAAAATTTAAAAGTAATAGGTAAAGTATCGAAATTTTGAAATTAAGCACAAACCAACATATACTTTCTGAATTTACATTTTATTCATCTTATATTAAATTATAGTTTGTAATCAGTGACTTAGTTACAAAATATACTATATAAATTAAAAAAATCTAAAAATAAATTGTTATAAATGAGGTAGATAACATTGACATCGAACTATTATTTTTTTCAATTTTAAATTATATTAAAACTAAAAATTCTTTCCGCAGCATAATACAGAAATAAAAAAAATTAAAAGAATTTATCATTTGAATAAATAAATTAGATCAAAATGTACTGCTACATAAATTAATAATTACCAAATTATAAATTAAAAATAATAAAAGCTTATCAAGAAATACTTACATGTTTTCGAGGTGGTAGGAAAATTAGTAGAGAAAAACAGTAATAAATAAAACTTTATTTTACTATTTATAATATTAAAAATATTCAAACTGAACACTGCACAATAATAACACTATACAAAGTATAATTATGAAAATGATTCACGAAAAATTGTTATAGTATGATTATACATAATGAAAATTTATGTAAATTCTATATTTAACCACGTGCTTGCGCGCGCACGTTAATTTTCTCGAAGATGGTATAATCTAGAAAAATAAACATTTCACCATCTGCCGAATACTTGTGCAACTTAGATGCTAAACCGCCATCTATTAGGAACTTACAGAATTAACCAATAAATAAACACTAATGTCGTATAATAAATATTGAGATAAATAATTAAAAGATAAAAACTATTCTATCTTTTAAGTTGGACCACATTATAAATGGTTACAAAATTTTATCAAAATACGTTCAGTAGTTTCAGAGTTTATCGGGAACATACAACGTGACACGAAATTTATATATATATACAAGCTGACCCAGCCACGCGTTGCAGTGGCTGAGTTTTTATAATACATTGAATCAATTTTTTACTAATTCTTGAGTACAATCAAATTAATATTTTCTAAAAAAATTTATAGGTTCATTCATATGAGATTAAAAATAAAACGTTTCGCAAAAATTTAAAAGTAATAGGAGAAGTATCGAAATTTTGAAATTAAGTAAAAACCAACATATAATTTCTGAATTTACATTTTATTCATCTTATATTGAATTATAGTTTGTTATCAGTGACTTAACTCTTATAAAATATACTATATAAATTAAAAACATCTAAAAATAAATTGTTATAAATGAGGTAGATAACATTGACATCAAACTATTATTTTTTCAATTTTAAATTATTAAAATTAAAATTATCTAAGTACTACTTTGTGTACAACATTCCTGGTTAACCTGTCTTTCGCTAACACGAAGAGATTTGATAGTTTTCCTACACCTGAGCAGGCAACATATAAATGTCCATGTGAGAAACATGTGTTTTCCAAATCCAAACCACAAATAGACATTGTTTGGCCTTGAGATTTATTTATGGTCATCGCAAAAGATAAACAAATCGGAAATTGGAGCCTTTTAAACGGTATTGGAGATTCTGACGCTATCAGTGGAATACGTAGAAACAGGACGACATCTCCTTTAAATTTTTCCGTCAAAATTGTTGCTTAGAAAATATTTTCTGTCATTTCTTTTATGACTAAGCGTGTACCGTTACATAATTGAGGTGAGTTTAAATTACGTAGAAGAATAATTGGTGAACCAATTTTCAATTGAAGATTGTGTGGTGGCATTCCTGGCATATCCAGAGAATTCAAAAATTCAGTTGGAAAGTTTACGGCTTCGTTTTCATCAATAACTGTGTCGATTAATTTAAGAGACATCAAATCACCGGGCAACATCTGTTGTATATTGAAGTTAATTTCGTTAACATCAAAGTTTCTTGCTGCCAAAATAGCACAATTACAGAGCCAATTATCAAATTATAAAAAAAATAAAAAATAAAAGTCTATAAAGAAATACTTACATGTTTTCGAGGTGGTATGAAAATTAGTAGAGAAAATCAGTAATAAATAAAATTTTATTTTACTATTTATAATATTAAAAATATTCAAATTGAACACTACACAATAATAACACAATACAAAGTATAATTATAAAAATGATTCACGAAAAATTGTTTCAGTATGATTATACATAATGGAAATATATGTAAATTCTGTATTCCATTACGCGCTTGCGCTCGCACGCTAATTTACTCTGGGAGATACTATAATCTAGAAAAATAAACACGTCACCATCTGCCGAATACCTGTGCAACTTAGATGCTAAATCACCAACTATTTGGAATTTACAGAACTAACTGATAAATAAACACTAATATCGTATAATAAATATTGAGATCAATAATTAAGAGAAAAACTATTCTATCTTTAAAGTTGGACCCTATTATAAATGATTAGAAAATTTTGTCAAAATCCGTTCAGTAGTTTCGGAGTTTATCGCGAACATACATCATGACACATGAAATTTTTATATATATATTATTGCTGACCCAGCCACGCTTTGCTGTGTCTGAGTAATTATAATACATTGAATGAATTTTTTACTAACTCTTTGGTATCAATCAAATTAATATTTTCTAAAAAATTTAAAATAGGTTCATTCTTATGAGATTAAAAGTAAAACGTTTCACCAAAATTTAAAAGTAATTGGTAAAGTATCGAAATTTTGAAATTAAGCACAAATCAACATATTCTTTCTGAATTTACATTTTATTCATCTTATATTAAATTATAGTTTGTAATCAGTGACTTACTCTTATAAAATATACTATATAAATTAAAAACATCTAAAAATAAATTGTTATAAATGAGGTAGATAACATAGACATAGAACTATTATTTTTTCAATTTTAAATTATTAAAACTAAAAATTTTTTCCGCGGCATTATACTGAAATAAAAAAAATTAAAAGAATTTATCATTTGAATAAATAAATTAGATCAAAATGTACTGCTGAATAAATTAATAATTATCAAATTATAAAATAAAAATAAAAATAAAAGGCTATCGAGAAATACTTACATGTTTTCGAGGTGGTATGAAAATTAGTAGAGAAAAACAGCAATAAATAAAATATTTTATTTTACTATTTATAATATTAAAAATATTCAAACTGAACACGCACAATAATAACACAAAACAAAGTATAATTATGAAAGTGATTCACAAAAAATTGTTATAGTATGATTATACATCATGAAAATATATGTAAATTCTATATTTAACCACGCGCTTGCGCGCGCATGTTAATTTTCTCGAAGATGGTATAATCTAGAAAAATAAACACGTCGCCATCTGCCGAATACCTGTGCAACTTAGATGCTAAACCGCCATCTATTAGGAACTTACAGAACTAACCAATAAATAAACACTAATGTCGTATAATAAATATTGAGAATCAATAATTAAGAGATAAAAACTATTCTATCTTTTAAGTTGGACCATATTATAAATGATTACAAAATTTTATCAAAATCCGTTCAGTAGTTTCGGAGTTTATCGGGAACATACATCGTGAAACGAAATTTATATATATATATATATATATATATATATATATATATATATATATATATATATATATATATATATATATATATATATATATATATATATATATATATATATATATATATATATATATATATATATATATATATATATATATATATATATGTATATATATATATATATATACATATATATATAATAGCTTTTCCTTATCTTAATTTCAATAGAATGAATTAATGAAGTGAAAGGGAAAAAATATTGTGTAATCATTTATCCATTTGCTAAAAAGGTGCCTTTTCGTAAACTTGATGTGGTATCCACCATTTTGTAAGAGCAATTTTGGTGTATTTACGTATTAGATATAAAATTCATGTTTGTTTCATCTAATTTTAACAGAAATTTTGTTCCTTGATAAAGATTATTAGACCGAATAAAATAATCTTAAAAATCAATTTATTCTCGGTGCATAATTTTTCATGGAATACAAAAATAGACGGAGTACAGAATTGGAAATTGAATGTACCATAAATACGTTTTCAAATTATGTTGCAAAAAATGAGTGCAGTACCGAATGCATTTTTAAGTATATTTTTAAATATGAAAGCACCTAAAAGAGACATATGCGATTTGGAACCCATGTATATTATAAATATACTGTGTATGAAAAAACTATTTTTTAAGTTTACTTTAAAGCTACTTAATAATTAACGATTACAGCAATTATTTTATCTCATATAAATTGATGGGATAATCATGCATAGCTAATGGTCCACTAAAATTGAATTTGGGTACATGAGAAATGTTGAATTACAATAATAATTAATTATTATTATTATTGTAAAAGTTAATTGCAAATTATTTTGTGTTTTCAGTTGAATTAAATAGAAAAAAATGTTTGGCTGAACACTTTGGAATACTTCTTCAGTTTAATATATGTGTGAATTTTTATTTTCCAAAATGTGAAAATAACATTATTCTGACATACCCGCAACAACATAAACTATTAACTTTACATGCATAGTTATTTCAAAGTACGAAAACCACTGAGGATTTAGGCTACTTTTAGTCTGCATATGTGTAGAATGAAACCAGAAATTTATTCAAACAAAATAAACAATACTGAAGGTATTAGTATTGTATTTTCAGTAAGGGATTTACACACGTAAATATCTAAGATGGTACATTGTAAAACTCACAAACTCAGACCAGAGCTCTCTGTCATTAAAAAAAGTATGGTCACTGTAGGCCTTGGCCCCCATGTGAAAACGGACCACTGTTAATGAAATGTGGCAATATGAGGGTGATATTAAAATCCTTTACACCATCCTTTGACATTTATAAAGCTGTGTCAAATTAGGTATCAGACCTACAATGGCTTACAAGTAGAACCGTTTCCAGTTATTGCAAGAACATGTCTCTTTGAAGCACAAAATGACAAAATATCCAAGTAGAAGATGGCCTATTTTCGCAGCTTGACAAAATACAACTAGACAGAGACCTTTTAATACAAATAAACAGTATTTTTATACAAAGAATATTGAAAGAAATATAAATATTTTCTTTAATTATTTTTATCAAATTTTCTGTGAATATATTACTGGTAGTTTGTAAAAGTAAGCATTAGTCAATTTATAATCCTTACTAAAATGCAACTTTTAAAGGAAATTAATAAGATAGTATGCACGAAAAATATTTTATTTTTAATATTGCAATTTTATTTCTATAATAGGATGAATAATATCGTAAAATTTTAATTTTTTTATTTTACTATACTTATTTTTATTTTTGAAAATTGTAAAAAACAAATCAGCATTAAAAATTTAAAAAAAATTTAAAATTAAGTAGAAAATTTTCAAAACAAAAAACCTTTGTAATTAAAAACCAATACTTTTGCTTACACAGCATAGAAATACTGGATCTAATCTATTCCAAAAATATTCACTACATAACTAAAATTATAAGGTAATTTCGAGTGCTAGATAACACAATTATTTTTGTTACCTATAAGACGATGTTATTTATCGAACATATATACATAAATCTAATTATATATATGTATATATGTGTATATATACATATACATATATATGTACATATATATATATATATATATATATATAATTATAATATAATATAATCATATATATATATATATATATATATATATATATATATATAATATATATATATATATATATATATATATATATATATATATATATATATATATATATATATATATATATATATATATATATATATATATATATATATATTTATTTATTTATTTATATATATATATACTTTACCAAAACATACATAAACGGATATATATACATATATACAAACACATACCTATATATAACGGGTGAATGCATGATGATTAGTAAGGAATATGCCTTTATTTATATTAAATATGTTTTACGTAAAATTATCATAACATTTTTTATTTCCGGTTAAAATATATTTTTAAACACAACATAAAATTTTAAAAAATCTGTAATTGGTAATTTTAATAGCTTTTCTTAACTTAGGTATTTTTCTCATAAATAAAATTTATTTTAATTGGGAAAATTCGGACATTAAATTTATATTTATCAATATTTTATACTCAGCGTTAAATATTCAACATTTTCTATAGAAAACCAATTATATTTTTGAAATGTATTTCTTCAAATCGTATATTTTTTGGAAAAAATATATCATGAAAAAATGTATTATTTCTTTAACAAGAGAAAAATCAAATAAAACCACCATATTTCTGTTTAACCACCTTAACATTCAACATAAATTTAAAAATAAATTAAATTTGCATTTGTTGTTATATAATGCCCAGCTACTAGGATTTTCATTTTTCAGCAATACAAGGGGTGGACGTGATGGCACCGGGTATAATGGGGCATGTTGGAGTGACATTGTGTCCTCCAATATAAGTCGTCGTAATTTTAAAACAGAGACCGAACAGAAAACCTCCAGATCCGCCCGCCGAACCCAGAGATATTATTTACCATGGACGACATTTAAATAAAGACTTATTCAACGTGCTTAGAAAACTCGATGGATCTTCGGTTAGATGGGGATTCGAACTCACTGCCTTCCAGTGATGACTATTAAGGCTGTAACCAGCATGGTAACTATTGCCCCTTAATTTGAATTTACATTAAATATTTTTTTTATTTCAAGCAAATTTTTATTGTAAATTTCGAAAGGCAAATAGTGTACAGCATTTAAAAGTATTATATAAAATAACCAGTTTATGTGGTAGCAATACCACATATTTGATCAAACATGCATACGAATAATGACTTGGTATTACTTAAGGATACGGGACTCTTTGCGAATTCAAGGTAACACCACAGAATGTAGGAACTAAAGAGAGAAGTATGTGCCAATCATTTACGATCTTTAATTACAATTTTTTAACTACTGAAAACTAAAGGAAATTTTCTGATCACGGGAAAATTTTCAGCTTTTTCATACCCTGGCGTGCTGTGGATAATATTATTTCTTAAAGTATTTGTTCATTTTTTGCATAATATCTTCCCCGAAATGCAAGAAGTTATATTTTATTATCCGAAGATATATAACCCATAAGCCACTCAGAAACGACTATTGGCTGATTTGTCTACCGAAAGTATAAAAAGCAATTGACATGTTTCATTATATTAAACTGTAACCAAGACCTTGTACCTCAAAGGAAGATATAAGACTCAAATCAACCACCGTGAATTGCAAAATATATTAATGTTATTATATATATTAGAAGATGTTTGAAGAAAATTAAATGGGGTAATGTACTCCTGAAAAATACTGTTTGGAGGATTTTGAAAATAGGTATGAGAAACTTGTATTAATGCTATTTAGAACAGCGGAAATACAAGAAATTGTTTACCTAGAAATATACCTTATGACAAATGAATCAAGCACTCTCGTATTTTCCCAATACATTATATAAAATGTGTAGGAAATGTCAAATATTATTCGTATATTATTAAATGGCAAATATAATGTTTTTGATTGAAAAAAATTTTAAAACCCTTTTCTTATAAACAAATTATTATAAATATTCAAATTGCGTTTCATATTGAAACCCAACTTGAATCTATTGCTGTCTATTGAAAAAATTGATGGCTGGTGTTAAATGAAAAATCAGCATAATGTTTCCTTCAGTAGAAGATGAGTTGCAGATTATCAGGATTGCATCTTTCTAGAACCGCATTTCAAGTGTTCTAGATTTTATCATTATTTGCAAAATATGGAATTGATAGTTATACGGAGTTTTACGCTATATATTTACATATTTATTTAGTTAATATAGTGTTTTTGGAGCTTATATAATATTTTCAGGATGTACTCAGCTTATCCCAATGGTTCACCATCATCATAAGCCGAAAAGACAAATATTTGCAAAGTCTTAACATATATAGTATTGAAGTAGAGTCGAGTATAGTAGAGAGAGAGAGTATTGAGTATAGTAGAGTCGTTTTCATTGAATGAAAACTTTAAGTAGAGTTATTTTCAAGATAATAAGTAATGGATGGACATCTTAATATTTTCATTAGTATAAACAATTAGCTCAGTGACCATAGCTTATGCTATTCTTGTTGTCTCATGAAACATAGAATTGCTGCGTCATAACAATGGTCTAATTGATCAAAGATAAACCTAGAGTCAGAAATGGTGAGTTGCTTTTACTCAAATTCAGTCATATATTATAGCAACATCATAGTTGTTGCAGAGTGCACTTTGGAGAACTTGTATTGCCTTATGCATTCGCTCTCGTTAAACATGCCCATGACCTGGAATGTTGGTACAGAGTCCTCTACTGGATGATTTCCATCACCATTTATTCACATTGACTTCACTTTGACCGGTCGTGGTTACATTTCTGTAAAGTAAACACCCATGACTCAAACTTCTTATATGACCGTAAAAAATGCTGTGTTTCAGGAGTACCGTATAATTTTAACATCATTATAGCGGCAGATGAATCATTTGATGGAACTGTAATGTACGTTACTATTACTCATATGCCCTACTTTAAGATGGGTGCTCTATACATGTATAGACTTTTTATAAATTTTAGATTTTATTATTTTATTTTATACTTTTACTTCCACAAATTTTGATTTTCAGCAAAACTGTCTATCGACTAATATGTGCTTACAATATTTATTAAATAATTTGTGACAATAAGTTTATAAAGGTTTCATAATATTAGGCATTTATGCAATATTAGGCATTTTACAATGTAATTTATTACATTGTAATATTTTTCGATAAGTTTAAAGCAATTTTAATTATATGAAAAAATATACTACATAAATAATTTGTAAAATTGTCCTGAAGAGAATATGTTTTTAGTATTTCTTTTGTAAAAAGAAAAGTTATATATGTCTATCATATATCTATAGTAATAGTTTTGCTTTTTAATATATCTGAAAAAAACTAATCTTCTTTATAATTACTACAATTTATATTTTAATAACTGTAAGTTCTTACCATTTTTAGATAACTATACAAATCATTTGATGGGATATTATTATTTTTGAAAAATCAAATATGATCTTCGCATATACTGT
Source organism: Latrodectus hesperus (assembly GCA_037975125.1). Classification (NCBI taxonomy): domain Eukaryota; kingdom Metazoa; phylum Arthropoda; class Arachnida; order Araneae; family Theridiidae; genus Latrodectus; species Latrodectus hesperus. The sequence continues at coordinate 19,029,254 of CM075853.1, read as the reverse complement.
TTAATCATAACAATAACAATACTGCACTATGGAAAATTATTTTAAAATAATTCAGTATTTTATCTTAAAGTGTATACGTTACATTAGTTTTATTTCATTTAAAACTACAAACATTTCTAAGTATAGTATTTTATTATTAACAATAATATTCTCAATTGAATAATTATTTATATGTTTACGGTTTATATAGTTACTTATTTTTTAAGCATTATTAATTCATTTATTTTAGAAATTTAAACATAAAACATTATTATGGAAATACTACATAATAAATTATACTTTGATATGCATTTTTTATTATTTAAATTAATTTCAAACTTTTAAATTTATCACGATATGCTAAATAATCACTATAGTATATTTTAAGCAAATTCTGCGTATTTCACTATAATCTTTATTTTATTAAATATATGATACAACTCATAATCATTTTATCATTGAATTTTGTCGTATATTTTTGATAAATACTAAAGTACAGTTTAGTTGAGGTATAACAATAAGAACTTCAACCTCTTTCTTTATTGTTAGAAATTCTGTAGAAAATCCAAATCACTTTTCTTTAATAGTGTGAGGCACTTGTGAATAAGACGTTCTGGTATAATGACTCGCAGGGAACCCCCGAAAGTGGTAAAATCTGTGGAATGTAATTAACCCAGAGGAAAGTTGAGAAAAAGGAAATGGCTTCTAAACAATGCAGGTTCTGGGACAATTCGTGGAAGTGGCAATGTGGGATTAGCCAATCAAATACGAAATGCAATATTTCACCGAACAGCATTGTTGCCAAGAAGATTATCTTTCCTTTAATCGGCTGCAGACAAGACGGAATTGTCAAGAAAGGAAATGCGCAGCGGAATAAAAGAACGGTAAGAAACTATTCTGACTTGCAACAACGACTTGAAGGACTTCTATTGAAGGATTATGAATCATAAGAAAAACATTTTTCAATAAAATGCAGAACATTCAGTAAAATAAAAAGCAAATAGTTTGTAGTTAAACTAAAATCTTTGTAATGACATAAAAGTATATAAAGTACTTAATATCTAAAATGTTTATAGGGTACATCAATTTAAAATTCCTATGAAATTTTTAAACGAAATTAATTTTATGTATATTTAGTAAAACCCAAATGAAAAAATTACTTATCTTTTTATAACCAGTATTTACAAATGCTATTACTTTTTAAAAAGGTTTTCATGAATGCACATATTCAAATACTAGTTTCCTAAAAATATCAGTATAAAATCAAATATTGTTATTTGATAATTAAATAATACTTATCAGATAATCGTATTTGATGCCAAATATAGCGTATAACGCATTATATAGTGTCAATATCCATTATAATTTAATATTTGAAATTCTAGAATATCAAATATAAAATACTAATATTTAAAAAAAAGAAAAAAAACTCTAGTACTCTCTTCCATTGTAGTATTGAATTATAAAAGCAATAAGGCAGAGCTATTGAAAGCAAATGTAATTCATTAGTGAAACTAATCAATTTGCTGCATGGTTTGATTTATTATTTACTATAAATATGCAAGAAGAATAATATGTACTTCATGCAGTATGGTTAATTTCACAATGCCTACTAAATCTCGAAGAGTTTGTAAAATGTTAATTTTTAGCATACATAAACCTTTAATGTTTGCTCACAGACGAAGAAATTAGCAAAATAAATATAACTCTTAATATATTCAAACTATTAAAAACAATGTCAAGAATATTTCCATATAAAAGCACAGTAAGTATTAAGCATGATTACAAACATCGTAGTTCATAATATATTTAGAATGATTTACCTTTAAAGAGAGAGAAAACAGTATATTTGAATGAAAATAATTCTCTTTTTTTATTCGAAGGATACTCGTATAGTGAAACAACTATAAAAATGCTTTTATGAATTTCTGACAATTATTACGGATTTACTTAACATTTGCTACAACACACTTGCTGATATCTTACCTTAATATTATTATAGTAAATTTAATATTATCTGTCAAAAATATTTTATAAGTGTATTTTAAATTTATGGATAAAAATGCACCTAAGAAAACTTGATTGATAAATTCAAATTCATATAAAAATGCTAGCTGTATTTGAAACAAAAATTCATAAATACATTTCATTTTTCTATTATTACTTCACAAATTTTAAGTAATAATTTGACAATTATTACTTCCATTTATTGTTATATATATATATATATATATATATATATATATATATATATATATATATATATATATATATATATATATATATATATATATATATATATATATATATATATATATATATGGGCTAATATTTGAAAAACTATTTAAATTATTTTTTTTATTTATTGAATATTTGATTTTAAAACAAATTAGCCAAATTATCTCAGCTATGCAAGATTAATTTATTGCTTTAGATTTTGCAATCCTATTTATAATTTCTATATTCAGGCTTTACATAATTATTTCTGTTATCCATGCGGAAAAATCAATAATGGCAAAAGAGTTTCTAAACTAAGACTAAAATATACATTTTATTACTTGTTGGGAAGAGTGACAGCAATGATCAACTATTTCAAATATGAACGAATGCGTACAACTTAGTAGTAAATTCAATAATGTTCATTATATAATATCTCAATAAAAATACAAAATATTAAAAGTAAAATAATAGTATGAATTTAGAACTGAACTTACTATAAAATACGAAAGTTTGAAGCAGAAAATAAAATTTAAATATATTTTTGCACGAGAGTAAGCATATGCATTAATTTCACTTGTTTATCAGTTATTGTTGCAGATATGTTATGATGTGTGAAATGAAAGCTGTTTTATTTGACAACAATAAAATAATGCGCATTTTTAATGCAAGAAAAAATAATAAAAATAAAATTTTAGAATTATCATCAGTTTCATCTGATACTATATTTTATACACTGCACTGCACCACCTTAAATGCCAACAAACTTGTTATTTGCCTGCTTACATGTGTGCAAAGAACTCCAGGTTGCCATGGAGATGGATTTTAAGCGAATCCCTCTGATTTTCACCTTCGTTGAACCTTTTCATTAAAACTTCGTATCACAAATGACTATCTGGTGGCTGACGAAGATAACGCCTTGACTGGCGTCCCCGATTACTATCCGCAACCAGAAAATAATTCAGGCGGGACAAAAGCAAGCTTTATGTGAGGGGAGCCTCCATTTTCCAATGAGTTGATTGCGCGCTAGAAGCGACAAGTAAAAGTGCCAAAGATTTTAGGCGCATTATTAGGAAGAAGTCGCAGCATAACAGACATTTGACTTAATAGCTTGAATTTATCTTCTTTAAGCAGTAATTCTTTATTGATACAGATTTCCTTGTTCCATTTATTATTAATATTTTCAATTCAATATATATACTGGTCTCTTTCAATATAAAGTCACATAATTTGAAAATAGTATTAACAGTAATGAAATCTAAATACAGCTTTGACAGAATAGCTATGCAATTCTCTTGACATAACGGAGATTACAATTATTGCTTATAATTAATTAAAAACGAGTATTCTTGGTTAAACATATTAAAGAAATCTTTCTTCAAAAATGTATTTTTTGTGTATTATGATATAAAATACAATATTATTTATAAGACGAAACGGTTATTGAAGTAAATATAAGTTAAATGACTAATTTCTTCTAAAATCCCAATAATATTGCATAAAAAATTTCTTAAAGTTTAATTTCCGTTTACAATACATTCATAAAACTAAGCAGGGGAAAGCAGTGCTTAGTCATATAAATTAATTACACTTATTTATAACTATGAGCTTTCATATAAAAATGTTTTTAGCAAAATATATTTTACTATATAAAATAAGGTAAGTATTAATATTGTTCACAAAGAAAGCTTCCACAACTTCAACAAATAATTATCCATTGCATCATTTTTTTAAAGACACTATGGTATATACAAAAATATTGATGTCAAATATTTATAAAATTTTAAGTAGTTTAAATTGTAGTAGTTTTCTTATTATTTTAAATTCTGTTTATAAATTTTGTTATTAGAAGTATCATTTTTAATATGTGAGAAATCGCAAAATTCATCTAACAAGAAAATACCTGTTTATCATGTCGAATATATTTTTAATTTCTAGATAATTTACATAATTGCAGATAAGTTCTTGCAATTCAAATAAACTGCATGTTTAACTTAATATAAGCTGGTAACTTTACATGTCCAGTTTAAGAAAGATAATTTTCAACAGATTGTTTTCGCTTTTACTGGAGAACTTTATAACTGATTACTTTTTTATCAAGTTGGAAATTCATTCTTGAAAATCACAGTTCTTTATCTTTTGATTTTCACTCTATTACCGAAACATTTATCGTATTATTAATTATTTCGTAGCAAGAAATTTAGAGAAACTTCCTAATAATTTAGTCTTACGGCATTTTCAAGAAATCCCATTTTCAATTTATAAATACGAACTATTTTGTTAAATTTTAAACACTAAAATATAATTTTGTTTTCTATTATTGTTGTTCCTATCCGTTATAATAAATAATACCACAAATATTTTAATTTTTTAAATAAACTATGGAAGATATTAAATGTTTCAATTTAACAGATCCGATTCATACTTTACGCACATCATATTTTTATCACTTGATTATACAGAACTAGAGATAATTGACTTTTGCTACTTGCTCAGTCTGTTTTCTTTAGTAACACTTAGGAAATGAAATTAGAAAGTATTAAATTATCTGTGTAATGCATGCAAGAAACAGGGCAGATAAAAAAAAGACAAATAAATAAATTCAACCATTTCCATTTCATTAGTGCATTATTTTGATCTGGAAATACAAGACAGTAAATGAAATTTTAAATTAAAGGAGAATTCCACTGTTTATATAACAATAAACTACGAGCTGAAAAGGAATATGAAGATCAATAACGGGGATTGTTCTTGTAAAAAGTTAAAAGTATTTAAATTAACTGACGCCATGCGATTTTTTTCTTGGTGGAAAACTGCATCTAATAAGCAACAAAGAACAAAACTATTGAAAGAGATACTCGTCCACTGAGTGTTAAATTCAAATGTAGTAAAAATATGTTGAGTTTCTACTTTAAACTATTTAATATCTTTCATGTTGGTGATCAATCAGTGACAGTTACACTCTCCACAAAAATTCCAATATGATTGAAATTATTTTCATGATCTCTCATGGAAATCTTATTTTTAAGTAATCAACTCAAACAGAGTATCAAAACAGATTCAGCATCAAAAAATTACATAAGCGTCAAGATTTCTTAACATATAAATAATTTTTATAAGTTGAAAAAAAATCAGAGATAATGAATCTGAAAACAAGTATCCTTTATTTTTGAAATTTTAAACATATGCATGAATTTTTGTTAAGATTTAAATATTTGAGAAATTAAAATAAAATATTTTGCTTACATTTATAGTTAAAATGCCGCCCTAATGAACTAAACAGATGTTAAAACTACATATTTCTATATTAAAAATATCTAAAATTTGTGTAATATAACACTCCATATTTGTAAATTAACATTAATTATTTGTTAATTAACTTCACGTGTCTTTAAATTAAATATTGAGTATTTTATTTTCAAATGCTGTTACTGTGCAATACGCTCCTGTAAATAAAAGATTTTATTTACAAGTCCAAGTACTAGGCACATAAAAATAGAGTAATCATTCAAGAGTAAGTAACATAAATATTCATTATTATTACAGACTCAATGAATCTTACCTTGGAAACGTGTTTGTATGTACATAATAAATTAATAAAGATTCCGCTACAAAATATAATTTTGAAATATTCTCTTATAATATTTTTATAAATTATAAATGTAAATGTTAAAAATGTATCTACAAGCCTTATTTAAGTGAAATTTATTGATCTTCAGCAGTTACAGCTTTTAAAGAAAAAATATTCAATTTTGGGTTTTAAATAAGATGGCTTACATATTAAATACATAATTAAAAATTAAATATATAAATAATACTATTTTTTTGAAAATTTAATAAAAAAATAAAAAAGAAATTACGCGAAAATAATTTTTTTAGAAATTATGTAAATTTTTGACTTGTGTTTGGTAAGTGCATCAAGTATTATAATTACATTATTCCCAGTCGCACTGCGCATTAGGTAAATTGTGAGTATTTATGATTTTCATTAGATATAACATTAAAATCTGAATATTAGTAAAGCAAATATTAACTGAAGTAACTTGTTTATAAATTTGGCACCATATTCCTTTTCATTTCTTTTTAATTATTTATTTTATGAAATGTTTATGTGATTAAAATCATATTAAACTATATATTTTAATATTCGTATTCTGTTTTCGCTTAATAAGTGAAGTTGACCTATTTTACTAAAAAAGAAATTTGTACATTTCCCGAGGCTTTTGTAATGACCTGTTTTTGATAAAATATAATCAACTATAAAATAAACCTATGAAAATATTAAATTTAATAAGATTTCTCTAACTATTTATTTTAGATTAAACAATTTGTTTAAAGATTTTAACGAATATTTTAGTGTGCAGACTTTTTTATACTATTTTTATCAAGATGTTAATATAGTATGATTTTAGCATAAGCTACTCTTATTATTATATTGCTTTTAGAATGTATGTTTTTGGAATAAAATAAATTATTTTAGAAATTAAATTTAAAAAAATATATAAAGAAAGATATACCCGAAAAAACCTATACAATATACTTTCCAAAGAACGAAAATAATATTTTATTGTTACATTAATAATATTAGCTGTTGAAACAAGACATATAATAAAGAATTGCTCAGAAAAGAAAGCGGGGAAAGAATTGATTATGTCACGTTAAGAATTCCTTTTTCATCTCTGTCACTTTCAATCTGAAGATAGTCTAATAAATACTGTCCATTATTGATTACTGTTGCAGTTGATGATTGCATAAAACATTGACAGAAATATGTATCAGAAATGTACCAACTTATACATACATAAATGCATTTTAAGGAAAATATGATAGTCATTTTTATTAAATTTAATATATGTTCGTTTTAATGCACACCACTGTAATTAATTTTTAAGATGTTTGTCATATGAGCTATATATACATTATTCATTGTATTATAAAAAAATTATAATCTGTATTTGATAAACCTAAATGCGATATTTAATTTAATTATGTTTTACGCATTAAATTCTGTTCCTTCTAATAATATATATATGTTTATTATCAGAAATAACTATATCATAGATTTGTATCAGTATATATATTAGTTTATATACTACATAAAGTATATAATCCTAAAACATTTGTAGGGAAATATATATCGATATAAGTTCATAAATATATATATATATATCATATGATATATATATATATATATATATATATATATATATATATATATATATATATATATATATATATATATATATATATATATATATATATATATATATATATATATATATATATATATATATATATATATATATATATATATATATATCGAAAGACCAGTAACTAATCGGGAAAGGTTATGAGAATTTCATTTTCCAACAATGTAACTTTCATTAATGTTGCCAAGTGCATGTATTTATTTGAGAGTTTTTGTGAATGTTAAACGTAATATAAATGTAATTTTTTATATCTAGAATTAATTTTAAAATATGAAATGATTAAATACAGTTCATTTAGTGTAAAAGTTATAAAATTAATTTTAAAAATACTTTGAATATATATCTACATATTATTATTCCCCTATAAATAGCAATAAATATTATTGTCTATACGTGCATTTATGTCTTTTACACACACGTACGATGATTATTAATTTTAATAATTAAAAACAATCAACAGGAAATCAACCTGTCGGTGTGCATTATTTTTAACTTAGGTATAATTTTGCCATAGAAAAGATAAATAACATTTTGTTTCAAACTATTTAATTTGTATTGTATTAAGAACTAAAGTAAAGCAGTTTTATATTTTACTCAAGCTGCTAATTAATATTTAAAATGAGAAACTTTAAACGATGTGTCAAGTGATTTTATCCGATAAAGATATGACATATTCCTGTAAAACAAATGGCTTAGGTTAAAATTGCAAGAAAATATTACATGTCATTTAACCAAACACATCAGGATAAGAATAAATATCTTTTAGATGATAACAAAAAAGGGGAAACTTATTTTCAAGCAATATTATAATTTATTAACATAATCATTCAAAATGTCATGCATTAAGAATTTCTAAATTATTAGATATAATTGATTCAATGATTGATTTTGTATACATTAAATAATTTCTATGACCCAACAACTACCAGAGCAAGACTCTCGGTTTATCTATTCACATAATATCCGCAGAATTATAAATGAAGTGTCACATCTAAATTTGCATAAACGTATTGGCATTTTTGTATCAATCATCACTGTAAAATAATTTTCCCTGGTGGTTTTTGTAATAAGCTTTACATTTCTTAAATTTAAAATTTTCACAAATTGAATATCGGAAATTAAAGTACACATTTTGTCAAGATAACTTTAAAATTGTCTAGATTCATTGCAATTTGAGTCGTTTATGAGTCATGTTTTATAGATACATGTAATTGGAAATGACAGTTTGTCGGAATAAAATTAAAAATATTATACTATGTTTATATTACTTAAATTTAAAATTCCTACAAATTAAATATGTATCTCATTTTCAATTATACATTTCGTCAAGATAAGTGGCGAATTCTCTATATTCACATTGCAATTTTAAATCTTGTTTATAGATGTTACTGTAAATAAAAATTTGTAAAAATAAAATGAAATATATTAAAAAAAGTTTTGGAATAATAAGTGTTTATTTTCCTACTGAAACACGCAAAGAAGTAAATAAGACAAAACATTACTGAAAATTTTTATATAATTTGAAAATGTTATTTTAAATAGAATATTGAATAAATTGAATAACTAAAAATAAAATAAAAAGATAGAAATATTTGTAATATTTGCCTACATTTGAAAAGATAATCATATCTCAAAAACCTTTAAATTTATTGTTCACTTCATGCATTAAGAGTATATTTATATCAGATAATTTTGTCACTATCACGAATATTGCTTTTACTTTCTAAACTCGAAGAAATAAAGGATATATTTTCAATAAATGATGCATGACTTTAATAATTTAAAGTAAACCTCTTTCTTAATTTTTTTTATGTGAGTGATAGGTTTTAACGTTACGTTTTCGATAACACAAACCGGTACAAACATCAAATACACATCATTTATCAAAGAGATAATAAGGAAACTTCCTCATAACTATAGATTATCTAAAATATTATCAATCAAAAAAATTTATAACATTAACCATCGTATTAAATTTTTGAATTTTCTGCAAATAATACAGGTACTACGTTGACTTGGTTCAAAGGAAATTCATATCGAATAATAAAATATTGAGCTAATATTTTATTTGCTAATAAATTGCTTTATTTTTTATTATGCATAAAAAATAAATGAATTAATCCATTTCAAAAAATTCCCAAATTATAGATATAATAGATTTTATTTTTATCTCTTTATTTCTCCTTTAAGTATATAATATATATTGGCATTACTGTCTTAGTATACAAGGAATATTAACTTTGTATATTCAGATTTCACCCTCTCATTAAAATATGATAAAATTTTATATTAATAATCTATTTCAAAATTCCTTCAGAAAGTTACATCTTTAAAAATTTATATTCCTTTTTTTTAAATTATATTTTTGATAAAAACATTCTATTATTTCTTATAATACTTATTTTTACCCATCGTTCACTAATTACGTCGCAATAGCTTTAATGTTTATTTTGTCAAAAAGGAGATATTCAATTTTTCTTAAATATTTTTAAAATATTAATGTTTTTAGATACTTTCTTGTAATTAAAAAATAATCAAGGATGGAGTACTTCACATTATGTTACTTTGAAAAAAATTAATTTTTTAAAAATTCAGGTATATATATATATATATATATATATATATATATATATATATATATATATATATATATATATATATATATATATATATATATATATATATATATATATATATATATATATATATATATATATATATATATATATATATATATATATATATATATATATATATATATATATATATATATATATATATATATATATATATATATATATATATATTTATATATATATATATATATATATATATATATTTCTTTATTTTAGCGTTATAGCTATAATTTATTTTGACAGTTTAAACAGGAGTTTAATTCAAATGACTGTGGTATATTTTCTGTACCTAACACTTTAAGTTATATTTTATATTACAATTAATAATTTATGACACTAATGAATTTAGCTTTTATTTTAACTTTACTACAATTAATACAATATTTATTTACTACAATTTGATAGTCCAATAAAGTATTAATTTATTAATTTACATTCAATATAATTTAATAAAATATATATATATATATATATATATATATATATATATATATATATATATATATATATATATATATATATATATATATATATATATATATATATATATATATATATATATATATATATATATATATATATATATATATATATATATACACATAAGGTAGGTCAGGTAGGTAGGTATATTTCTGTTTTTTGTATTTTACGTTAACGCATAAACTTGCGTTACTATAATCAGGGAATAAAGTATAGTCAAACTGCTTTTTTTAATTTAAAAAGACAAACAGCTTTATTTCCCCTAGTTACATTTAAGTAACAAATCCTTAATATTTAGTAACATATCGTTATTTATCTCATAATAATTAACTTTTTATTACTAATTATTTTTCTTAAAATAAGTAACTCATTATTATGTTCTTTATTTGCCTTTTTATTTGAATCGAAATAAATTTTCTTAATCTCTTAATAATAAGTGTGTGAGAACTTCGTAGCAATTAAACATGCATATTTAGAGCGAAATATGTCCGCATATGTATTCAGTTATGTTTTATACTCGATTTTATGCATACTTAATAATAAAAATTCTGTAACTTTTATTTTTTTAATATTATCACCTCTGCTGTTTGGATTTGTTTTAAAATTTAAAAATTGTATTTCCACAAACTTTATGATTAATTAAAAGTTTTATGATATATAAAATTATATACATTTTTGATATTATTTATACTTAATAAAAAATATTAAGTTTAATAATTCAGAGCTTGGGTGTTTATAATATTACTCTATCGATAGAATTATTAAAGGAAAAAAACATTATATATTACTGAGGAGCTAAATTTTCTCTTGCATATATACATAATCAGAACTTTACACATAATTTCAATAAACATTTATTCTACACATGTTAAATACCGAGGGCATAAAAGCATCGGATAATAATTTAATATGCTTAAAATATTAGAATAGCTCATTAAAATAATCTAAGTACACTAATCCATCTTTACCAAATACATCTGTGCATAAAAGTCAATAACATTCTCTTCATGTGATAAGGAAGTTTGCTGAAAGCTAAGCACATCTTCTAATACTTCGAAATAACATTATGTTTGAGATTCAGAATTAAATATCTGTATTGCTAATAGAATTATAATACATTCCAAATATTTAACAAGATCTTGTAGATGTAAAATCAATAGCTTTTACCTGTTATATTTCCTTAAGTGTTTCCGTGAATAATTATTTTCTTTGCCTTTTTGTGAATTTTGAAAGTAAAAAGAAAAAGCTGCTACCAGAAAAGTGTGGACACAAAAAAGGGGTATATTTTAAAATAATTTATGTTTTAGAAAAACGTTTGATTCTTGATAGTATAAAATATTATGAGAACACAAAAAAAATATTGAAATGTTCAACAATATTTTACCTAATACAGAATAGAATATCAATAAAATATTGTACAATAATTTTTTCTTTCTAAGGGTTTTGTTAGGAATCATCTATTTAAAATTATATTTGCTCAATTATTTCAGTTTGATTCATAAATCATCTCGATATATTATTATCGAATGTCGCTTACATAGTATGAATTTTAAATTCAGTAGTGTAAATCTTTATATTAATTTAAATATATCTGATAAAAAAAAGACTTCTTTTATGAAATTTGAAAGAATTTATCATTTTTATTTAATCTAAGTAAAATGATAATTAATCCAAAAAGATTTGAAAATTTTGAATTTACTACTAGTATTCATCCATCAATTTTATACAATAATTGCTAATAATAAATCTTGACTAAATCATATTGAAGCGAGAAATGCTAATTATTATGTACAGACTAATGAAACATTAAATAGCCATTAGCGTAAAAAATAATTTCTGAAATTGTTGTTTCAACAAACAATAAAGCTTCATTTTGGAAAGGTTCGAAACTAAACCACAGATTGCATTTAAGTTTAAGAAGTACTAAATATCGGTAAACAGATAATTAACAAAATGATATAAAAACGAATCTAAATAAAAGTTAAAATTTTAACAATTGATTAACTAAAGCAATTAATAATTGAATAAAGAAAAGAAAATATTTAATCATTTGAATTTTAAAAAATATGCGACAGACATTCTATCAAAAAGTAAACACTACATAACGTTGAAATCTAATAATACATGTGCAAAAAATTTTGCTATTTTAACATAAAAATATTATTAAAACCAAAATAAATATCTTAAAAATAACTATATTTTCCCCTAGATCAAGAATCATTCAAAATAATGAAAATTAACATTATGAAATTAAAAATGATCAAAAGTACTTATGAATCTTCAAATGAACATGTAAATTTAAATTAAAGAAACAAAAAAGGATTACGTTAATTGAAAGAAAAAGAGTTCTTAACCTGTTTCATGCATTTTGAATGCTGAATAAATTGACATAAAATGATATAAAAATAACTGATACATAAGAAATAAATCCCGAAAGAGAGTAGCACACAGTAACGTAAACTCTCTTAAAATTAAATCAGCATTTTAAATTTGCAAACAAATTTATTATTAATTAACTGTTAATTTATTAATCATGAATAATTTTGTATAAGACATCGCTTGTTATAAATTTATTTTGGAACTGAGCAATTTATTTTCATAAACATCACTGATAGTTTAGCAATAAATTTACCAGATATTAGACAACTATAATCATCAAATTACATTTATGAAAATATTAATACATTGATTAATTCTATATAAATGTAGATGTGATATATATGTTCTATATTTTTAAAGAAGAATATGCCATTAATTTTATAAATGTTTTAAACTCAATCTGGTTCTAAATAGTTTTTACTAATTGGGATCTGTGATGGTACCCATCCATCACATTCAACTGGGAGAAGCAGAAAAAATGAATACTAAAATTCCAACCGGTTAGCTACGATGTTAGAAAAGCGAATGAGTGATACCAAAATTAGCACAGTACATTTTAAGAAAAACAAGCAACAATTAATCAAAAGGCATACTATAAGTATTGATGAACATTTGTCATTAGAGAAGAAATGATATACGCACCCCTTCTTCATGCCACAATAATTTTGTCTGAAGGCACAATAAATCTGATCATAAGACTTTCTGCTAAGTCCAAAGGCGTCTCGGGCACTAAAGTCTCATTTCAAACAAAATAAGTTAGAAAAAAATCACATTTCCGCCATTTACATATGCCAGCCAATCGTGACGGATATGTGATACTCAAGAAGTTACAGATCATGGTGGAAATATCTCAACTGGGATTAAACCATTCTTCAACCACACGTCTCTCTAGATGGAGAATGGGACACCCTGTAAAAGCATAGAAGTCCTTGTTCCAAGAAGCAAAGGTCTGCTGTGTCTGTCAAACTGTCCGGCGTGTTAGAAGGGCCCACCAGATAATCACAAAATGTTTGGTAGGCAGGGATAATAATCTGCATACAAAATTGCGTATTTACTCATATTAGGTTAGCATTGATTACAAATGTAAGCTACGATATATCACTTACTGAAAAATACTTATTTCCTTTGCTTCCAGTTGCAAACTTTGTGGAAGGAGCTTCTTAAAATTTATTCAAGACTCGCTCTTTAAATCCTGGCATTCAAGCATTTTGTCAATGTATTTCATTTCTGTTTGAGTAGGCAAGCGAGCCGATTTCTTTCAGTCATCGATTAAAAAAGCAGGATGACTTGGGATATGAGGTGTTGGAAGCCATTATTCCTCCATTATTTTATATTTCCTCTTCTAAAATTTACGTATATGCCGACACTCTACCATATCATTAACGAAAATTTCTGGGTGATATTAAAAAGATAATACTCGAAGGAACCACCCTGCCATTTTTAAAAGACAAAGTTTGAGTAAATTATCGTTCTTCGATACCATAATTGGTATCGAAGAACGACAATCAACAGAGAAACATGTTGTTTCTTCTGATCGGAATTTTGGATATAGTGATTTCTTATTAATCTTAAATATGCTACGTAAGCAAAAAATGCTGTCAGATGCAACGAATTGTTTTGCTTGATCACGCAAGATGTGTTTGTAAGCTCGGGAAACTACGAAGAGATAGACAAGAGCAGTGCACTGAAAATCAAAAAGCATATTGAATATCCAGGAGATCCAATAGTTATTGAACTCCTCACATTGGGAACTATACAAAGGAATTGGGTGAGATCCCGCATTGAGGCCTCTTGTTGTTGGTTGTTCAGTTTCTAGTTTCCTAATTTTAGCCTCTCAATATGGAATGCAACCCTATGTTATAAGATAATTATTTTTCATTTGACTTGGTAAAAACAACCCTCTTAATTTTCACATGCATAAAATCAATTCCTATATATTTTTAGATCTATCTTTTCGGCTCATCAATGAACCACTTAACTAGCTTCACTTATTTTCTTGATTTGTTTTCACAATATCCTGTTCTATATATTAAACAAATTTCTCCAAATAATAAACTTTCTTACAAAACAGATAAGTAATTTTTAAACTATTGTGCAGCATAATTTTAAATGATTAAAAATTATTTGAAGTTATTGAATCCCCTTCAAAATTTCTAGGTCCAATACTCAACACAGTTATCAACTCAGTTATTCACCAAGATTTACATAAATACATTTAATCTTAAATGTATCACAAAAATGTATAGTTTTAGTTGCAAATTTTATTAATTTTTCAAAATAAAATCAATACAATCGTTAACAATTAATAATAAAGATAAATAAGAAATTTAAAGAATAACTTGTTATTTTCGTAAAAATTTAACTTTAATTAGCATAAACAAATCTGTCAATTATTTAAATTAAAAGTCAAAAACGTTAATGACATAAATTCAGTATGAGCATCTAACAATTTTTATTTTACATTGAATTTTTCGAATTTTTCTATTATTTTATATTTTTAAATTATACATTCTTATAAAAATTTTAATTGGTTTCACTTTCTTCTGTTTAAATGTTAAATAATTAATTTTACTTAAATCCAAATTTAATAAAAATACATTTGAAAATCGTTGTTCCATCACACATTTTTAAGTAGAAAATGAAAAGAAAATTCCTTAAAGCGTAGCAACAAATAAATATTTGAATGCACTTACTAGTGTGAACTAATCAATTAATATTGCATTTGTTGTATTGGCTATAAAATAAATAGTGAATATAATCTTTAGATGATTAATAAAATTCTCATTACTTCTTGGCAGATAAAACAATGCTTTATTTGGATAATTAGTTTGGCTTCTTAAGTGATACTATATATTAATATTTGTGGTAAGATTTATGTGTTGCTATCACATTCTTAAGCAACTTTATTTAAGACTACTGAAGTATAGATTTAGCAATGTATTTAAAAATAAATACTTAATTTTGGACATGTTATTTTAGATTTGATTTTGTTTTATTCACATGCACAAAACCATGTATATTCCGCTATTTAATGTTTTTAGAGTTTTTATTCTTGTTTGATTATATTTTATTTTCGTTACATCTCTCTGTCAGTCATTTTACAACTGACATTTTTTTCATATTTTATATATTTCAATGATATGGTATTCTGAGTGAGAAAACTCAACAATAACTCTTTTCTTGCAGTAGCCATGCATGATATGTAAAATAAATTCTGTGTCTTAAAGAAGAATCAAATAAAAGCAAACAATATATCTCTTACTAATTGAAATCAGAAATGATCTGATTCTCTTTCCTTGGAACCAGATGCTGAAGTGAGAGCATTCTACCTTTTAAATCAACAATTCATTAGCTAAATTTTCTTCTTGTATATGACAGTTTAAGTTTGTTGGAAACTACGCAAAGAGTTATATTCTAGTAGAATAAACCCTCTTAAATTATTATTATTATTACAATTATTAAGCTTTTTAACCGCTTAAAATATTTTCTCAAAAATAATTACATTAGTAATCAAATATGTATTGTTTGAAAATGTAACAAAATCTGAAAATTTTTAAACACCTTGAAAAACGTCAAGAACATATTTTATACTTTTATATTCGCAAACAAATCATATAGCTTTCAGAATGTTTTAACTTGATTATCATGAATTTTTCACTTAGTAAATCCTTAATTGATTTTTAGTACATTGAGAAATTTTATTTTGTATTAATTTACGTAATTAATGATGTAGTCGATTTTACAAACGTATGCATAATTATTTGAAGAAACAAACACATAAATTTAAATATATATTAAACAAACTAAATTTTTTTATATACAGGTTAAAAAAATTTGCCGAATTCATACAAATTTTCAATATTATAAAGCATTTAAATCTTAGTTCAAAATTGCAGTAATGACAGCAATTTCCTGTTTAGCATAAACACAATTTACAAACTAATTAAAAACAAGAGTATCAGCTTTAAGTTGCATCAACAACATTTTCACACTTAACTTTGAAACGTATTTAATAAACTGGCTCATTTTCGAAAACTTTCCCCTGTCAAAACATGTTTTAGCGTGAATGCAATGCTACTTCCATATACCTTGGGATCACTTAGAACTTTGATTAATTATCCAAGTAGCGAAACTTTCCTCCTATCTTTCTCAAGTAGACAACGAAAACAAAACACTTTCAATTCTCTAATTAATAAAATTTAGGTCAACCACAAGAGATGAAATGATAGTTCCAGCCGATGAGGGAATATTTCAACGTGTGCTTAGAAAAATTAATCACTGAGGCAAATTTTAATGATGGAATACTTAACCAGGGCAGCGTAGGCGCGAAATTAATTAAATTTCTTTTTAGGTAATCTAATTAGCTATATCGATATTCGATTGAAGGTTCTTTCTCCTTTGAATGCTTACTACGAGATCTATCTTAATAGTTTGGTATGAGACTCGACTATATGGCGTCACACCTCATATTAATCATTTCTGGTTAGGTCTGTTAAGGCCAGAAACAAATGGTTGCAGGAAATTGGCAAATTGAATCAGTCTTCTCAGTCAGTTGGATGGAACCGGTATCGTCATTAGTTCTCCTGAATGTCACAGACTCTAATGAAGAAAATTTCACAATGCTTCAAGCGGAGGAAATGGCTCTTATATTATTAGCGAGAGAAAGCGAATCGGAGATCCAGACTACGTTACCAATTAAAGTGAAATTCAAACTATTCGAAAAGCGAAAGAGGTTTTCTTGGATGGATTTGCATCGGAACTTCCCCGTCTAAATTGAATTGGAGAAAACATTAAAGGAGAATTTCAAGCTTTCATTTTGTAAAAGAAACTTTTTTTCCCTTTGATTGAGTAACCTTAATGATGGAGGAAAAACTGGTACTTTAGTGGAATTTTTTTCATATCAATATATTATACTTTAAAGCCGGTGTTTGGTTGAAATTCAAAATTGGCGCCATTTGCCTTATATTATCTCTGGTTGCCAAAATGCATTAAATTACGAATGAACTGTTACATTGATTTATGGAGAAAATTATGGTTTTTAATTATTCATAAATGATTATTTATCATAAGTGATTAATAAATTTATAAATGATTAGCAATAAAAATTTGACTGACAGTTAATGTATTTCCTCCGTTTCCTCCCATTGTAAGAAAGGATTGTATATATATATATATATATATATATATATATATATATATATATATATATATATATATATATATATATATATATATATATATATATATATATATATACATATATATATATATATATATATATATATATATATATATATATATATAACTTTCTTAATTTTTTAAATTTTATTTTAAGAAAAACATTTGTAATAAATTAATTTTAAGTAAATTTATGTTTAAATTTTTATAAAAAAAATACGTAGGAATTCTCAACTGAACTTTGAAAAGTTAATTTTTTTTGGAAATGACTTTTGAACAAAGGATATTTTATCATCATTTGTGTATTGTTGATAAAAGTTGTTGTTGATGTTCCTTATTCCACTTGATCTAGTACAATCTAGACCAAGTCCAGTAGATCGTTCGCCCAGAGAAAGTCCCGAACCAGCGCAGGGTTTTCAAAAAGATCTCTCTTCTCCAAACCCAGACAGGAGAGCAGAGATAAAAATACAGCTAGTATAAGAGTGAATATACATTATTTTAGGGAAAATAAATAAAATGTATTACAATTAAGTAGCCATATAGAGTTAATATTTAAAAAATTCTACACATTATATCAAAGAGAAATATAAAATCAGAGATTAAAGATCCAATATTATTGAACATAAAATTAATAAATTTGAGAAGAAACTCACTGAAACAATAGAATATGCACGAAATGTGAATAATTCCCATCAGACATCAAAATTCATGGTTTTGTGATAGTTACTTTTTAATAAGAAATAATCATAAAATTCAGAGCTATATTTATATGGTCATTCTTATAAAGATGATGAATTTCAGATCCTGAGACTAATTATATACTAACAATAAAAAAACTGTGCAAATCAAATTACACTTCATACATTTGAAAGATAGTTTTGTTAATGGTGGAAATTATTTTCAGATTAATAACAAGACAAGGCTGTTTCTCATTCACTTTGGTTATGAATGACACCTAACATTTATATAATACAACAATCATCATGCCATTAATGAATGTGAAACTGAACTTGAAATATTCGTATAATTATTTCGTATTTAGAGAATGAGTTGCTTTCATGTGCGCAGGAAATTTCATCAATAGTGTTACCACCAAATCACATGTCACTAAAAACGTAAAAAAAAAAATTGATAAAAATATTTAGTACGATAATTACATCAGCATTCTTTGTCAGCATATACTTTTCTTCGTACAATTACAGGAAAATTATTGCTAGAAATATATTTAATCTGAAAAAGGAGTACTAAAAATGTTTTATTACTATTAGTGTTTGGGCCGAAAGCCAAAATAAACACTCGTGTGCATTTGCGCTTACAAGGGTTGTGACCTTTTTCTTAATAAATAAAATAAAGTTCTTGGAAACGGTCCAAACCATATAAAATTGTGCATGAGAAAAGTTCATAAGAATAATTAAAGAAAATACTGAATTATGAAATTGCTAATGTTTTGAATGAATATATTAAACTAAAATCTATTACCGTAAAAATTAAGAAAAATAACATGGATATTTAAATGATTCTTTTTCATCCTATAAGAATTGTATTTATAATTATTTGCAAAACTCTAGTTTATAATTAGTGAAATTTTAAATGTATTCATATACATTTAAAATTTCACTAATTATAAACTAGAGTTTTGCAAATAATTATAAATACAATTCTTATATTATTTTTTCATGAATATTTGTATTCAAAAGCTGCAAACATCTTGCTATGCTATTAAGGGTTTTGGGTCAAGAAGTATTCAAATGATTTTTACATCCGTAACACAAGGATTTTATAATGTTCTTTTGTACTATCGTTAAGGAAACTCATCCATTCATACAAAAATATGTAAAATTGCACACTTGAAATGTCTAATTTCAAATTCAATATTTTTTTGCAATATTTCAGAATATTTTTTTCAGAATCCATAATATATTTCATAAAAAAGAAAAATATTGTCATACTGAAAGAAACTTTTATAATTTACGGCATATTTAATTAGAGAAAGAATTTTAACTTTTCTCAACTCTAATTGAATAATAAATGTAAAATGAAAACTACGGATAAATACGTTTACATTTTATGTTAAATTGAATTCTAGAATAATTTTATTTATTTTGGCAATAGTTTTTGTGTGAACTGAAAAATAACGATTTTGATTTATTATGCCTCAGAATAAACTAGATTTCTATTTTTCAAATAAATTTTGCTAATTTGTATTATTCTAAAGAACAACTATGTTTACTCTGAATTCGCCTAAATGACTTATATCAGTCACATGATCCAGAGAGAACGGTGCAACATTTGTCTCAAATATATGAAGAATTATTTATGTGCTTACATAATTGTCAATGGAAAGGTTGTTGATTAAAATGCCTTTGATAAAGAAGAGATTATGATCACTCGAAAACTCGGAACGTCTTACGTAAGAAACTGCACATCTCTTCAACTTTTCGGCACTTATCATCGTGAGATCTTATGTGAAGTGTAGTGACGGTAAAATGAGTTGCAGATATCACAGTTTTTGACATTCACATCATTAAAGACACAGGATGCTGTAGGCTAAATTTCTCATAAATGAGATCGTCGCTAGACTTTGACAGACAATTTCTTCACTGACCAACATACATTCAGCCTAAAATTCATCCACAACATAACTCAGATTTTATTATAAGAAGCAGGGTAGCATCATGCAACATTAATGAAGTATAGATAACCAACTACGTAGCTACTGCCATTGATCTTTGTGTACTTTATCCACTTGACATAGTTATTCATAAGGCCTTTAAATATCCAGTGAAAATTTCAGACACAGATATATTCTTTCCGAATCTTTAAACCATTTCAATCTGCTGTAATAAAATCGGTTAAATTAGCAACCTTTCCAGAGAAACACATATGCACACAGAAAAAATATTTCCTAATCTATGTAAGATTGCATATACTGTTTTCCTTGTATCACATTGTGATGCTAAGTAAACAGTATATAACTTGTCATAGCATATCTACTGTATATAACACCTAGTGATGCTGTGGAAGGATCACTGGCAGGGATACCATTCAAGTCGTCAAAATGGCTTCAAAGTCAAGCTATTGAAATTAAGGAACAAAGAAATACACATAAATATTATTTGGGTAATATTAGCATCAATGTCTTAAGTATAATAACAGCTAAATATTTGGAAAAATGTGCCGTAATCTTGTCATCTACTCTTTTATAGATAGCTCAATGCTTCCATTTCGTTTAATTTTGTTTAACCTATATGAGATTAAACAAGCTGTTTTATAAAAATAAGAATGGATTTTTATGAAACATCATTCTCGTTTGTTTTGCTTAGGGCAAATCACATAGAATTAGTTAATAGTGTACAGTAGAGACATTTTAGAGTATTTTTATAAATTCATATAAAGGATTAATACCTAATCTATTATAATGCTCATAACAATAATACGTTATAATATATCTTAAATTTATATATGTCTTAAATATATCTTAATATAATGTTTGTATTATTAATTTAGTTATTGGCAGTTGTATAGTAACAGCAAAACTAACTCTAATTTGCAAATGCAAGTTTGCTTTACATTATTAGTGTCTTTGTTTCAAAAAAAGAATTTTCAAATGTATCGAAACAAATTCTGATTCTAAATGAAGCAAACATAAATCATATCACTTTTGGAAATAAATATAACTGTACCAGTCTACAAAAAACTATTTCAAGACTGAAGTAAATAAATATAGGCACACTTTGCGTAGATATTTCTTACAAAATATTTGTAAATACTAATGTTGAATAACTTATCTGCAATAAAACAAGAAACATTATTTTCTTACTAAAGTAAGCAAAAGTGGTGTAGGTTTATTTTGACCCAAAACCTATACTATAATCTTAATTTTAATCATCACAAATTATCAATGATAGGAAAACTTACTGCCATTTGGAAACACCAATCCTCAGGGTTAACAAAACCAGAATCTGATGTCCTTTTATTGCTCTTGCATCCCCTGTGTCGGACATTCTAACGGTTTTCCATGAGTTCCAAATTGTCTCGAACCTTCTAGAATGTCGACATGAGGCCATGTTGAGTATGTGAAGATGTGAGCAAATGTTTTGTCATAGAGAGAAGGAGAACGTGAAGGAGACTGCATGTTTCTATTCCAGACAATCTCTTTCGATTCGTTATAGAACCTATCATGAATTTGCATGTTTTTCTATTAAATGCACTTCATTGTATTAAACCTTCATGGCAATAGATTTATTACTTTTAAGTTGTTGTAGGCGAAAATTAGAGGATAATCAAGCATGAAAAGTATGCAGAAAAACTTTGTTTCGAAAATAAAATGTAAGAAATATTCTTAACAATATTTAAATCTTCATTTATATCAATCTTCAATCATTATTAACATCTTCATTTCAATGGTGTTAACAATTGGTTTAACACCATTGAAATGAAGATGAACCATCCCAGGGCGTCATTCGATCAAAATTAGTGCAAATAGCATTAAACTCAATTAACTTAAACGATATTTGAAAACGCTTCATAGTTAGTACGTCAACAAAGCCCAGATAATTATTCGAATTAAAATTAAAATCATATAAAAAGCAAAAATTATTTTTTAAAACTCTGTTTGTGAATGAAAAAAGTTTAATTGTCTCTTACAAAATTTCATATAAAATAGCCAGATGTAAAAAACTTAACACCATTTTAGAAGAACTAATTTTGCCTTTACCAATTTAAATGTAGAAATTATTGAGATAATAGAAACTTTTATGCATGATTTGAGATAATTTTTCAAATCAATTGCAGTTTATACATTTTTCAAATGATACTCTTAACCATTGAACTAATTATATAGCTGAAGATGTACAATGTCTGTTCTACTTGAAGTTTCATGACAGTTTCTTTTCAATGCAGCTTAACCAATAGTAAAAAAGATTCTTTTTTGATTGCAAACCAATACAAATCAAAGCAACAGCACTCACATTATTTGATATCTTAAATGGTTTTAGGAACGAAACAAATACAGAATGGAAGAAATGAGGCTGAAATTACACCGATGATGCCATTTAAATATCCGAAAGATTCCAGAGTATACAAGCACATGAAAAAAAAACAATCACCACATGAACAGATTTGCTTAGAAGCTCTAGCTTCTAAATAAATGAGTCCTGATCTGAATATTGTATAAAATACAGCTGTAACCATAGTAATATATGCAGCGTTTTCATTGCGAGGCAAAATACACATGAAAAATTTCTGCAATGTGTTTATTAATTAAAAAAAAGAAATCGTCAATTTCCCAAAAGAATAAAACAGACTGGAATCCTAGAATTTTCTTGATGGTTTATTTATGATAAAAATGATTTACTTGCTCGATATATTCCAAGAATTAAGTAACTTACGTCTTCAAGTCCAAGGATCAATTCCACACACATTGGAGATGTGTCATAAACTTAATGATTTTTGTAGAAGATTCGAATTGTTGAGCAGAAATTTAATATAGAAGAACCTAACAGTTTTTGCACATGTGGACGATTGTGTATTACAACTTACAAGGCTGAAAAGCAATATGTAAAATATATTTTGGTAACCACTGAAAATCATTTAGCCATGATGACAAAGAATTTTAAAAAGACAATTTAATTATAAGCCACTCATTGCATTTGCGTCAACAGTAAATTATAAGTTTTCTGCATTAAAACATGGGTATTACCATTTTCAACTTATTACATTTGTGAAACTTGATTTTCTGCAATGGCTTCTTTAAAAACCAAATATTGAACATAGGTAAATATAGCAAAAGAACATAGATTTCTATTCTATTTCAAATATTAATATATGTTTATTTCTAATATTAATGCTTCATTCGATAAATTTAATCTGCAAGACAAGTCCAAAAAGTCGCTAATAATTATTAACTTTTAATTTAGTGAGTTTAGATTAAGTAAATTTTATTTTAGCAAAATGTTTTAATTTAATAAATTAGTTATTAAATATTAGACTATATAAAATGTATTATGATTTGTAAGTGAGAGTGCTTTCCTTCAGTCAGTAAATCATTTTTTAATAACATTTTCTCTGGGATACTCTTGCACCCCCTTTTAGTGTGCACGTGACCCTTTAAAGGGGCACGTGATCCAATACATTGATTCATATGATTACGAGCGCACACTTATATTTAAGCCTTAGAATTAGAAATATCAGTTCAACTTAACAACGGGATAATTCAAACAAGTTTTTTTAATTAATTTTTTATTATTTTCTTGAAATTATTAAACATTATAAGAATGCTAATTTTAAAACCATAGAACTGATAACTTATGACAATAGCTGCCAAAAATGCTAAGTTGTTTTGTCAAATGCTCAGAACGCATGAGGCATATTTTTATGTTATCAATGTAGAGAAATTTTGGTTTGACTACGCAATGTATCAAAAGTAATAGGCTTAATATAAACATACACCATCGAATATAATTGCCTGTCTAAATCAACTCGTAAAGATATTATTTGAACTTGATTGAATTATAGTAATAGAAACAATTTTTTCGATTGCATATTTTGCGTTAACAATACTGGATAAGTTTCTAATGAGAAAATAAAAGTTAGATCATAATATGCATAAAAAATGAAAACTACATGAAAGCAGGAAAAATTTCAAATTTTTCTTTGTTCTATTTTTACAAGATTCCATTTCTCACTGATGGAAACTATAACTAAAATTAGTTACGTCCCATTATTTTGAGTGCACTTAATGTAGTTGGATAACTACAGCATTTTAGAATTATGCAGCAGAATGCCACTAGATATAATTCTCTTCACATTTCCTTGCAAAATATCCTGTAATAATATTATCAGTCTAGATCAGTAAAGTTTCCAAACATTTATGGAAATATTTTCCAATCACCAGTTTGCATAATATTGGAAAGTTATAATAGTCTCATAGCAAAAGGAAAGACGGGAATCAAAGATACAGAGCACTGAAAGAATGATTGTTTAGTCATTTTCTTTATAATCATGTGAAGACTCATGCGCTTATATATTATGACAAATAAGTTAACAACAATTAAGTTATTCACTTCTATAAAAGAAGCTGCATTCGTAAAATATATCTAAGATATTCTCTCATGGGAAAATGGTTGCCATTGCCTCCAAGAAGGTTAGACTTACAACAGGCCGTCTGGGAGAAAACACCGTTAAGAAAGACTCATAAATTTGTGAAATAAACGCGAATATAGATACCTTACTAAAACTATCACTCGCCTTACAACCGGTCACTATCGAGGTATGAAGGTCCAGAGAGATGGCAACAAAACCTACCGTCTCTGCATTCATTGTGATAATATTCCACTACCACCAAGTCACTTTTTTGACTATCCTGTCATTTTAAGATCTCTGACTCAGTTAGGGGATTTCCCCCCGTTCGACATCAAAAAGAGTATATAGTCTGAAAACAGCAAGGAGATAGCCAAGTGTGTACTGCACACTCATGGTCATATTTAGTTCTTCCCAAGGACACGACCCCAACCAACCAACATACCAAAGGAAGCTAAATACTTCTTCAGAAAAACCTGCTAAACTGCAGCCGAGCTGGCAGCCGAATGGTTAGCGCTCTTGCTTTCGGTTCAACAGTTCGTGGGTTCGAATCCCACCTTGGGCATGGATGTTTGTAGTGGTTCGGAATCCACTTTAAGCCGTAAGTGCCTGTCTAATTAGCCCTCGTGTGCAAAAAATGACCGTTGAGCGACAAACAAACCAAACAAACCAACAAACCAAACTGCTAAACTGCAGGTTGAACAGGATATTCATTTACCTTTGGATATGAACAACTTATACCTAGACTAGTGCAAATTACTTGTATGAAAATTAAAAATCAAATATTTTAAGCAAAATCTTATAATTTGAAGAATGATTATAAAAAATGTTTATTCAGAATTGGCTGATGCAGATTAGAGGCTATTCACATTAATTTTATATTTAGATACTCTTTAGAAAATATATATTCGTTTTTAATTTAAAGAATCAAAGTAAATTATTTTATCTATATTTTCATACACATTGATTTATCATTCATTTTTTATTATTGAAAAATTTTATAAGGTCAAAATTTATTAATAATGAGAGTAGTCAAACTGAATAAGAGAAACATAAATTTTTTATAAGTATTTAATTTTATGAATGACAAGAAATATACTGAAAACTGTAATTTTTATTGCACTTAATGACTGAAAAGAATATGAATTTTAAATTGATGTAAAAAATGCATGTTTTATTCTGTTAGAAATATGACACTGATTTTTTTTAATTAAGTTAAATGAATTCGAAATAAGATAAACAATGTTTTTAAAATACCCATCAAACTAACTTGTAAATAAAAAAACAATTTTGAGAAAAAAATATTGATAAATTTCTAGAACTAAAACAAAATTTAATTTATTCCTTTCGTGATAATTAAGATTTCTTAAGTTAATTAATAATTTATGCTGATACAAACTACACAATTTTAGGAAAGGAGTTGACTAACGAGATAAAATTTCTTCTATCGTAACGTCACGTATTTCATTTAGAAAAAAAATCATTCATTTTGTTAGGATAGGTAAAAAAACTAAAATTTTCTTTGAAATAGCATACTTGTTTAGCTAATGGAAAGGACTTCGTTATGAGGGAAATGTTTTGCAAAATGCTTAACGAAATTAAAATGTAATCAAATTATTCTGAGAAACACAATTAGAAATCATTTTTTAAATATTGTTTTAGTAACAAATTTGATTTTTTTGAAAATTAATTTTTGTTGGATGAATTCATGCGACGGTAGAATAAATAAGTTTGGAAATCTTTTTGACGCATTCATATGCTAATGATTAAATAGGTTCATTTTAGAGACTTAACAAAAGCACATTTTTATTAGATCGTAAGTTATTTTTCATGGAAAAAAGTAATAAATTTCAAGATTTGACATATTTACAAATGAAATAGAGATTCATTTCCAAGTAAGGTTAATTTAAGTCTTCTAATTACGAGTGTATATATATGCATTTTACGTTTGACTTAACAGTACATGTAATGACAAAGCAATTTAGTAAAATAAAAAATTACTTGAATGTTCACTAAGAAAGCTTTATGTTACATAATAGTTTTTTCAAAATATCAAGCATATAATATAAATTAATTGCAAAATTAATATATATATATATATATATATATATATATATATATATATATATATATATATATATATATATATATATATATATATATATATATATATATATATATATATATATATATATATATAATGTATATTTTCAACTTAGAAAATGTTAGTATAAATGTTTTGCAGTTTTATTAGTCGAGTATGTCTTGTGTCCTTTCCATTATATTTGTTTTTTACCAATATTCATCCTTTTTTTTAAGATATTTATTTTGGGACTTTATAATTTAGAGTACCACTTTGGTGATATTTTGTTTACATGTTTTCAATTTTTATTTTTCTTCTCAATTATGTATTGATTCTCTGATCAAAACATATAGAAAAATTCATTAATAATATCTTGAAAATGTTGAACTTTACATTGATAAATTTGAAATGTGTTCTTAAAAACTAAATTTTAAATTTATCAAGAAAATATTCTTTAATCAACATCATTACTTGATTTGGGTGTTTAATTAATTTAACTTATTGTATGTTAATGATATTGTTGTTAACCATTATCGTTTTATATTTAAAATACCAGCAAACACAAATTTATATTCTTCTTTTCGGTTTTATGTGCCTCAAATTTTTATTATTTTTTCACATATTATGTTATAAGCATTTCAATGCTTTTTGATACAATGTCTTTCTACATAAATAATTGAATCACTTTCAAAGTTTACTAAAATTATCTATATTCTTCTTCAGTTCTCTCATGTCAAGCCTAGACAAAAAATTAATAATATTTTATCTCTTCATTTGGTTTGATGCTTTTATTAATTTTAGAACCAAGCGATTTATTGTAAGCATTATAATAAATCCTTGTTTTTTTCAATCATTTTAACAGATTTCATATGAGAGTGTTCTCTTAAAAATGTGTGATCAGTTTTGTTGTTAAGAAAACATACAAATATCAAAGTACAATTTCCCTACTGATAAAATATTTATCTTAACTTTTTCATGTTACCTATTAACCACCATCCATTAATGCTTTAAAATATTATTTAAAGTAATATATCGTAATTTGAAATACATTTAGTATAACACATTTTTTAGAATAAATTCAACATTTTATTTTCAAGCCAATTCTATGCCATTATTTTGTAGATTCTTTAGAAATTTGAAACGGCTAATTTCCTTAAGACGTAGATATCTTTAAACTATTATTTACTGAAAAAACTTTAGTTTATTTGTAGTAAAAGAACTTCATCTATCCTAAGTCAAAGCTTATATAATTCTAATGTAATTTCAATAAACAAAAATAAAATTACCATAAACATTTTGCTGATATATTTTAAGAAATAAAGTGAAAGTTTAAGGATTATTTGAAGTTTAGTATTGTTTCATTCCATTATGAGCTAAGTTATTGCCTTTAATATTTATGATTTATAGCATTATAAATTTTATAGAAGCATTAAAGATCGTTTTGATTATCTAAAAATATTTAACATTGTTCTTTAAAACAGTTAATTCCATATTAAAAGTCAATGATGATCTTTTTTATTATATTTTTCTAGTCATATTTTAATATCATGATATACATTATTATTGGTTTTTTTCAGAGAATGATTCATAAAATAACATCAATGCCTCAGGAAAATGGCATACGTATATCTATTTCTTAAAATGTAGAAAACAAAAATTTGCAGGAAATATTTTGTATTTTATTGTAACTGTTACAGTTACGGAAACAAAAATCAGATGTAAACAACAACATAAGTTTATCAAATTATTTATTATCCTTTTTATCAAAATATATATAATTCAGTCAGCCTTTCTATTCATTGAAAATATTTATACACTTAAAATGTGTTTTAATACTTAATTTACATTCTTTTAAATGCATTCAGTCAACTTTTTTAATATGAATGTCAAAATATTTTATTGAAAAAATAAATATTTCATTATTTTTCAAAGAAAATTACATAATTTCTCTGTCCTTATTTGTGCTTTTAAGAAAAATAAATGTTAAAAATTATTTCACATTGTTCTAAAAAAAAAGAATTTTTTCTTGAAAATGCTTAAAAACATTTTTTAACTATTGGATTTGAAAAACTTTTTATAGCTAATCATATGTAGTCATACAGTAGAACAAAATTGTTTCTACATTTTGGATAAAAGCAAATTGAGTTTTAAAAATCTACATCAAATCAAAATAAGATTAATAAATATAAAAAATATTATTGTAAATATCTTGTACCAGTATATTTCTAATTTTATTTGAAATATCAAATAGTACTTAATGTTCATAATATTTATTACTTTATCTTCGAGGAAAAATTATATGTACAATTTAATTATATGTACAATTTAATCTAATGAACTGCTCTATTATAAGAATATATTATTTATATCAAACAGTTTATTAAGGCAATTCTATTTCAAACTAAATTGAAATTTTATTTATTATTCAAATTACTAATGTGATCATAATAAAATTTTCAAGCATATCATGAAAGTGAATTGCTAAGGATTTTGAATATCCCAGAAGAAATAAATTTTCTTCAATCACTATAATCGAAAAATAAAGTGGCAACGTTTCCGCAAAGGCACCGAAAATACTTAAGAATTCCCTTTATCATGGCCGAATCACTTCACGGTTAATTTATTTGTTATACTCCTTATAAGAACGATGATAAAAAATGGGGTGATTTGAATTTTTAACTAATGTATCTGAATTCATAAGTAGCCATATTTTTAAATAAATATTTATTCACGTAAGTAAAACAGCTTTAATGGTCGAAGGCGTGGAAAAAGACACTAATGCATAAACGTGCCAGAATAGCAAATGAAAGTCAATTCGCTTTAAGTATAAGAAGTTAAAATGATTATTTTTTGTTTCTACATTTCTCTCGAAAAGAAGAAAAATAAATTGTACCGTTAAACTTCTTGTCTCTTTTATGTAGGGTCAGTTATTCTCAAAATTTCATTGAAAAAATATGTAGGAGCTTAATAACTTTCTGACATTTTTTAAGCCATCTTATAACCTAGAATTATAGCTATAAAAAGAAAGTAATTTAGAGAATTTATTTTCGAGCGCTCTTGTATAGAGCATAGTTTTAACTAAAAGAGTATTTAGGAGATTTTTCCAGAAGGGTTGCAGAGGAAGTGAAATTATTTGTATGTATTAATTTTCACTGTGTACTTCAATATATAAGATTTAAAAAGAAATTTAGAATAATTAAATGCTAGCTTTAAAATATTAAAACGATTATTTTAAGCATTATATATTATTATTTTAAACAGTAATGGTGAAATATTTTCAGAAATAGTTATTACTTTTACTTTGACTAGGTAAAACTTATTTGCAAATGAAAATAAAGCTGCACCTTAAATTAATATTTTATACTTATTTTCTTATAATGTTTATGATAATCAATTACAGTGTAATATTTCAAATTCTTATTTAAATTTTATCAGATTTTCTCCCTAATAAAAGAAAGTTTAAAATTTACTGATGCTTTACAACTTATGTTATTTTGTTTCTTTATAAAAATGTAAAGAAATATATATTATAATTAATTACTTTTTTCTTTATTTATCAAGATAAATAAATAATGTTATGATACAAAATAACTTTAGATCAACCTCTAATAACGTTAAACCTACGTCACATATACTTAATTATGACATCGCAGAGCAACGGCGTAGTAAATCTAACTTTTTCATTAATTTGCTGCATGCTTTCAAATCGCATTCTTTGAATGGCAGTAAACAAGTGAAGTTTATAACTGAATGTCTGAGAGAATATTGTCGAAGGTCTTTTTGTCAATAAAACTATTTCTTATATAAAGACCAAAGCATCAATTTGAGTAGCCGTTTTTCATTGATTCAATCCATTAACACTTTGCCAATAGGAAGGAAGAAAAAGCAAAATGAAAAAACAAGACAAAACATTCACTTCATAATTAGTTTAAATCGGCAAGGTCCACTTAAATTAGAACTAGGAAGGCATATCCTGGTGACCTAAGGGACTTTTTTCCTTCGCCAAGCAATTCAAGCACAATTGTCACTTAAGAAAACTATATATATATATATATATATATATATATATATATATATATATATATATATATATATATATATATATATATATATACATATATATATATATATATATAACACATAAAAGACGTAAAATACGAGAAAGACCAAACGTGGCAACGCAAAAAATCTAAAAAAACAATAAAAGTTTTAATTGGCAACACTAAAGGGAAAATCGGAAACACTATTATCAAAACAAAGGATAGCAGATTTGTCGAGAAATCTCTGGGGGTATATATCACACTTTAACCTTAATTTATTTTTTACAAATTTTCTCAATTAATTGAATTCTAAATTAATAAATGCAATATTTGTTGACTTTAAAGTAAATATAATGTATTTCTTTATTCATGTTCCTTTTGGTTAATATGTAAAATATATGTTGTTATTGTAGTAAACATTTCTTCGAAATGAATTCACTCGTAAAATTTATTTTTGGAACCATTAAAATCTAAGCATACATAAATTATATATTCTCAGAAT
This sequence comes from Latrodectus hesperus, assembly GCA_037975125.1. Lineage (NCBI taxonomy): Eukaryota > Metazoa > Arthropoda > Arachnida > Araneae > Theridiidae > Latrodectus > Latrodectus hesperus. The sequence goes on along the minus strand of CM075853.1, from coordinate 18,997,470 downwards.
TATTTCTAAATGGTAATTATATTAATCTTAAAGTTAATGTAACGTAACAGTTAATTGTTGCGTTGCATTAATTTCAAGATTAAACTTAAGTAGTTTTGACCGGACCGACTATATTTGCATGGGTAGATCGTTTGTGGGTTTACCAAAACCAGCGAAATAGTTTCAATAAAATTTAATCTTTCAAAAATAAGATATTCACTAGATTTGATAGTTGAACCTATTTTATATTTAACAAGTTGTGACATGATTTCAAAAGAGAACATCAAAAATGAACAGGATTCATGGGTATCAAATAAATTAAACATTAAGTAAGTAATTAAACATGAATTAATAATACGCATTTAATGTACAAGAACTATAATGTGAAAAATTATTCTTTTATTCTTGTCTTATAAGTAATTTAAATCACATGAATCAATAAACGTAATATATCTACTTTTTTCTTTCCATGTGTTAATTCTAGATTTATATACAATTAAGTTATTAAATTAGTAGATCGGTTAAAAATAGAAGGATTAACAGTATTATATTCACATTAATAAATATTATAATGTTAATTTCTATATACTATAATCAAATGTTATGTTTCTGCCTATTCATCATTAATGAAATTTAAAATACACTTAGTTTTTTTTAAACAAATAACTAATTAATTAAAGAAAGAATCATTAAAATTAATATTATTATTTCTGTCTTCCACTGCCTAAATTATATGTATACATACACACACACACACACACAAATATATATATATATATATATACATACATATATATATATATATATATATATATATATATATATATATATATATATATATATATATATATATATATATATATATATATATATATATATAGAAAAAATAAATAATAAATTAGTGGAGTGGAGAACTAATCATATTAGATTCCCATTAGTGAATATTAAAATGTTTAAATCTATATATTACAGTCAAATGTTACTGCCAACTCATCATTAATGAAATTTGAAGGTTACTTAACTCAGAGGTCTTTCTGACCCTAACAGCAGATTTTTAACAAAATAAAAATCAATAGATTAAAAATTCACTAACTCCCATGATTAAGCATTAGATTATGAATAGAGATGCACTTAAGCAGGTGGGTTTGACGATACCTAATTAAGTACCGCCTCAACTTTAGTATTGATCAGTAATTATCACATTTTTAAGCAACTTTTTCATCTTCACTTGTTATCTTTCGTAGTTTTTTTCTTTATGTAATTCATCTCGGTTACTAGTGAAGAGTGCTAATTGTTTACTCAGCGCTCATGATGAAATTATTTCTTGATGGCAACGGGTAATTAGTAGCTCCACTAATATTGATTAAGTTATGGAGCCTTAATCGTGATAAATTACACTTTTTTTCTGTTGCGGCAAAAGAAACATAATAAAAAGTGTACAAAACCTACTTCGATAGTTTCGTTTCATCCGGGTATGTTGTTATATCTGCTTACGTGTCTTACACTTGTCAGAAGCTTACGTTGTAATCAATAATTTTTTTATCCACAACCTAAGTCCTTTAATCAAACATGACAAAAAATTTTGCGAACATTTAAGAAGAAAATCGCATTAACTTCATTAGTTCTAAAGAGCAGCTTACACACTAAAAACTTCCTTATAAAGATTTTTAATGAATAATTTCACATTTTTAAGATAAAATTTTAAATTGGATAATTATTGAGGTAGACACCATAAAGTAAAATTTATTAACATTTTATAATTTTTCATATATATAGAGCATATGATAGATAGATATAGCATATGATATACAGATATGATATATAGATATATCACTATTTTTTATGAGGACACAACAGTTTGCTTTACAAAACTTTAATTTTTTGCAAGCCGTAGTAAATTCCTTTTTGAACGAAAAGCATGCCTTCAACAAATTATATTTTCGGGAAAAGTATTTTCACATAAAAATAATTCTTATATATTAAATTAGCTTCATATAATCTTATATTTGTATCCGAAATGACTGCTTATCATGAACAACAGGTTAGTGAATAGTTTTTAAATTGATGTGAACTTATCAAAAGCTACATTTGGGGAGTTAATTTATTAAAATATTTCATTTGATTTGCTATAAATATATGCATTATGTTTATTAGGATCTTATGCAATTACAACAAATGAAATGAATTATTTCAGACAATATATTATATTGGTTTCAATAAAGTAGTAAAACATGTATAAACTGTAGAAACTGATTTGCATTTTTAACAGCTTGACATCCGTTTCATGTTTCCTATTGTCCCATTTTGTAACCCTTTTCAAAAGCAAATATACAACTGTTTCAAGGGAGGCGACATGGACATTCCGGTCCCGAATTAAAGATGATATTCGAAGTCGAGGCCCATCGCGTATCACTTTCCAGAGATAGAGAGACCAGAGTAACCCGCTTATAAATCCTACGCGCTGTTTCGCAAACAACGCTAAATTACCCTCCCAGTAATTAGTGGTAATTACCTCAAATGGTACGTATTCAATTCGGGCTCATCTCACTTGCAAATTACTCTCGGGGTTCACGACTGCCCTCTGTAGGTGTAAACATTACACGGATTATGCCTTTTCTGTTTTTGCGATTTGTTGGCGCTCTCCAAAATGCACTATGGCGCGTCGCGCTTTTATCTGAGCCTCATGAATTATCATGATGCAGGGAGGCAATCATGAGGCGCTTTAAAAATCATAATTAGTAGAGTTTTGCTCACCCCCCCCCCACTGAGCTGGAATATTAACTTCATTGGTGGGGAAAATTTGCGTTATTAGTGATGAAGTTATTAGTATTGTGAAGATGACATTAGAAAGAATTTCAACCATTTCCGGAAACTACTGCTTATGTGATTATACTTCAAGGAACAATATAAACTGTTTGGTATCTTGATGACGCATAAAATATATCTTATCAGTTGCGAACGTATTTTTATTGGGTTATCTTTTCTGTGTATTGGATTTACATTATTGTTAAGTGTGTCATTTGAATTATCATTATTTACTGCATTCCGTAAAGTCTGGAATTTCTATTCATTATGATTTGAATTATTGTTACAACGCTCAGCATTTTATTTTCTATATTATTGATTTGGTCTATTAGGCTATGCAGCAAAGTGATTACGAATATTATCTTTCATTATAAAATTAGACAAGCATACTTATGCTATATATTTCTTTTAACATTATTATTAAAAAATATTGGAAAAAGTATAATGACAGTAATAATTATACTTCTGATTATTAGATACACTTTAATTACTACATTATTTTATGTTCCATTTATTTTTAAAGCTTAATTTTAAGTCCTCGAAACTCTTAAAATAATTTCCATTGATTTGGTTTTGTGTTAGTTAATGACAAATTATATATTACTAGAATTTTAACAGATATAATGGCTAATGGTTTAAAAATATTGAGATTTCATTATTTTGAAAGCGATTCACTTTATCAAAAGTATTAGGTTTTTCTTTGCTGAGAATTAATTATTTTTCTTTTTTATTACAGTTATATATTTGCTACATTTAGTATTTCAAAGGGAGATTCCAAAGGGAGTGGCATCATTATAGGAAAATATCAAATTAATCGAATCTTAAAATAATTAACAGGAAATATATTTTATTTTTATTCTAATGACACTTTTTAGATCATTCAAAACCATAACTTTTTAAAATAGTAGCTATAAAATCAGCCATTTGCTTACTAGCTAAGCCAAAGCACAATAGAATTTTGTAAAGAATTCGTAATCATGTAAAATTTTAAGTAAAATATTGAAAACTTTAAGCTGGATATAATAAATATAAACATTTCTATTTTATTTTTAAAAGAAATTTTCTATAAATATTATGCTTTTATTTCGCTTCAGAAAGTAGTACATAATATTATATTTTTCTCTTATTAAAACATTTAACTCATGAACGTATGTAATGAGAAGAAAATACACAACAGATATGAACACCTGACAAATAAATGTAAAATAAACAGTTTGAGGACACTAAAGTTAAAATAATTTCTTATTGATGTGTATTTTATGGCCACATAGTCGTATTTGTAACAATAATTAACAAAGTATTGCATAAATCTAAGGAAAAAGATTGTAATTACAAGAAACAGTACATTTGTAAAATAGTATCAAAAATATTCGACTACACAACCAATACAAACAGTGCCAAGAATGGAAAACCATGTACCAAATATGTGTTTGTTAATTTGATAAGCCATTTGAGTTTCTTTATGTAAGAGCTCACTTCTAATAGTTATTAATCGACTTTTACGCCACAAATTTATAAAACATTTGGGTGCTATTTACAGCACAAATGAAGACAATGTTTTAGTTTCCAGAGTAATATTTCTTTGTTCTAATATTTCTTCAAGATATTTTTCGTTTTTTTCAGAAACTGGAACATTAATTAAACAAATATTATAACTGAATATGTGTAACATGTCAGAATTCAATGAAAGAAGAAACGATATTTTAAATTTATTTTTTAAAAATCTGCATTATTCTCTAGTATAAATAATTGTTTAGATAAAAACGTAATTTTATCCACCTTATAATATATAAAATAATTCCATGTGCCTGAAAGGAAATAAAGTTTGTGATCTGTTAACGAGCGTAATCCGTTAGAAGACTATGTTAGCTATCCGAATTGTTCATTAACCGATCATCGATTTACCATAAAAAAATTTCGAAATCCATTAATTCATTCTGGAGATCCTAAAAATTAAATATAAAAAATAATTTATAATTTCTTACTAAATTTATGAGACATTAAAGAAGATGTCTGTAATTTCGATTGTTTTTCCCTCTTTCTTAAGACTTTCCGAAAGGTATTAATAACATTGTTGTAAATATCATCAACAGTTTGGCTTGGGTGTTATTCTAAGACATTTGCTCTGATATTCTCTCAATTTTTCAACCAATGAACAAGGGAGGGAGTGTTCAAGTTGAAATCTGTTTTATATGAAATCAAAACCCAAACTGATGGTCTACTTTTTTATAAATATTCTATTGGAAAAAAATACAGTATAGAACTTTGAAGTTTAATAGGCAAGCAGCAAATTCAAAAAGATGAAAAAGGATTTTTGGTCCGTTGGGTTTGGTAACCCTGCATATCATGTTCCGAGAGCCGAGAAATGTTCGTTAGAATTCATTTCAGTTCGTTATCCAAAAAATGTATTCCTTGTCCAAACTCAAAATCTTTCGTGACAGTGTTCGTTATCCGATTTGATCTCAGTACAAGCAGTTCGTTAACCGATCACCCACTGTACTATTGGATTATTTTGCAACCATTTAGATTTAATTGTATTTATTTAATTGCATTTATTTTATTATGTGAAAAACGTAAGTGCTGAATAATTTTCAGAAGTAAATTGTTACTTACCCTTGACTCAGTGAAAAAGATGAGGTCTCCGTATTATTATAAATTAACGAACTCAGAATGTCCATAAACAACTATACTCTCTCATGAAAATGACAGAGAAAAATATGTTTCATCAAGTAAAAAACATCAATTTAGAATTTTTGATTTCTTAACCACATTCTGTATAGCGTTCAATATCATTCATAGCGGAGAATATTTTATTTTAATTAATGTCTGTGCCTTAATCATCAATATTATTGCAATGAATTATTTTTTTCTTTTTTGATTGCAAATGTTGTAAGATGTTTTGTTGGTAATACATTCCCACTAATAAGCAAAGAAATATTTCTTATTTTTTAACTCGAAATGTCACTAGATATTCCATCGCATTTTTCCTTTCTGATGTGTCTGTCTTAATCTCAATTTTTGATTCTTCATCTGGATTTCTTCCCCTGATCTTACTTCTAGATGTTATATTAGAAATGGCCATGGATTAATATAATTGCTTGCATTTCTTAACATAAATTTTTAATTTTATTTGCAATTCCATGAAAAAATTCCTCGTTTGATGTATTGAATTCAATTCTTGCTCAAACTCAAATTACATTTCATCAGAAATGTAGATGATTATCCAAACGGAAGCTAATAATTCAATGCGACATGATATATAAATTACAAAATAAGCACCTCAAAATATTGATTTAAATTGGTTTTTTTAACAAATTGTAATTTCACAGTCAAGTAACGCATGACAATTCTAAACAATCACTTAATTTTTCACCTCTTATTCTCTTCTTTTTCGACTATATACTCCATTTCTTCGGCAAAGTTTGAAAATAAATAAAATACTTTGACAATATAGGAAATAACAATTTTTATATATAGTTAATATGTTTGGTGGTTGAACTCTAAATATATATTCAATAATTATATTTCCATATATATTTATTTAAAATCAACACTGATTTAAATTATTATTAAAAATTATTAAGATACAAGGAAAAATTCAGTTTTCATAGAGGGCAATGAAAGTTATGTAAAAATAAATTGAGATTTCAATCAAAATAAGCACTGCATGAATTCTAGTGTTAATAGATAACGATACGACTTGTGAATAACGATTAATAATTATTTTAATTAAAAAATTTGCAATTAAAGGCATTTCATTTTTGTTGTACATGCATAAAAAAGCCTTTTAAAACTTAAATTGAAATATGTCAGAAATAACGAATAAATCATGAAAAATTTTTCAAGAAGCATACGATTTTTTAATTCCAATAACATCTTCAATCCAAGCTGCGTAAAACAATATGGAATAGTACACATACAAATAGACTGTATTAAAGGCTGTATGACGAAAATATTTAGTTTGCATCACGTATTTATCGTACTTAAAATTTTTTATAAATTTTCGAATTTTATAAAATTTATTGGCTGTAAATGGTAATTAAAATATTTAAAAATAACACATTTGAAATTATTTTTTGAGCTTTTTATCTAATGTTTATCATTTGTGCAAAATATTTTATGAAAAATTCTTTGTATACAAAAATAGAAACTCGTTTATTCCTACTCATCACAGTTAGAGTATGCAACGAAAACTCAAAAATAAAAATTATAGATAACAATAAAAGCAAAATGAGCACTTCCCATTCTGAATTTTCTTGATTATCACATATATGTTTAAAAAAATATTTTTCAACTTAGTATCTAAATATAAACGTGAATAACTATTTGCCATTTAATCTAGTATAAAATAAGAAATATAACTGCACTTAAAATAAAGGCAATTCAGGAGAGAAAGTTATGTTTTTATTCCCCCCAGGAGCTTATGTTCTTAACAATATTATCCAAAAACATTGGGAAAATCTCTATGAAAGTGTACTTAGGACTAAATTGCCTCGCTATATAAAAATACACGATTTTGCTAAATGTAAATACTTAAAGATAGTTTTATTCAATGTTTGTGCATAAGAATATTCCTAATTAAAAGGAGTGTTTTAAAATTTTCAATTTCATCAAGTGTATTTTTATTCCATGCATTTGTGAAAAAAATATAAAATTCTGTGACACAGCAACTGATACAATTGTAAAAATTACCAACTCTTAATTATGCTTTTCACGTAATCTTTATTCTAAATTTAAGTAAAAACATAGTTAAATTTTCCTTAAATTTAGTAAAAATTAAATAACAGATTGAAAAATGATTCAATATATTTGATTATACAATAATATGATATAAAATTAGAAATATTTGAAAACAAAAAAAAATGGAAAACTTTAAATATAGACTGACATTTAAACAATCTTGATAGTATTTGATACCAAATGACATGAATCATCACAGAATAGTTTCAACAAAAGCCACAATGCTGTCTTGTAGATAAAAAAAATTGCAAATTACTTCAAAAGTCTTAATTACATAAACAGCGTTAAAGACTTTAATTATATAAATGGCATTAACAATTAATATTAAAAATTGTAATACAAAATTCTTACTTGTGGAAGTGAATATTATTTCCGAAAATATTACAAAGTGTCATTGATATTTCTTAATTTCAAAATTATATGTTAACAAATATAATAATTGCGTTTAATAAAAACAAAATATCAAAATCTTAACGATGGAATTTGCATTGCTAAAATTTAATAAAATAAACATATCATACATACATTTCTTAAAATGTTATGAAATATTATTTTATATTTTAAAGTTTAATATAATGTCTCGGAAATTAAAAAGACTGTGAGTTTGCATTTATAACAAGGACAAAATAAAGTCTTTTATTATATATATTTTAATTTCTCTTATTCCAAAAAAGAAATTCAAAAAAATTGCGAATGTTTTGTGTATTTAGATATGTAATTTATACTACTGGTCACCGTAAATACAACACACTAAAGGAAACGTGCATATAACATGAAATTCGACAGCGGACGCCATGCATTGGTGGAGGTGAGATTCGCAAATGATTAGAATTTCAGCTGAGGCGCATATTACGAGCAACTGTGGCTCCACTTCAAAGAGTTGTTTAAATCTTGGAGATTTTGACAATTTCAAGTTCAGAAATTTGTGTTTTTTTTTTTTCTTTAAGAAAACGATTAAATATTCTTCGTGGAAAACAGCGATCATTTTTTGATCAAGTATCCGAGTTCGACAGAAAAATGTTAGTGGCCTACCCATATGGTGTATTATCTTTCAGGGAAATCGATGGTCGTGTTGGACGAAACCAAACAAATGTTGCGCGGATATGTGATAGCTGGATGTAGGAGGGTACGAAGGACTGACGTGTTCGATCGCATCCACCTCAAAGTACCACTTCAGGTGATGGCAGCCAAATTGTGTACAAGGCAGTGGTAGATCGCTCAGTAATATAAGGAACCATAGCACAGCACATTCAGTCTGCAACGCATCATCCAGTTTCGGGGAATAGCATTTGACGCCGCTTACAGCAGAGTGGTCTGTCCTCAAGTCTTCCATTGCTTCGACTACACTTGACGCAGAAATGCAGGCGTCTCCGCCACTAATGATGCGATGAAAGAAGGATGTGGACGGCAGGATGGAATGAAATTGCCTTTACTAATAGTCTGCAATACCACGTTGGTCACATTCGAGTCTGGAGACACCGTGGAGAGAAGATGCTGAACAGCTGAGTTATGCAACGCCAAACTGGTCCTCAACCGGGTATTATTGTATGGGATTGTGTTGGATATCACTCTCGCTCTCCTCTAGTACGCATATGTGGCACGCACCATATGTGGCACGCATTGTTTAAGTGTTCTTCGTCAATCACCAGATTGAATTGCTTCTCTGTCTGGATCACTCTCCAGATCTATCCACCAACAGAAAACATGTGGTCCATGGTTGCTTAACGATTGACCCACAGTACCTCCCCAGCTGCCACACCGGATCAACTTTGGCAACTTGTGGAAGCTTCTTGGTCTGCTGTACCCCAAGAGCGTACCCAAAGGTAGGAACCACATTTACAGAAGTCTATTAATTTAATCATTTGATACTTGGTGATTAACATGTTAACTACAAAATAAGTTTTGTTGTGATATCTCTTGTCTTTCTTACTTTGCAACTTGGGTGACCAGCAGTGTATTTTCCATTTCGAAAACATGAACTGATGTGTATATGCTTAACTAATTAATCAATTTTAAAGTTAATTGTAATGTCAAAAGGAATATACTTCCATTTATTTCTACAACATAATAGAGGGTTATATTTTGATATTTATTTTAATTTTTTAAGATATACCCTCCATATTTCATGAAAGAACATTTTTTTCAATTATTTTATGGACAACTTGCATTAATTGATGTAACTGTGATTGATTAATAAAACAAGAACAAGTCATTCATATGTACATTTAAAATACTTCTAATAATTATTTTCGTTATTTAGAGTTTCTTAACATATAAGTGTAACAACATACGTTTAAAAATTCAGATTTTTAATTCTCTATAATAACTTTCTTTAAAATTCTTTTATTAAAATAATAGTCCCTTTTGAATTTAAAGTGAAATAAATGCATAATTGCACATATTTTTACAGCATTCCAAACTATCTCAATAAGAAATTTATCAATTAATGGTGGAAAGAATGAAAATATTTTTAATCCACCGAGAAAATGTTTTTCAAATAAACATCCTATGTAATTATCACATCAAAACAAAAACAAAAAAAGAATGAATAAGCACACATTTTTAAAATGATTATAATCTCTTGTGAAACCAAAACTTAAATAAAAGAATGTGAAGTTTTTATGTAGCAAAATGTGCATTTTATAAAGGCGACTTATTGAAAAATACTTAATTAGAAAAATACTTTTAGATGCTATAAATTTGTATCTTGTATTATAGGCTCATACTTACATTTGTCATAAGGAAACAATGATTCAAAATGAAGAATGTGGACACACAAAAATCATACAATATTATGTTTTGCTTATTTTTTCAAAGAATGAAAATTCAGCATGTCAGGATCGCTTTGCATTAAATGAAAAAAAATTCAACAAATAAGGAACATTCCAGCCATAGCAAATTTATTACATTCGTCACATTAAATATTTGCTTATGCTTTTCAAATTAAAATAATAGTAAAATTATTTATAAATAATTTATAAAAGTAAAGTGAATGATTAAGACGTTTTCAATATTGAATAATTTTTTTAAGGTAAAAAATATGTTACAGTCAGCTAGAATTGTATCAAAAAATGAATGCTTGAGCGAATTACAAATGGTATGAAATGAAAAAGACGTTAGAATACGCATATGACTAGCGTTTCAGCGAATTAAGTGAACAAAGGAAAGACAAACGAAATCTAAAGCTTAGCAAAAAAGAAAAGTTGTCAATGAATTTTCTCATACGTATATTGCTTTGTAATATCGGAGTTTTCTCGGAATGTCACTTTGAATCAAATAAGAGGAAGACATTCGTACCAGAAAGAGGTAAAATTCGAAAAAGGCAAGATCTTTTGACACAGGCAGAGAATTATTGTTTCATGATAATGCTCTCGCTTAGGTCGAAACTCAAATATGACCATGCGTTTATGAAGTCTATAAAATTATTAAAGGTCATATTAAAAACCATGCCAGACTAATGATCTCTTCTAATGATTAATGCCTGAGAATCCAGGTATATTTGAGGTCGGTCTGGTGAAACCTTATAATATTATCACGGATTTTTATTCAAGAAACGGGCTTCATCTCATCATTTCTAATATACATTCGAACACAGTGAAGACGGTGGCTTTTACTTCAAATTATTATGATAATGAAATATAGAGACAGGTGGAGTCTCTGGTGCATTCTACAACAAAAATGGGTATAAAAGTGACGCATCTTCTTTTCTAGGGAATCATGGATCTGTGTGAAATATTTTAATAGCCGTATTTGTGAGCCTGAAAGTTCTGAAAGAAACATGTTTCTCTCATTCGAATTCGATGGTATCATGATGGCCTTGAACATGAGTTGTTGAAAAGTACCGTCATTTGTTACAGGATACACGCATGTCTAGTTTAGATAGAGAGTGATGTGAAGGACTAGTGATGCATTTTGTACATTTTAAGTCCAAAGGCAATACTAAATATTTGGGCCCATTGAAACATTATATTTCATCAACGTGCATGTTCAATCAACTAATGCGAGAGTATATATTGTATATCATGTTCTGATCTTATACTATGATTTTATCATGCTATAATTTCTTCTAACTATAATTTTATGTATAATAATTATCTTTTTTAAATTGCTCAAGTTGTCTTCATGTTGTTGCAATTTTAATGGTGAAAAGTGTATAACTCTCAAAACTATCTGAGTATTTCATTATTATTGATAAACAATAAAATATTGATTTATCAATAAAAACAAAAGTCAATTCAAATAGGATTAATATTTTTCGTTGGTTTGGTTTGTTGTCGTGTCTATTTAAAGTCAACTCAAATCATTCCATGTGCCAAAATTACGGCCTTGGTAATGAGTACAATTTTGTTATTATAGAGATTTCTCTGAAAGGGAAATTCGTCAATACCTGTAAAATTTTTATGATGGTTGGGCAGTTAAAAATATGTTCCGGGCAGAGCTCCTCCTCAGGGCAGCTCCTACATGATTTGTAAGATATGGTGCCGTCTGTATTTATAGTCATTTCACTGTAGTGTTCTTCTTATGGAAAAATGAGTGCCATTGCCTCAAACAGGTTGGACATCCACCTGTTTGTCGGCTTAATGTATTTTATTTCTCTTCTACCACCCTCTGGAGAACCAGTGGAGGAATTCCCCTATCCGCCACCTGAGGACCCGCCCTCTAGGGGTTGCAGGATTAATTTTTTATTTAATATAAATGTAATACATAAATATTTCATTAATATTTCTTGATATGCTTACTTTGATTTTAAGTTTAAATTCATATGAAACACAAGAAAAACTTGTAAATAGGAAGCATGCATAAAGAATCTCAGAAAAATTAATAACTATTCAAGGAAAATGATAAAAGTAGAAAAAAATGTAATATAAAGCCTACCTTTAGAACCATTCTAAACATTTCTTCCAAATCTTGATTTAAGTCGCATTTACATACTACTTATTTTTATAATCATAAAATGCATATTTTCTTTATCAATTTGCGCGGCATGATATTTTTGGTTTTCTACACAAAAATTTACCCATTCTTATTTGTCAAAATTTTTCTTCAATACCAGATTTTTTTCTGGGATATTTGTTGATTTTTTTTATTGTCATTTTCTTGCCAAAACTTTTCTATATGAATAATATTATAAATAAAAAAATAAAAGAGCTTTAATACAACAAAGAACAAATAAATGAAGATAAAATATTTTATCTTCACACAAGTAAAAAAACAAATTTATCCTTATCTTAAGCGGACTGGAAAATAATTGCAAAATCAGGATTGGAAAACCAGACGACAAACATGACAAAGCAAAGTTTGCTAGGAAATAAATATAAAATATCTAAAGTCTATCATAAAATATCTGAAACAACAATAAACATTTAAGCAATAAACATATCTGAAGTTAATTAATATTTAGCTAAATAGGCATTGGATACGATTTAGGAAGAACTAAAATATGGAAGGCACACATCATGTTTTCATAATTTTCTTCTATATATTTCAAAACATAAAGATTTTCTTATATCTTTTATTTATGGAATAAAAAAATATGCTTACAATTTAATTGAAGTTGATACCTTTTTAAATGAGAAAAATGTCTTGGTGTGCAGATTGAAATGATGTGGATGAACAGTCATTGAAATCAACACTAACTGGAAACTTCTATCTAGATAGTAATTAAAATGTATAAAGTTATTGATTTATACTTTTAAATATGTTTAACAGATCAAAATTCATTTTCCGGAAAACTGAAAATCTAATACTACATTTTTGATGTCGGACATTTAATATGAATGAAAATAATTCAGTTGATAAATGCATTTTCATACCTTAAAAACTATATATTATTAAGAAAATATCGATTGCATATATAGTTATCAATTATAACAAATGATGGTTAAATTTTCTGTACCATTTAATGATTATAGATACGAATCATTCATTTACATTAACGTGCATTACCTTACTAATGAACTGTCTAGACACAGTTAATTAATGTAAGGCCAATCTTTAAAATTTTTAATCACATATTTAAGTAACATACTCTATTTTATTTATTTCATGAATAATTTATATACTGTACATAGAAAATACAGGTAATTTCTTGGTCAGTATCCGTTAAGAATTAATCAAACTCTTTTTAATTATACATATAAACAAATGACAATAAGTTTGTTTTATATTTTTGGTATATTTTTTCCTTCGATTACAATATTACCAATGAAAATCATCATTTGTTGAGATTGAGTATGCATTTTATAGCTCGGGGTAAATTTATTGTATTTTTATCATTCTTCTTATTTAATAAGTAATTGTTTTGTGTCATTATATATATATATATATATATATATATATATATATATATATATATATATATATATATATATATATATATATATATATATATATATATATATATATATATATATATATATATATATATATATATATATATATATATATATATATATATATATATATATATATATATATATATATATATATATGTATATGTATATATATGTGTGTGTGTGTGTGTGCAGGTGCTTGCAAGATCATCATCTATGTACATATATGTATGGAACTTTATTTTATTTGCTTGATTGAGAAAGGTTATAGTCTCATTACTAGAAAGTATTGGGTTTTATTCCAGCGGAATCAAGGATCCACGAGTTCCCTCATGGCATCGGAGGCACTTAAATTGTGTCATGTTTGCAATACCTCCTCAGGGAAATAATAGCACCTGGAGTGGTGGGGAAAGGGTTCGACTAATTTCTGTGCTGTTCTTACTTTCCGCCATAAATAGAATCTATAATTTTCTTAAGAAACTGTAAGTAAACTATAATGTATTTACTATTTTAACTATATTGAAACGGAAAGCTTTCACTCTTCAATTTTGCTGCATTTGCACGCATCTATTTGTCTAAGAAAATTAAAGTCTCAGGGAAACGGTTCAGCTGATTGAATAACCAGGTAGAATGATCCAGAAAACAGAATAAATACGTGCACAAAAAGATGGCTATGTTCTGGCCAAAAGTTGTTTTAGATGTTTTCCATCAAATTCACTCACGGTCGGTTGATAAATCAGCTTTTGGTATTATTGTCAGCTAAGCGTGAATGTTCAAAATTAGCCAGACCTGTTTTGACAGTAAAATTCAGTCCAGAAAATTTCAGCCAACGCAGATTGTTGATTAAAAAAATTAAAACAAATATTACGTTGTTTTCATCATGATTAATTAAGGTATCATGAAAATGACATTGTTGAATTAATTATTGGGAATAACAGAAAAATTAACTAACTGGGGTTAAGCCAGTAAATGAACAGTAAAGGCCAAAAAATAAATGGCAGCTTTCTGCAAACCTAACAGATTTTATGCTATACACGGCACATGATTTACAACTGTTTATTGGACCAGCTTCTATTATTGCTATGCAAGTTTGCGGGCTAAAATTAATATTATTTGATCTGGATGGATTTGGTCAAATGTTTTTATATAGAGATCTTCATATTTTTAGCTACAAAAATATTTCTTTACATTTAAATACATTATTTTAATTAAATTAATACATTAAGTAACTTATTAAGCAAAAAATGTTTATGATTCTGTAACATATGTCAATGTACTCTAATTATTTAAAACTTCGATAGGTTATCAAAATGTTTATAAAGTTCTTCGGTAAATGACAAGAGTGATTTATATCTTTTTCAAAAGATATAAGTAATACATTAATTTTATTATTTACGAGTGCAATGATTGAAGTAATACATATTCAATCATTGCACTCGTAAATAATAAAACATTAATATAAAATACTGACTAATACGATACTCTGAAAATAACGCAAGGAAAGTTAATAAAATTAGATGAAATAAGGTATAAAACATTTAATTATATAACAAAATCCATGTTTTCATAAAATTGTATTGCAGTTAAAATTTCGTACACATAAAATGATACAATTTTAACAAAAAGTTAAAAATTGTTAATAATAGCCAAATTAAAGGCTAAATTCAAATCGCGAAAAGTAACTTTATAAGAGAAAAAACCAATTTAACACAATACCTTCTCCAAAAAATTTTTTGGTAACTAAACATTTATCTTAACCCGAAAAGGAAATATTCTGGATGCTTATAATTCTAAATTCACGTTGTTGAGATCGCGGAATTTCTTCCCAGTCACAATCTTTAATAAACGTAACCAGTCGTAATTTATACTGCCCGACATTGAAAATGCAGTACCAAGAAGGAGCTGCCAGAATAATCATGAAACTCGGCAAAAAGAGAGAGACTGCAACAAACTATAAGTGATCAGCATTTCGAAATGATAAGCATAATACAAAGCGATAACACAGTCGGGTCAGTAGGTTGAGACGATTATGTGGATGACACAGTCGACGACTATACACGAAGCAAAACGTCTAACTACTGAGTCAGTGAAAGTGTGGATGGCATCCTGAGAAATGGCTCTCAATTCCCTGTCAACCATTTGACAAATTGCATCTTCAGTAGGATGCAGTGGCAGAGTTTGCAAACTGCATCCAATCATATCCTAAACGTGTTCGATTGGTGAGAGATCTGGTGAGCATGGTTGGCAGGGAAGCTCTGTATATCTCCCACGGTATGTTGGCTGATGCGAACAATGTGTGGTCGTGAGTTATTCTGCTGATAATGGGCTTTGGGCACCCCCTGAAGTTAGAGGAGTGTCAACGGCCGATGCTCATCATACACGTAAAGTTGGGATGACATAGTGTCGTGAATATGAACTAGAGGTGACAAGGAATCGTACGCAATGGCGCCCAAATCCATGACGATGCGTTGTCACCTGGTGCTGGGTTACACAATTACTGTAGAATCGGCATGTCCCTACGCCACCTATCACTGAAGAAACAGAAGTTTGATCATGTGAGAAGACTATTTTGTGCCTCTCTGTCGTGCACATCGCTCTAATCTAGGCTGTGGAATCAAAGTCAAACTTCTTAACAGACACCATGAGCACAGACCACAAGCAATCAATCGTTGGCAAATGGTTCTACTTGACATGAGAGCATCCAGCATGTTTTGCACATTCTGCAGAATTTCGGTAGACGTGCTTTGCTGGACCACCAACTCCTCCCGTCAGACATGTTGATCCACGAGTGTTGATGTCACTTTGGTTGAACCGGCACCCAGCAAACGTTCCACAGTTCCTTGTTCCAACCATATTCGCCTCAGTCGATGCAATATGGACGCATCCAGGTGTCTGTATGTTGCGATTTGCCGTAAGGACTAATCTCCCCTTCTGAGTCAGATCATCATGCCCTTCGTAAATTCGTCTGCCTGCTGGAACTGACTCCGTCTATAATGGCTTAACATTCACTGCAATTATAGACATGCTTTGCGACAAGAACAAACTTTCAGCGATTGTTTTCCAAGAAGCAATTACGAGGCAAATATTGTCTATTCTGTCATTTTTTACCTGATATCTTATCCTATGTACTCTGGAGAACGTCACAT